>CM032062.1:19237890-19636176 GCA_018831715.1 Matsumurasca onukii | reverse complement strand
GCGGGTATTGTAGTTGAAACTTCGGTGCCATTAAAACGTTTTTTTCAAGAAGTTATTTTTAACATAAAGTGAAACAATATTCTACATTAAAAATGTACTTGTTTCATTCAAAGATAGCCAAAGTTTGGGACTGGTCGTAATACGGTTCTGTCTTTATAAGGTTATTATTTTCAGCTGTTTGTTAGTGGGAAGGAATATTTGAAAAAGTAAACCCTTCAGAAGGGTTGAAAACGGAAGGAAATTAAATATAGCATTCAATGTAGGAACATAAAAATAGCATTGGCTTCGGTTCCTCCAACCGAAGACAATGCAACGGTAGGTAGTTAGCGCATAGATGCAGCATGGCTGAGGCAAGAAACTCAACGTAGTTGAGCAGCCCACACACAGAATGCGCTGTGAGCGCTGCCGTCTCTCACCATTTTCTCCCCCGGGCTTCAAGTGCTCGAGTTTGTACGATGTCGATGACCTAAATGTGACCAAATCGTTTGATTTCCGGTAACAACAGAACTTGTGTCAGTATCTACTTGAGACTCTTGAAAGGATTCCCTAGCAGCGCATTCTATGCGTGGGCTGCCTCAACTATGTCGAGTTTCCTGCCTCAGCTATGGGTCATCTATGCCGTATCTACCTTTCATAACATTGTCTATTTTTCTACCAAGTGGTTTTTTTAGGTGCAGCGTGTGGGAAGGTTGTGGAACGGACTGTAGACGGTTCACCCTAATGATGCCTAGGGGTTGGGGTTGATACACTGAGAAGCATGCGAGAGTGGCATCAGTCACTATTTACACGTCAGCCCGGCCATTTGCACAAAGGTCAAACTTCCCATCTAGAAACCTCATTATACACGTGGCTATCTAACAAACATGTAACATATTGTGGGAAATCGATCAGGAAAAACACCCTGTACAATAATGTTAATGTAAAGTTCTACATACAATAGGGTATAACATATACATATATAACATAAATGTTATACCCAATTTATGAAAATTTTGATTAACTGTTATAACCAATTACGATTTCCGTTTCGTTGCTACATTGAAAGAAAGGAAAGAAACACTTCTAAGTTGATTTCGGAAATAGAATAAGCAGAATATCTCTTGCC
The DNA here is from genome assembly GCA_018831715.1 of Matsumurasca onukii. NCBI lineage: Eukaryota > Metazoa > Arthropoda > Insecta > Hemiptera > Cicadellidae > Matsumurasca > Matsumurasca onukii. The sequence continues at coordinate 19,635,071 of CM032062.1, read as the reverse complement.
GATTACAAAAGCTAAAAGGTAAAAAAAGGTAAAGTTTGTCTTGTTTAACGAGGCGAAGTTAGGACTACAAAGTCCTCTCTACCACTCAACTTCGACCTTTACCTAGCGTCGCCGTTTTAGTAACATTACAAATGTAAGTGTTGACTGCGGGGATCGAACCCGCGCCAACGGAGTGATGAGTTCCGGAGTCGCGTGCGATACCAATCCGCCACGGATCCGCTAACATTGAGCTAGACATTGATACAGCTAGACAAGTTAGACATTGATACAGATATAAACCCTCTAACATCAACTTTTAATGAACATAATAACATCTTAAACCGTTGAGCTTTGCTCGAGTGCCAATAACATACGGATATATGAAAGGAGGTGGTACCGGTATAGGCTACGTAGTTAAAGAAAACCACTCTTCTCTTCGAAGACTCAAAAATATAGAAAACGTTACTATGGTAAAAATAAGAGCCTACAAAAATCAAACGCATTTTAATAAGCCAGACAAATAGTTTTTAAAAAATATGAAGACGTTTTAAGCGAGCTCAGTTTTGGTTTGATTCCTAACTTAAAACGTACTCTACAACCTAAAAATATAATGCTTAATCCATTTTTATAAAACCAGGGTCACATCTTGCACGTTAATGGAAAATACCAGAAATGAAATCAACGCTTTAGCTGTTAATCAAGACGTTTTAGAAAGAGTAGATTATTCTGACTATTGGATAATTTGCGTGAGTAATAGTGCCTTAACCATACCAATCTGTTGAGGCTACGAGTAGCCAACAAAGTTACGCTAAACTCCCAACTTCAAGATACTCATTGCCCTATTCCATAGAATCTAAATCTATATACGTTGGTTATAATTTTTTTTATTTTAACTTTGAATATATGTAATTTTTAATATCTTTGTACTGCGGTTAAGTGGAAGAATGGACTTTATAGTCCTAACTTCGTCACCAATAAAGACGATTTTCATTTCAATATAGGATATTAAATGTATAGATAGATAGGCGATAATATGGTGAATGTAGCTAATTAAGTTTTTAGTACCTCATTCGCGGGGTAAGGCTTCATCACATCAGGTCGAACAGCATTAACGAAGTAAAAACATTCCGTTAGATCTAACGACAATTTGAAATAAACATGGGTTTTAATGTTCCCATCAATATACCAAAAACTACGACAGCCCGTCCAGTCGTTTCCAAATGCTGGGGCCCTAAAAGTTATTTTTGGGTTTGACATTGAAATACGCAGTTCGATTAAACGAAATTTGATATGGGTTTTTCATTTATATGTTATGAAACACGCCGGAAAGTACCATGTTAATCTGTAGCCAGAGGACAAAGCAAGAACGTAAGCGTAGTGAACAGCATCGTAACGACTGTGATAATAAATCACGAATGGCTCAAGCCCAATTCAAGTTACACTTAGCGACTTAGAGTAACAAACTGTAAAGAAAATTCACTGTCCTCAGCACAAGCGTTGCTTTAGTGCTTAGCTGCGTGTCGTCTGGTTTTTTTTTTCTTTTGAACAAAGCCACATCTGAATCCACTCTATCATGTTATCTCAAGAAGGAGAAGACGACAGAGGTTTCTTCTACAAAGTGCCCCTTTATTATTGTTATTTTCGACATAAGCGACACAATTCCTCAGTGCTTCACCATCTCAAACAAGGGTTTTCCAAAACGAATTTACATACAACATTCAAAGAAAATACTATGATGATTTTAAAACTACATCGGAATATTGAGGAGACCTGGAAACAGTTCCGGACGAACGAACACAAATCCAATGACGCCAAGTTTCCTCTCGCGGAGATTTGCCGACCTTTCCATTACGTCTTCAATCCTTTCAAAGGAAATATTTCTGTAAGTACGTCAATTTACGATATTGATGTGTTTGTAGCGGTACATTACCAAAACAGCCTACCAATTTCGAGCTTACTGTTCAAAGTGCGTATGTTATGCTTATACGTACGAAATCATTGAGTGTTTACTACTGTATATAGAAGCTCAAGTTGTTAGTAACTTGTAATTCGTTTATTTTGATGGTTGTTGTAATTTTCTATTTCTCCATTTCCCTAAATTTTCAAAGTCTTGATGCCAACAGAGTGCAGACTAGACTCAACGAATAGGAAAATCAAAACTACCCATGTGCACTTTGTCGCAAATTTTATTGACAAAATTAGTTGAAAACTAGTAATTAACTTTAAATGTACAATGTGCAAATGTATATTACCAATTATTTCAATGAAATTCCTTCATAACCCTACCAATATTTATCATTATGAAGGTATTACTTAAACTGGACAAGACAACTTTAAAGGTAGACACAAAATTATGCGTTTTGAAAGAATCCTCGCAATAGAATTCTCCCGCGAAGACGTTTTAAAAAAACTAATTTTAAAAAGGTTCTTTCATTATTTTCAACGACCTCGAGCTTTAAGTCAAGCAAAGGTCTGACACAACGTGCATTGATTGGTTGATGTTATTATCCAAGTACCTCTAATTGCATGCATTTTGAAAGTTTTAGAAGCACGTGACCGTGCAACCATAACAAGTTGGAACCATCAGTAAAAGAACAATACAATCAAAAGGAACAATCTAATTTGTGTGTAAAAGAAATCCTATCGAATTGAATTCTTCTGACTAAAATCTAAACCTTTATGGTATGGACTACTGCAGCACAAGGTTTAGTTTTCAAGTATCCATTCAAATGCTACTCTAGTTCCGTTTGCCAAGAACTGTAGGAAATTAAGCCATGTGTAAATAGTTCTGTTCACTACGTTCAACGTCTATCCTGTCTGCAGTTATTTGATACCATTCGACTCGCTTGTACCTTTTATAATATTTTATAGTTATTTTCACTAGTTAATGGTTTCTTTTGTCGAAAGATTATACGTTTTCTCAACAAAAAAGAATCAAATATTTAACAAGAAATGCGACAGTGGTGGAACCTCTTTTCCCAGAGGAACTTACTGCAATATTTTCATTGGATGAACTTTCTAAACTTTCCATGCGATTTCATTGCAGTCGGACGGTTGTTTGAGCCTTTCGAATCTATTTTCAATGTCTTGTATAGTGTTTTTGTTGGTTAAAAATCATTTAACTTTTTAGTATTTATTTCCTAACACTTCCTTTAAACACTTTAAAAACTATGTTTACAGTGTCTTGTATTCTAAGATATTTAAGTAGTTTCAACCTCAACACATCAGTGCTAACTTCGGCTACTCTCGGTTACAATGTTCCTGAAAATAAGTTTTACATTCAAACTACTTTTAAGGTTAGAATGGGGTTTGTGGAACTATAAACTACATACGATTTTTATCATCAAAATACACATACGCACTTTAGCAAAATAACAAAATAAATATAACTTTATATTGCTATACTGACTGGTTTTCTGATTTAAAGTTTATTACTAAAATATAAATGCGCTCAAAACACAAGGACAATGGTGGGTGGGGTTTAAAAGCGTACTTTAAGAACGTCGACAGTGCCTAAGGCTTTAACCACCACAACCTATTAAATTCATCTTACATCTGTTTTTCTACAAGCTAGATGTACTAAAGAAGAACAAAACTAATGCAAGATTTAAAACTAAAATGCCAGCAGTATTAAGGCTTGGTGTAAATAAAGACATTTCTTCCTTGTATTCTCTGTATGATATTGTTATGACGCCGGAGTGTGCTGCTGTTTTAGTCTGTTAATATCTGAAGGCGAAACAGTTTTGCATTGGAAGAAAATGATTTTCTTCAACTTATAAGCTGTGAGAAAAATCCAACTAGAACATAATGTGCAACCTTTGACTCATTGTGCATTTGGTATTTCTGTTTCTATGTATAAAGTTAATATTAAAGTATCTTCCAGATAACCTTATATTTGTATTGTACCACTCACCGGATGATGGGCTAGACCCGAAACCGCGGTCGTGACAATGAAACTTTACAGGGTACTCGATGTTTTCTTTTTTACATATTATTAATCTAAAGTATCTTCATACATTGGTTGGTATTTTCAAAATTATCCTTTGCCTCTACAACTGTTTTGAGCGTGTTGGTCTTACACGTAAAAGTATACATTTTTCATGACAATGGTTAACAGTAATTACAACATGCAAAGGAGTTTAGAGTTTAATAGGCTTTTTAAGTTTAGTTTATAAGTTTAGGATATAATTTATTTGAAAAGTATCAAGTTTGTTGGTCTCACTTTTAAAAACGAGTAAAAGGAGAGGGAATCTGTATGAAAGAGGTTTCTTAGCGAAGAGTATTAAGCTAATTAAGAAGTAGTTCAAAAGAGTCTTTAATATTGATTGCTTTCAGGGAACATAAATCGATAGGTTCCTTAAGTTCGCGTTTTGTAAAGACTCTGTTGAACGCGACGTTGTTTTGCGTATAAGTTAGCGTACGTATATAAAACTAAATCCCAAGTTATTTGACAAGTAACAAATTTTAGTTATTAATTTAGTATTCCTAGCTTAGTCACTCAGCTATTTATTTATGTTCTTTAGATATTATTTCTTACACTTTATGTATGAATGTATCATGTCGCAACATTTGCCTATACATTATTGGCTTTCGCCGTTGAGAGAATAAATAAATAAATAAAAGTCTATATTAAAATGATATACAGAAGGTTATCTTATGAGAGCAGCGTTTGTTTGCTTTTTCCAACCCTTATACGAAGCGACTAGAAGCCGCTTGCGCAAAGTTGACGAGAGGTTTCGTAGTTTCCAGCTGATTGCAAACTACAGTCATTGGTCGGACTATAATTATACAGGGTGGGTTTTAAATTCCTATCTTAACTTTTGGAAAAGGGTTTTTAAAACTCTTTAGAGATGTTTTCATAACATTCTAAAGTTGGTTTTACGTAACCTACTTTGCGTCAAACCAGGGCGGAAGGTCCCTAATTTTTTAATACAAACCCCACCCCCCTTGTGGCGCCTCAAACGAAAGGGAATTTTAAAATTAAACGACGCAATAAACCTTTATATCGACTCGGTTTTGTAATACCCATTTAAAGATTACAAAATCAGGTTTAAAAGAACACATTTCACATACATTTTTGTAATGACAAACTGTTCTTCAAAATATTTGTTAGTATTATATTATAGAGGTGTGATGTTTCCTTCAGAGGATCTCCAAGAATAGTTCGGCATTTTAAAAAGGTTGTATGTGAAATGTGGTGTAATGTGAAATTTCAAACCTGATTTCTTGTATTCTTTAAATCGGTATTACAAAAAAGTCGAGATACAAAATGTTTCTTTGCGTTGTTGATTTCGTATTAATGTTCCCTTTTATATGAGGTGCCCCACTTTGTTTTGGGTGGGTGACGCAAAGTAGGCCAAAACAAACGTCTTTAGAACTTTATACTCGTATAAACATTTTCTAAGGGGTTTTAAAAAAGTATTTCCTTAGCAATGTGTTATGGGAGGGGGTATTCAAAACTCACTCCGTATACATCACCCGGGTTTGACGCTCGTTGAGCCTTAAAACTAAAAGGTCAATAATTCAAATCTGTGTGTAAGTTTGCAAAGAAGAGGAAAATTCCAAGGAAGTTAAACCAGGTCGCAGCCGAGATTGAACTTATGAACTCAAACCGAGAAATCTAATATTGTAAACAAAGCAAATCTTATCTTCGAGTTCCTTCAAACGCAAACTTTGAGAACAAAATTAAAACAAACATTACAAACCAAACTTTCAAACTCCTGTGTTCGCATTTTATCATAAGTTTAAATTTATATTCAACGATTCAATGATCAAATATAGCTCGTCTTAGGTGTTGTTTTAAAACAGTCAAATAGTTTGTATTGTCCAAACATTCTCTTAATAGGTTTATATTTGCTTATTTGTTCCCCCGTAATTAAAGGAAGGATTATTAACAGTGAAATCAGCTGTTCCATTACAGAACTAGTCAACAATGCTTGATCATAATGGACCCAATAGTTGATACAGTTTGACCTAAATATGATAATGGACACCAAATAGCTATGTTGGCTCGCTTAATTGTCATTTAGTGGTCTATTTGTGATCAATTTCAATATCGCGTGGGTTTCTATTTCTATTTTGTTTCAGATAAACATCTACTACGTTCAAAAAATTTCCAGTGTTCCTCCAATTAATTATGATAGGCATACATACAGGTCGTTTCAGAATGAAAGAGCAGATTGAATATACGTATAATACAGAAACGCTTCATGTGCAAATAATAATTTTTATATTTTTAGAAATAGCAAAGAAGGCAGTTTCATTATTGTGTATGGGCTGATCGAGTTTACAATTTTTTTTTATTACACTCATGTCCTTTTAAAGTGTTGACTCCTCAAAAATTCTTTTGTTTCTATGAGTTTGCTAAATGCAAATCGACAGTTCAAGTACAATGAAGGTTTCATAAACAACAAACTCGACACAAAGAAATTTATAAATGGTACAACAATAGAATAGTTATAAAAAGTACTCGTATAACGTCAAGATTATGACAAGTTCAACTATTCCTCAACAACACTGTTCTAAACCGATGAATAACGCAAGGAGGAGAAGATCTCATTTTTTGTATTAAACCCCACAGATCACCGGACCTAATGCCGCGTGATTCTTATTTTTGAGGTTTAGTTGAAGACATGGTAAATGCCCCACCTTAACCCGCTCAGGGTTCAGATAACGGAAGCATTAGGCTACATCACTCCAGGTACTTTGTATCTCTTACGGCAAACACTGGGCTAAAGCTTCTATGTGTGCCGTGCTACACGCGGTGCCCATAACGAATTCATAAAACCACAAAAAGTTAAGATCTTTGTCTTTGGATTTGTGTTATGTAAATAACACTATAAAATATAGTTTTCCTCTTATAAGGATAATTCTGACACTTTAACTTTGAAACGCTCTGTACTGTTTGACCTTTTTAAATCTTGAAAATAATTGGATATTTTAAAGGTTGTGCATTACAGAAAAGGTTACGATGAAGAGGTTTACAGTTTGCCACGAAGGCGTTTTGAAAACTGATCAAAATGTGTAGAAAGTTGACGCAAAGTTTTGTAGGTTCTACCCCCTCGAAAGCACTAAATTTTCTTTACGCTCATGTGAAGGATACCGTTCATGGAAACATTAAATTCTTTTGTTATTCGTAAGATTACATCGTTCTTTTTCATTGCCTGTACTGCGCACTTTAATACATTTTAACACCAATGTCTGCAACACTGCATCCTTGTGAAAGTACCAAACCTTTTCGAGTCTACAGTGAGACATCAAGCTGTAAATTTAACACTTTAAAGTGTAAACAAACGATACATTAACAATACCTGTGTAAATCTTTTGCCTTAAAAAGGTGTAAATCCTCATTCTTTGAAACATTACGGATAGCGTTAGAAAGAACATCGATAAGCTATCAATAAAACATTTGACATATCGATTGAAAGCTCTTGATTCATTCAATATAAGCTATCAACTTGAATCCTCTACTTGAGCAAAGCTGCGCTAAATCATGTCTTATTGAACTCTAAACCTCTCATTGAACCTTTATTTCTCATCAGATCTTACTGCTGGCTGTTTCAAATTTATTCATTAGGTGTACAGTGTAATACCTAATTAGGTTTGTTGCACCCAAATAACGCCAAAAGGTATATCATTAAATGTGTTGCATCTCCAAAAGGGTCCTTTATCCTTGGGGATCTGAAATCTGAACCCGTCTTCAGGTGAAAAGTCCTACCTGAAGAGGGGATCACATACCAGATCGGGAAACGTTGTGTTCTTCTTATTCACCAAAAAACAATTGAAAACGTCCACAATAGTATTTCAATTTCAAAGTAACTTTTGAAAAAGAATATCCTCGGAGGTTAGAAGCAATAAGGGTCGTTATTGATGGAAACTGTTGCATTCTAACTGTGTCACAACTAGTTAGCTAGGTTCGAGTGCTCAGATTTCCAAACAAAGCGTTGTGCTACATCAGGTGAGATGGAGCTTGTATCTCATGATACAATTGCATTTCTCAACTATTAATATTACCAGGGGTACACTCTACTAAGTAGCGCAGGATGAGCGAAAGCAAATTTGAATAATGTTTAACTTTTAGTTTGGTTTTAAACTGGATAAAGATTTAGGAGAAACTCAAAAGGCAAAGCACATGCCAGTGTGGGTTTAGCAGTGTGGGTTAATCAGACAATTAGTTAAGCTTGAAAATTATTATACAACAAGTTAGTGATTTACATAGCCAACAAAATGCTCTACAACCTTGGCTTTGAGCCTTTTTTCCTATATGAGCTCCATCACCCTTGGATACAGTTAGACTTTTGGTATTTGATATTTTTGGTAGGTTTAGCAGTGGTTGCGTACAGGCCCATAATAGCTTAGTCTCTAACCTTACTGGGTTGCATCTAACGGTAGGCTGACTCAATTTTTGATAATTTAGATACTTTTTGTGAAATGAAGAAGAAAGAAATAAGAATGAACCACAAAAGCGTGCGAGTAGCATTCAGGATCGACGCTTGGAACTATTATAGTGATTAGTGAACTATAACCTAGTTCTTCCGGTTCACACCACGTCAAAATGCCCGTAAATTAAACAATTTCGTATGCCGTAAATTATTTCGTAAATATTTGAACCTAATTACGAAGTTTTGACGCGTTGTGAACAGAAAGAACTAGATTATACTCGTAGTTGTGACACTGGCCGCAAAGGCATAAGAGTTAAGTTTATCATAAAACAAAGGCACGTGCCGTGTGGTATCTATTGACCTGTTAAATCATCCGTTACTCCTTTAATTAATCTTAATTTAAAAGTGAGAACCATATACTTTGGATCACACTGTAGTTTTATCAAAGTTAACGACTTGCCGGCTATGGCGGAAACGAAACTAAAGTTTCTTTGTAAAAATCTACATTGAGCAAACTATTACTTATCGGACACTGTTCTGCATGCAGAATATTTTGAATTAGTGTTGAAAACATTTGCTAGAGCGCAGCACATGCTGGAACAAATCGGTAATATAGATCGTGGCGACTGGCGATCTATATGGCTTGTTTCCAACAGTGGGTACTACGCGCGCGTGGCGATTGACGGCTTGAAGCCGGGAGAGGGAATCTTTAAGCTTTAAGATAAATATTTGCGCAAAATTTCCTCAAAACTCCTTATTTGGTATCAAAATTTAGCAAACTTTACGGAGGAAGTCCCCAGACCCCCCGCTAATCGATAGCCCTTTCCAAAGTAGCCTCTTTACGGCACTGACTGACTTCCCGGTTCCGAGGAAGAACCGGGCTCGAAACATTATGAGAATGCACTGAAAGTGAAAGGTATTCAATGGTAGGATCAATGGCCTCTGTTGAATCCTCTCGGCCAGTGTTAGCCGTCGATTTCTCTAGATTTTCGGGAGTGCCACTTATCGACCGGACCACTGTTTTGCACTACAAAAGCTGTCCCCTCCGACGCTTACTACCTTAACATTATCGTACCTTTGATCAGTTAAATAAACGCGTGGAAGATTAGATCATACTTACACACTGCGACCAGCAACTTAATGTTCCCCAAATGCTGCTCCCAGTAAATTGGAAGTCTTACCAAGCCATTGGACCATTTCTAATTCCATTGGCCGTTGAGAACTGGGCTATAAATTAATGTCCCAATTTGGGGAACAGTTTGTAGCAAGATTGTGCAGCAACTAGTTCGTAAGAAGACGTACTACACCGCAACATACATCAAAAATTCATCACAATCACGCTCAACCTTCGTCCTTTCATCCCCATATATCGTAACAATGAATCTGATGTACATTGACATAAATCATTATTATTACATTCACCTTAAAATACCCTACATAAGTAATCGGTGTCTCGAGTCAACTATCAAGTTTTCACCTACGACAAAGCTTACTCATATTAGTTATTATATAGTCATAAGCCTAGTGTAGGACCATATATAAAAATATTTACCTTTGTGTGATGCCTCCTGATCCTACTATAGTTGGTTTTTTATGAACGGACGCGCGTTTCGGGGGCAGGTACCATATCGTCAACATTGCACTACAGTTCATTGTTGTTCAATTTGTTTCGTCATTGTCACCGCCGTCCTCCCGCCGTAACAACACAGTGCGCGTACCACGAGTGTAGTGCGCGTGTATATTTTGTACATAACAATAGTGTAAATAGCTTTTAGTATAAGAACTATAGTGCAACGCTGACGATGAGGCACAAATGCCCCGAAACGCGCGTCTGTTCATAAAGAAACCAATTATAGTAGGATCAAGAGGCACCACACATCTTTTTTAAAGCTTACTCTGATTATACCAGTTTATACCATGTGGACTCTCAAGTCTCAAATCCTAATTATCAGACTGTAAAACGACGCAGAATTTTAGACTTAAGGGTTATACTTACTTACTTGTTATACTTGTAGTTAGCCCGCTAGTAGTGTGTTACACCACGGTTGTCAATTATGTATGCATTGGTCACTCATTCTCCAAAATATTCCACCAACGAGTAGTACTGCTTGGTTTGGAGGTATTCTTTAAGTACTTTTTTATTTTTTAAGTCATCAATGTTTTTATATCGGTTGGTAACTTATTGTAGATTCTGATGCAGTTGTAATAAGGACTTTTTTGAGCAGAGTTGTATTTACTTGAGTAATGTGGATGTTATTGGTTTGCCTGGTATTGTAACTATGGATCTGGCTATTGTTAATAAAATGTTCTGGTTTTCTTTTACTAAAACTGCTGACTCAAGTATTAAAATACAGGTAAAAGTTAAAATTTTTAAATTTTGAAATATTGGTTTGCAGTGGGCAATAAAATGTTCTTTTCTTATTGATCTAACAATTCTTTTGTAGAAGAAAAATTCTATTGGATTGTGATACAGTGCCCCAAAAACTATTCCATATGAAACCACACTCTGAAAGCAACCGTAATAAACCTTAGAGTACTTCTGTGTCGACAATGTTCTGCAGCCTTCTGACTAAGTAGCAGACTACTGTCAGTCTCTTTGCAATAACGTCAATGTGTTCATTCCAGTGTAGACTACTTTCTATTGTTAGGCCCAAATATTTAGCACTGGTTGATGTATGGAGAAATTGACCGTCTAATTTAAGTAATGGAGTTGAATTTGGTGGCTTTCTATTATGAAATTGTAATAAATTTGTTTTACCTTGGTTTAAAATGACTTGATTATTGTTACACCATTCTTTCATTTGATTTATTCCTGTCTGACACCTTCTAGAGACTGTTTCTGTATCCTTGTCCTTGACAATATGTCCAACATCATCTGCAAATAAACATACTTCGCCTTCAGAGATGTGATTCGGTAGATCATTGATATAGAGAAGGAAGATAATGGGCCCCAGATTGGATCCTTGTGGCACACCTGTATTAATAAAGTTTGACTTAGTTGATGATATGCACCTCTGTGTTCCACTATCATCAGTAAATCTAAGGTAAAATTGTTCTATTTTGGTATGACATAATCCAACTGAGTGCATTGTCTCTAATTCCAAATTTATTTACTATGTAGTATCTCATGGTTAATACAATCAAATGCTTTCGTCATGTCATACAGTATACAGAGTACTTCCTCAGAGAGATCCACACTTTGGTAAACCGCCGACAGTAGAGCAAAACACTGTCCAAGGGTGATCGGCCCTTCGAAACCCATTTTGTTTCTCATTAATAAGCATATTAGCTTCCAAATAAGGCAACAGTCTATTCAAGAAAACAATCTCAAATATCTTAGAGAATACCGATTGCACTGCAACCGGGTGCAACCCTTGCACTGCAAAGGGTGTCAGGCCCTTGGCGCTTGGTAATGATCAGTCATTAAAACAACTCATTAACACTAAGGATTAAAACCCAAGTTTGGCTGGCTTCTTTTTTACGAATACAGATAAACTCGAAGCTATATAGTACACTCTTCAGTTGGTCAACCTGAGCCAAGACTCTTTTCGTCTGTTTTGATTAAAAAGAGTCAAACTGCTGATCGCTGTCAAAAAAGATTGAAAGTTGAAACTCAGACGCAGAGTATCATGTTTTGGTTTATGTAATTTTCCTGTAATTTCATACCACTGATTGTGGTTTCTTTTCCTTGTAAAAGTTTTCTTATTGTGATTCTCTAACAGTCAACTGGTTTGAACTTTCTTTACTAATATTACTGGTTTTGACATTGATATGCTGAGCGTAGAAACAGGTTTGGCAAATTAATCGGATAGGCTAACCTCACTTTCAAGCTGTCAATTGTCAATCTCTGATATTCAGTTATGTTTAGCATAGTTTTTCTGTTAATGCTTCATAACAAAATGTCATGGATGAACAATAGACTTTGACTTACCAGTGTCATTTATCACTATACTCAGGTAGCTTTGTAAATCTTAGAACCATACTGTTCAAACGCATCACGTTCAAGCAACCTCTGTATAGACTAGGCCAGTTAAAATTTCGGATTAGGCGGCTTTATGGATTTTATATATTAACCTAATAAGGTCATAATTTGTATTGATTTAAAGGGACTAATACTTTATATATGAATGTAAGAAATGATGTATTTTAATCCTGTAGTACTCTGTAATAGTAAATAGCGCGGAATTAACGTACGCGGGCAGTATACGGATGGCAGTAGGGCTTACCTGCGTAACACCAGAACACTGACCTTCCCACCCCAACCTCTGCGCCCAGGCCTGAAATTCCAGGTAGAAAACAGTACGGTCATCCATTCTAAAAACAAACGATGACTCACCGTGTCATACTGTCAGTGTGTTTTGTTCAAAGCTATTTTTGTGAGCATACCTGCCTGTATAGTGGGTTATTATGAGGGCTGGTTCGTTGTTAAACACATACAGTATGACATAACTTGGAAAAATAATTAATTTATTTTACTGACTCAACAATTTTATAAATTTTCCCCCTAACAGTGTTTGGATTAGTAATTTGGATTAACAGGGTTGGATTAGCGGGACTCTAGTGTTTTATAATTTCAGAATTTCTTATAAGCAATTTTTTAGATGATAATTTTTTAATTACCCTGTACACCTTACATGCTCAACAATATAAATCAATTCCATTTAAAATCAATATTATTATATATAATTTCAGTAAAAAAATGTAACAGCATTTTATTCTACAAAGTCTTTTATAACATTGAATTGTTAATTAACTGGTTTCATTTTTATTGTCTAGGAATTGTTTTATTTGGTTCACTGAGATCAATACCATCACATCAAAGATGGGGAATCAACTGGTGGGCATTGCTCCTTCCCAAATTTTTCCTGTTGAACACTACTTGACCGATCACACGGATATACAATTTGATATCAAGTAAGTACCTGTACCACTAAATTTATGGTACCTCTACCACAGTTCTAAATTATGTTGTCCCCTCAGTCTAAAGGGAGTCTAAATTATGTTGTATACATGTATACAGTTAGGCTATAAATACTGAATATTTGTGTAAAGTACGAGCTTAGATTAAGTTTAAGAATTAAAACACCTAGTAACTTTCAAATTTTCTTGGGACCAATTATAATTAACTTGCTCAAGAACACTTGTATCAAGAATAAACCATAATCTAGTTCTTGAAGATCGGAGGTTTTTATCCTTAAAATCAACATAATTATATAAAACATGTATTTGGGGTTTTCAAGTACGCTATATCATAACTTTGAATACTAACCTAGAAAACTATTTCCCAAGCTCAGTCCCAAGGGCAGTAGGCTACTCTCCTTTCAGTAACTCATCTTTCTTACTGTCCAACTTTTCAATCAAACACTCTTTGTCTAAATGTGTAACTTCCATCATAAATCTCTGTTTGTGTGGTACCTGCCATTTTTAAAGATTCCTTTACTGCCACAATCCATTTCAATGTTTCTTTTTTCGACAGACTTTAAATTTCATGACAAGTCTCATACAGTCCTAAAAAAGGCTGCATTCTTTTATGTGTCTATAGAACATCAATCTTAATTGCATAATGTCTGATTGTATTTCCCTATTTCCTTATTACAAAGAAACATCTAAAATTGTGGTTAAGTGTTGGTTGTGGTACCAAATATCTAAGCTTTAGTTGACCTCAATCCATTGTTCAGTCTAGGAAGCACCCGGTTCTTCAAAGTGGCACGGGCGAGGTCCCAGGAGGAAGGTCTGATTGTGGTGAAGGTGTTTGCCATCCATGACCCGACTCTGCCGCTATCCACGTACAAGGATCGGATAGAGGAGATACGCCACAAGCTGGCGTCAGCCAACAACTGCCTCCCTTGCCAGAGAGTTATTGTGAGTTAACTCTTCAAACTACTTTCGGGTGACAATAACTCAAACCTTGTTGTCTTGAAACACTTAATAATGCAAATATTTTGAAACAACTATTGTTTTCTAAACATTTAACATAAAACAACTTCAAACCATTACATAATTCATAAGTTGACTTCAAGTTCAGGGGATTATAATCTGAAAAATGTACAGCTGTAACTTTATGTTATTCTTTAAATTTTGAGCTAAATTCATGGACTTCTGAATGTTTTAAAGATTGACTATTTGAAAAGCTTCTTAACTCAAACATTCAATCATTCTTATCTACAAAAAAGTAATTTAACACTCTTCTGTTATTATTCAACTATTAAACAGAGGCTAAACTCTAAATTCTTTACGATCATCTTTTTATGTGCAGCTAACGGAGCGAGCTGGATTCTTGATGCGAGGCTACATCAAATACAGTCTATACGATCGGCTTTCCACGCGGCCGTTTCTGACATCGCTGGAGAAAAAGTGGATTAGCGTTCCAAATACTCTACTTACTGCAGTGTCATCGTCTCGTAAGTAAAATTCCTCTCCGGCTTATTTCACAATCTAACTGTTATGTTAAAAATACTTTTCAGACCAATATTAACTGAAAGCGATCAGAAATCGAAGTCAAAATATATAATTTACCCATTACTTTGACTGTTCGGGCTAATTTTTAGTCTAGTCAGAGGTTTGGTCTTGAGGTGGCTCAGCTAGAAGAGAAGCTACTGTAGGCTATAAAAACATCGTGAAAGAGTAAAAACTTGCAGTAAGGTATTAAATTCTGAAAAACTTCCTAGGCTTTCAAAAATCCATGAATGAAATGATGATGTAGACTTGAGCTTTTCTGGAATTTGTAGGACGATAGAATGATGAAAATCAATTATTTTTAATACATTTATTTGAATGTGACAACCAACACCAATTTATTGTAAACAATTACCCAGCAAGTTGAATTTATGCAGAAACACATAGTAAAACTATTAATTCCAGTACCTGAACCAAATGAGAACCAACATGGTTTTGCAAGTTTTTCATTTACATTGTAGATATGTCCGGAGATATAAAGCTGGAGAACATCCTGATTACGTCGTGGCAGTGGGTGTTACTGTCAGATTTTGCCTCATTCAAGCCACCCACCTTCGAGGATAATCCAGCAGACTTCTCCTACTTCTTCGACACCTGGCGCGGCGAACTTGTTACTCATCCTGAGAGGTAGGATCTTAAAGCACAAACATCTAAAAGCACTGTCTTAGATTTTCTTACCTTATTATGCCAAAAGTACTATACCAAACTAAAGCATGATTCTCTGCACAAAGCAACTCATACTGCTGAGAATATGGTCAAGTCCAGACACTTAATCCACGAACAGTGTAGTGTTGATGGCTGGTGTTAGCCATTCCGACAGTTTTGAGTCGGTAAAGGTCATCACCAAGGAAAAATACAGCGCACCTTAGACTGGGATGAAGGTTTTTACAATGTCCGACCCTAGATTGAGAGAAGGATTGAGGATGTGGGGAAATACAAGATTTTCCACAACATTCTTAAATTATGGCGCCAAACTAAAAATTTACCGAAAATAAAGTTACTAGTGTTGTTGTTTTTTAAACACACAAAAATTGTCTTTTAGAACGTTATGGGCAAGTAGTGAGATTTTATAATGCAATTGCAGTAACTTATAACTTATTCCATAAGTTAAGAAATTTTTAACAGGAGTACCCTCTGTAAATGATGAGCAAATCAATGTATTGGTGAAATCTTGTCATTAGCTTTTCTGAGGCAGAACTTTTTCTTTGTGAAGCAACTTCCTTCAAAAATTGTTTTAAGCTTTTCCTTTTTTAATAATGTTACAATTTCATCAAATAAATTTGTGTCTGTAAAATTCTGTCCATAAAAAGACCTTCTGTGCATTAAAAACTAATAAATCTAGTATCTACTTTTGGCAGGTTTTTAATTTGGCCTAGCTACAAATGTTGTAGAACTGTGACGTAAGTTTGTATGACAACAAAACTCAAACTAAGCCAAGGGATTTATGTTAACGGTTGAATATGTCACCATACTAGTAGGAGGTCCACTCTGGCCATGATCCGCTTGACACATTCACTGCGATAATCATGTTGAAACATGAAAATCACATTTGATTCTGTATAGTAGTTTTGGAAACCAGTACACCTGGCGCAGTGGATGCGTTAAGCGTCCGTTACATTTTAGTTTTAGATTATCCTTTCTACATTGCCTAAAATACTTATACCAACAAATTTTAAAGTACTGCTACCCTAAAATTTTTCTGGAATTTCAGTGAGGATAATAATTTGTTTGAATTCTATAATCAATGATAAATTATGATTTTAAAAAGCTGTTTGTTCCTTCACAGGTTTATAAAGAGCCTGGCCTCAGATATGAGTCAACTCTTGCCATCAGAGGACAACATCAAGAAAGGTGATCTCACCCCGTCCATGGATATCTTCTCTGCAGGGTAAGTCTGAATAAAAACTGAAAACCAACAATATAACTGAGTACTCATATTCATATATTTTTATTTTCAAAACTGGAAGAAATGTAATTGCATCAATATACAATTCGCTTCAAAGAAATATTTGAAATTACACTTCCATATAGCCAACGTATCCACTAACGCTGTAGAAAGGGTGACTGTACAGCCGGTTGGTTAGTGCTGGCTTGAGATTTGCTCCACTGAAGCTTCTCACTTCTTCTGGAAGGAGGTTGTGCAGCTTGCTTCCCATGTACGATGGTTTCCATTTGTAAAGCGTGGTTCAATGTTAGGGCAGTGAGTGTCTTTAGGCATGTTTGGTGTTGTGCCCGTCTCCGATTTATGCAATTAGCGAAATAAAAAGTTATGAAAATTTGTATTATTATAATTGTATCGACAAATATTAAAGTGGCAAACATTGTAAGTACTCCCATGAATTGTGGCAGATGTGTATGGAAACAAAGTGTGAGATCTAATCATGGGTAAAGTAGGAACCATCTATGTACATATTGACTTGTTCGCCAGATGCTGTCTGATAGAGCTGTTCACTGATGGTCAGCCTCCGTTTGACTTTTCCCAGCTTCTAGCTTACCGTAGCGGCGAGTACTCAGTGGACAAGCGCTTGGACAAGATCGAAGATTCTAGAGTCAGAGTAAGTTCTATTTCTTCGCTGCATTAGACAAGTTTTAAAATTTAAACTTTAAAGGAAAGAACTAAAATGGTTCCTTGATTTTGACTATTTGCATTTGAGTAGATTAAACATGTATCTGATCCCTTTCTCAAACTTGCTTTTGTTCAAGATCTATGTATTTATAATAGGCATTTGAAAAATTTCCCTCGACCTGTCATACCGAGTTTGAACCTGCCAATGTTCTGTTCTGCCAAATGAAAAGAGACTGCCTGATTGTTTAATCAACGTAATGTTAAATCAAATCGTATCGATCATTTTGAATGTTTACAACTTCGAATAGATAACATTCAGTGTGACTAGTAACCTTCAAATCCTAGAGAAGCTGGAAAAGTCAAGAAATTTTCTTGTAAACTAGAAAAATTCTAGGAAATTCAAAGTGTCTCTGTTAGTTTTTATAATGTAGGTACTGTACTATCTTTTAGTACAGTAGGCTATTGTTATACTCGTATATATACTAGGGGTGTACAGGGCCCCGAAATTTTCGGGTCGTGACGGGCCCACTACAAAGCCCTTGCTGGTCGGGGCAATAATTAAACGGGCTTTTATTCGGGCGGGTCAATTGATATTGTGTATTTGTTTTGTTGTCGTGAGTGTGCACTTCTGGTGGAGATAAGATAAGGAACTAGTAGCTGGGCAGTTAAAAGTAAACAACCCCTCTCCCCCCTACTTTCATTCTGAGTGCATTTTCAATGGAGGCCGGCAGCCATTGTCATGTTGGCTGATATTGCCTGATAACGATCTCAGACAGAACCAAACATCCATTTTGTACTTGTACTAGGTCCTTCTTGCTTGCAACATTGTATTTTTATTGTTCTTAAACCTTTGCAATTTACTGTAATTCAAAACTAGTATAAATACTGTAAACACATTATTTGTCAACTGAAGTTTAACATAGAGTAAATGAAGATGACATAAGGAAATAACAAACACACACTACACTCTCCTCAAAGCCCCATCCCACTGTACTACATGCATATCCTGGTTTAGTGCCCTATTTCATAAATCTTAGTTCTTAGAGAGTCAACTAACAAAAAATTACTCACATTTTCAACAACATATTATTATTTGCAATTCACTTATTCTGTCTAGTTTACAGTCAGTTTAATTTTCCCTTCAACGTACCAGTAAAAAAGTGTATCATACATCGCAGGAGCTAGTGCAGAGCATGGTGCAGCGAGAACCGACCAAGAGACTCTCGGCTGAAGACTACTTGGTGCAGGAGAAGGGGAAAATGTTTCCCGAGTACTTTTACACATTTCTACAGTCCTATTTACTTACATTCTCCTCTTCTACGCCAATCCTTTCACCGGACGAGAAGATTGAAAGGTAAATCTAATAGTAATATTATAATTTCGTTAGCGTCTACATGCTGGCTTGTCTCTTTGAGGGATGGTTCCCTCCAATATAGCTAATTCCCAAAGGATTAGAACACTGTTTAACCTTTTCGATAGTATTCCCGTGACATACACGGCCTGGGCAGCTACCTGGCCCTCACTAACCGAGCTTGTGTTGTTTGTGCCGTATGCATAGTTGTGCCTGCAACCTAGCGAGTGTTTTTAGAACTAGTTGGAGTAGTTATAATATTCTCCAATAGATAGCAGGAGCATTCAGTTTGTAGCTGCTGTCTACCAGCTGGGGTTTGTTGCCTGGCATCGTTTCGTGTCTGTACCGATTATTTCATCTATGGTTTTTATAAGACATCTGGTAAACTGACTGCTGATTTGTTTTACTTTGTTTCTTGCATGTTTATTACTATTCATTGTGTTTTCGTGAAAGTTATAAACAGTTGTGTTTAGCAGTTTTTTCTTATATTTGATTTAGTTTCACTAACTTTTTAGTTCTATTTTGAGAGCGTTTTATTATTGTAACAATGTCTCTTTCTTACAAGCAAATAAATAGCGGAGATTTGTATGAACGTTGAAAATAAATGTAAAGTGAAAAAGAAGACGAAAATGTAGCGGACTAGTCGTGGGTAGACAAAGACGTGTGGATGTGCCGCGACTCCTGGTGTGGCGTCTTGGCGCCCTTCTGCATTACCAGACTGCTTTGTCACTTACATACAAAGCAAAACTTTTGAGGTAAAAGGTACACACCTGTTTTCTTTGTATCCACATTTGAATATATCCATATATAATAACTAAAAGTTTTACACAAATATGTAAAATAACATTTTTAAAACATGAAAACACTTTTTTTACCTATGTACCTATTTTAACAAAATTTTTGTATGTTTAAAAAAGGTTATTTTAATAAAAATCAGCATTTAAAACTATAATACAAAAAAATTGATAAAAATTATTAAAAATTTACTTTCTGGGGCTCTAATTCTCCTGGAAAACTCACCTGTCAAAGGGTTAATCAGCCAAGGTGTTTCCTGAAAAATAACTCTCAGTTTGTAACTGGTGTTTTAACCCAGCGCCCGTTTGGTTGTTTGACTTATTTGGTATCAGGGTACCCAAAGTATCGAGAATCGGTCGATGGCAGGTGGGGGCGCGATAGTTCACATTTTGGCGATAGGGGACGAAAGCCAACTCTTCCTGAGTTCAGTGCACTTGGTGTGCCAGTCTGAGAGGCTATGAAGAGGAGCTGTGTGCATTTTTTTTTAAGTAGTTTTGTTCTGCCTCGTTTTGTTTTTATGGTTTTGCCTTTTCTCGGTAAAAGCGTGTCAGAAATGGTTACAATTATTAAAAAAGCTTACAAAGACGATGTTTTGTACCAGTGGCTGGTTTTAACTTGATTTCAGATTGAAAAAAGATATCAACCACATAGTAGAAGTTATGAAAGCAGAAACCTTAAAGGAGGAGGGAGAAGTTGAAATCAAATCTAGCAAAAATGATCCCCTTGTGATCATTACGTCATTAGTTACATCTTGCATCAGGTAAGCCACCTTTTGTTTAATAAACCTAAAGTATCAAATTAGATTGTTTTTAAGAACTTTTAGGGTGTCCAATAGACTGTAAAACTGGGAATCCCTACATAAAACCAGGAACAATTTGTGAGTTACCTTACAAGATTCAGATTTACGCTCATGGGCGTAGAGTGAGAGACTAACTTTCGAAAGGTGCAACAAGAGTCAGCCTCATAAAGAATGCCTTTGAAATGTTTTACTGGAGTAAAATAACACTATGATATATTGGGACAGTAAAACAGTAAATGGAATAATTTTAGGAGTTAAAATAATACTCCAAACATGGATCCGTGTGATTCATTATCGCCGCGTGACTCGAGCTCATCACTCCATAGCGGTTCGATCCCGCATTCGACTTACATTTGTAATGTGACTAATCTGGTGACGCTAGGTAAAGGTTGAGGTTGAGTGGTAGAGGACTTTGTAGTCCTAACTTCGCTTCGTTAAACAAGACAAACTTTTTTTAAAGTTACTGTTCCTGCAGTGTAACTGCTAATTTGAAGTATTGATAGTTTGGATGTAGCATAAATCTCATAGTTATTGCTTTCAGCTAAACTAGTTCTTCCTCCAAAGCACTAGCAGCTTAGTTTCTAAAAGATGTCTTCACTGCTTTACATGTGTTTTCTGTTTAGAGGTCTGCACTTGGCTAACTCCAAGATCCAGTGTCTAGAGATCCTCCTCCACCTGGCGAAGCACACCTCTGCTGACACCGTACTGGATAGGATCCTTCCTTACATCGTGAGTAGAATGGTGTCTCCTTGCAGTAGAAGTAGGAGGAAACCGGGTTCCTTCAAAATCGAAGGGGTGGTTTTCATCGCAGTTTGAGACCTTCTTTTCAAGCACCCATTTATTTTTGGTGTTTCCTTTAAGAGACTATATCTTGCTAAGGATAAACTTGTCAAGTGAGAGAGAAGTTGAAAAAGCATGTTACAAGTAGCGAGTGGTTGTGAAGTAGTGTTGGGTCGATTCCGATTCTCGATTCCACCGATTCCGAGTGCAAGGGATCGGTATCGGGAATTGGGCAGTAAAGTCGATTCCGATACCGTAGAATTGAGGATCAGGAATTGATACCAAAGTAAGAATTTAGAATCAGTTTTAGAATCGGGAATCAGTTAGAGTCCGTGCAATTCTTTGTGGCGCTTGGTGAGGGGAAGTGAAGGGGCAGAGTGGGGGAACAAATTGATGTTTTCAAAAAGTACAGTAATAGCCTTTCCTCACAGTACGGTGCCATGGAAAGACAGCAGAACAGTTGGTTACGCCCACCCTCGAAAACCCAGTTATAACTGGTTTTAGTCGGCAAGTTCAAGGGCCACGAAGAAACGCACAGACTCTACTTATTCAAGAATAATCGAAAATCTATTTTGGAATTGAAACACTCGTTTAAGGGTTGCTAGCTATGCCCTTGGCGGGTGGATGAGTGCACTCTCTTGCAAAGTGAGGGGAGGGAGTTAGTCAGACAGTTAACAAAGCTAGTCAGAGAGTTGACAGCCTGACAAGCTGCAGGTGGTTATTTTGATCGAATAGTGTGTGCATGTGCATGAGACCAATTTTTAGCTCTTTGTCAAAATAAAAAAGAGAGCACTTTAAGGAGGCCAAAATTTTGACAGTTTGTGACTTTGTGTTCTCCTATGTGTTTCTACTTTATCTAGGTGAGCCTGCTCTCCTTTCCTAGCCTTTCATAGTATTATTATAGTAGTATTAGAGCCTGTCCTAGTTCCCTATTTCCTAAATCTACATCTAAAATATATTAGACCATACCTAACCTTCACAAGTACAGTATCAAAGTTTGAATGTTGTATACTTCCTTGTCCTTGACTTACTGTTGAAATGTGTTTTCATGTTCCAGTTACACTTGATCCAGGACAAGACTCACCGAGTGCGAGTGTGTGCTATCCACACGCTGACGCAGTGTCTCAGCTTGGTGAAGACGATCCCGTCCACCGACACCAACATCTTCCCTGAGTACATACTGCCTGCTCTAGAAACCGTGAGTTCTTAAGTTTTGAACTTGTTTGGGCAAAGTCATAGTAAATTGTCATCAGATTGTCGTCCCCTTATTAACCGTGTCTCCCGTTGAAATAGAAGCAACTTTAAATTATTTAATTACAACTATTTGTAACAAACTCAGCAACAAAGTTCTGTTTGGTAGAGCCTCGAGTTGGTGTTGCATGTAGGGTTAAACAAACAATCCCAAACACAAACAAAAGCACGTTCTAAAAAACTACCGAGAGTCCTTGAACAATTTTTAAAGAGTTTACTGTTGGATGAGCTTTTTCTTGTCCAATGTGACTCCGTAACTTAAGCTCTTATTTTATTGTTTTTTGGCGTAAATGAAACATTTTTTAATGTGAGGATATGAAATAGAACTCTCTGTTTAAAATGAAATAGAGCTATGCGGGAGCAGAATTTTGGGTCCGGGACGGGATTTTGCAAAAAATCCAGGATTCGGAAACGGGAACAAGAAAAGTTGGCAAATAGACATATTAAAGAAAAATTACATAAAATTGAGTTTTTTCAATCAAATTATTTTGTTTATGATACATGGCTTCATACAATACCATGCAGTTTTAAAATCAAAAATCCAAAGTACATCATAACTATCACAGAACCCTCATCCTCTCCCATTTACAATGAATAACACTGACTTATTTAGCCCAAACATTGCAAAACAGTTGGAGAGAGTGGTGGAGTGAGAGAGAAGGAATCAGACTACCAGTGCACAGAGATGAGGGGTGAAGGCAAAGAGATGACAGGTGGAAAGGGCAAGGGAAGAGAAGAGATCAGAGAGGGAGAGACAACAGCTGCTGTGTGTGAGCAGGAGGGGAAGGCAGGTGCCGGTTTTTGTGCCAGACAGCTGTACCCTTATCAGTTGTCTACTATGTCATTAGCTGTAACCACATAGCTAGGCAACCACATAGGGTGGGGTTACATAGCCAATCAGAGCATTTTCTCTGTATGCTTGTGATATAGTGAGAACAAGCTTTGAGGAGAGGGTAGTGTGTGTTTGTTGTTTCATTTTCTCATTTCCATTTACTCAATGATTAATTTCTTAAATAATGTTTTATACTAGGTTTGAATTACAGTCAAATGCAAAGGTTTTAGACTTTTAGTACAATAAAAATAGATATTGCAAGCTAGAATTGGATCTAGTACAAGTACAAAATGGATGTTTGGTTCTATCTGAGATCGTTATCAGCCATCTTGACAATGGATGCCAGCCTCCATTGAAAATGCACTCAGCATGGAAGTAGGGGGGAGAGGGGTTGTTTACTTAGAACTGCTTGGCTCTAGTTCCTCATCTTATCTTCACCAGAAGTACAGTACACACTCACAACAAAAAACACCAGTAGTTTTTACTTCCCCCCGAAATTTGGTACTAGGGTAGGGGACGGAAATGACCTCAATCCCGAAAATCCGGGATCCCGCAAAGCTCAAAAATAAAAACAAAAACCCTCAATAACTTCAACAAAATGAAAATGGGGTATTCTAAATGTTTGAAGTTTGAACTAATGTAAATCGATCAGACAACTTAAAGTAACTGCACTGTTTTTCTCACTGTCACTCTTGTTTTCTCTTCAACAGGTTCCCAGTGATAGAGCAGTTATCGTGAGAACAGCCTTTGCAGAGAATATAGCAGAACTTGCTGCAACTGCTTTGAGGTAACTAATCATAACTGATCATCAAATACACCTCAATAGTTATTAGTTTTTCAGCTAATAGTCGAAAGATGTTAAAGATACAATAAACTGCTCTTAAACTATAACAAAAAATTAATAAGGTGTGTCTTTATGAATGAAAAAAGTGGCCACATGGTGTTTTGCAATGTGATTTTCATTAGGCTGTTACTAGACTTCACTATGAATGGGTAAATGATCTTTACCTGTTATTAGGTTCTTCTTCTTTTAAGTCTTGTTCCGGATTTTAATTTAAGGTAACTCTCTTCTTTTTCTTGTTATAAAAAAATTTAGTTTTTATGATGGCTCCCATTGAGTTTTGGTGATGTCTTTTCATTCATACAACTATTATACTGACATTGTCGTCTAACTTATCTAAAGCTTTAACTTACGCAGGTTCCTTGAGTACTGCCAAGTGGCAACGCTGTCATCTAACGAACCACCGAGGCAGAGTTACGAGAGTGAACTGTCGACCTTGCACGAGATAGTTCAGCAGTCCGTGTCCTTATTGCTGACTGACTCACACAACATCGTCAAACAAACGCTGATCGAGAACGGCATCAGCAAGCTGTGCGTCTTCTTCGGCAAACAGAAAGGTAACAATACTGACAAAATTTGCCCTTCTATTGAATAATTGTAGCCATCCCAATGTCATCCTTGTAAGCATCTCAGATTTTCTCCTTGGAATAGAAAACCTACATGTTTTACATCTTAGCGGAAACACCTTTCTGGGGAACACTAGGATTTAAAAAATTAGATATTTGGGAAACTGTCTGATATCTTTTAGAAAAAAAATCAAAGTTTTCTAGAAGTAGGAAAGTTAAAACATAAAAGACATACAACATTTGTGTTAGCTTGCACAGAAACAGCTTTGAGGTTATATTTACTCTTGTGGTTCTTCAAGTAACTTTGAAATTTCTTTGTTGCTATTAAATCTGATTACGGTTAATCGGGAGTTGTCTGTAAGTAAAACACGTCGAGCACATTGTTTCATTGTTGTGTTTACAAACCCTCTTGACCCTCTTGTAAATGTTTTAGCGAATGATATCCTGTTGTCACATATGATCACGTTTCTCAACGACAAGAATGACAAGCAGCTGCGGATGTCGTTCTTCCGCTGTATCGTCGGTGTGGCAACTTACATCGGCGTCCACTGCTCACCCATACTCTCCCCTCTCCTGCAGCAGGTAACATAACCACAAGCCGGGTCTAGTCCTTTGTGGGATTGATAATGTCGGATTGTCATAAGACAAAAATACTGGGTCAACACAAGGGATGAGAGGGATTGGATTTTATTGTTTAAGTGGGAAATAATTTTTTCTGGACTATTAGGAAGTTTTGGGGCGAGCTTAAAAGCCAGTTTTATTGTTAACAAATCCAAAATATATTTCTTGAATAGACCAAATGAGTAAGTCTACATCTACCTTACTAATCCCTCACGGTTATTAAATTTGTGAGTTAGTATCAAAATTTGTCTGTATGACTTCATAGTGGTTTTAATTTGAAACTCAAGTGCATTAAGTTAGCACAGAATAAAAGCTGTGGAATAATTACTGGTAACTGCTTACAGTTACCAGTAATTATTCCACATCTTTTATAGCTTACTATATAGGTTTCAACATTTTGTAGGCTATTAGTATTTACTGTCTAAATTAAATTAGCAACAATAATTTGTTTACATCATTACTATGAATTAGTAGCTCTAGAATATATTAAATGGAAATTGCTCTTAATGTTTTTTATTTTAGCAACTTAAGTATAGTTAATTTTATTTAGGACAATACTTATTCTTTAATTTAAGTACTCTATTTGTTAAAAATATTTTTCCTGCCTAACATGCATGGTTGCATGGTTTAGCATGGTTTGCCAGTCTTATCAAAGTGCAATCTCATTGCTTTTGCACGGCCAGTTTATAGACACTATATTCAGTATAAGAAAGTAGCGCTCTGTTAATAGCGTGCAACTGTAGGGTGCTTTTTTTTATCATAACATGCATGTAGCAGTGTAAATTTTCATAGAAGTAGTTAGTAGTAAAAACAACTTTATTTTACCGGTAGTTGGTAACTTAATGGGCACTACTTTCCTCCGCTAATTCCATAGCAATGAAAGGAAATTCAATAAATCCAAAAATATACATTGTAGTATCTTTATAAGTAGCTAGTTTCTCTGTCAACATTTAAAACCAGTTTCACCATCGATAGTTTTACTTTGTTGCCAGGGTTTATCAGACCCGGAGGAGTTTGTGGTGAGAGAGGCGATCAATGCGATGTCAGCGTTAACAGAACTTAGTCTACTTCACAAGCCGGCTATGTACGAACTGCTCAACGAGACAGCCAGCTTCCTCGTCCATCCCAGTCTCTGGATCAGACAGGTATTTGTGCATTTGTAATTGTTGCTATGAAATTGCATTTTTCCGTATAGTTTGTTATTGAAGATTGGAAATTGAAGTAAAACACATATTCAACAATTTAATTCTGTAGTATTTCTTTTGTAATGCTTTATTTTTAATATAAGAGTTGTTATAATTGTGTTACAGGCAATTGTCGGATTCATAAAGGCGTTAGCCAAAACGTTGAACGTTGAGGATGTACAGTGCAAAGTTATGTCAGTCATTCAACCTTACCTCAAAACACAAGTTATACAACTAGACAAAGAAGTGAGTATTATTTTGCAGTATTTTGTCTTTAGTAATTTTATTTTTTTCTCTCATGGGTAACTTTTACTTATCTAATGATAAATGACACCAGGTTTAAAAATATTTTCTACTCTCTGATTTAGCTTACACAACGACTGAACAAAACTGCTGTGAGTTGAGAAGTTTATAGCGCCCAGCTTGCAAACGCAATGGCACTGCGAGCAAGTATTCTAGCCTTCACACCAATACATTTCGTGGGAATCAGCTGATATGCTACTGTGGGAAAGGGAGGGCTTCTCTCTAGCGATAAATATGAATACATGCATATATGATAACCAGTGTTGCAACATAAACTTAATGGTATTGCATGCTAAGGCCTCAATCGTCCTTCCTGCGTGGATCAATGTTACATGTTTACATGTCATCAGCACACAAGCTTTTAGCCTTTTACCAGAATCAAACTTGTATCAGATTTCAAATCTCAAAAAAATTCAATTACGTTTAAACTTCAGAGTTGAGAGTAGCTATGTTCAGCAGTATATATAATCGTTGGAATGTTGCAGCAAGTTTGTTATTGCCTAAACCTACACAATACTTAGCGAATGACACGGTGATGTTGTCGCAGGTGGTGGTTCTGAGTGCCCTGCAGCCACCAGTGCCTCGGCTGGTGTACGATGTCGTCATCACGTGTTCCCACCTGGACCTGTTCCTGCATACACTTGCCGAGAGACAGAAGGCGAGACAGAAGAGCAGCTCTGCGCCTACCTTCACCACACTGGCCATCTCTCCCAAACAGAATAACACTATACGCACTGTAAGTGTAAAGAAACTGAGGTTTTTGAAGAAGAATACTCTGCACTCATTAAAATTCATAATTTGCAGGCATCACAACGGAGTTTTTAGGAAGGTTGGAAAATTCCTTAAAATCCTGAAAATCAGACAGGAATTTCCTAAAAACAGAAGTTTTTTGTGTGAGAGGGATATTTTAGAGATTTCAGATTTGTTTAGGAATTTTGGCAGAAAGGGAAATTTAAAGGGAATATTTGATAGATTGGTAATTTGGGGAACTTTCCAACAATCTGAAATATTTTGATAATTTTACTCTGATTACTTATCAGCTGTTGTCTGGGCAAATTCCTCTTAAAACTCCCCTAATAACAAAATAAACATTTTAAATTTTATTTCAATATAATTTTAAATGAACTGCACATTTTCCAATAATAAAGTATTTGTATTAGCCTGAGGCCTTTCTAACACAATGTGTTTATCTTTAGAGACACATCAGACTAAAGGAAAAATTCAAATACATTATCTATATAAATAAAATAAGACTTTTGTCTGTACATTGCAAAAATCTATCTGTTTTTGGTTATTTCGTGTTTATATACTTTGCATAGACGAACTGGCGTCAAAAATCCTGTCTGTCTGTCTGTCGTTCTGTCTGTCTGTAACGTTTTAAAGCATCTGGACCCTTATAACTCAGAATCAACTGAAGCTATGGCGTGAAACTTCGTTTTAGGGTTAAGCCCATTGCGCAGTGTCTCTTTAGCTATATTTTATACCCATACAACATCCACAAAATAAATGATGGGGACAAAGTGGGCACTTTGGACGATTTTAAGGAATTTTAGACCGCTTATAACTCAAATCCGCTGAAACTATGGCAGTGAAACTTTGTTTGAGGGTTAAGCTAATCATTCAGTGTCTTTAGCTAAACTTTATGTCCATATAACATCCTCAAAAACGGAGTAACTATGACTCTCACAAGGTAGCTAACACGTATCTATATAAATAAAATAAGACATTTGTCTGAAAATTGCAAAAAATCCATCGGTTTTGGTTATTTGGTGCTTATATACCTTGGATAGACCGAAACTGGTGTCAAAAAATCCTGTCTGTCTGTCTGTAACGTTTAAGGGTTAAGCCCATCACGCAGTGTATCTATAGCTATATTTCATACCCATACAACATCCACAAGGTGAACTAACAGGAAAACTAAATTGTTTTCTAAGGATATATAAGAAACTCTTTTTGTCTATTTTAAATTTGCAATATTCTTAAAATATACACACAGCTATGTTAATAAAGCCCCGAGGCGAAGTGTGGGTACTCTCAGCTAGTTCAAAATAAAATCATATGTTAAAATTTGTTAACATGTTACAAATCAAACAACATTTTGATTTGAGCATAAGAAAAATAATATTATACAGTAGAGTCTCGGTTATGCGACCTTAAGAGGCAAAAAAGAAGGCAATTTATTATCGGTCATTTATCACGAGTTTTTGCAGAAGGCTGTTGAGCGAAACAGCCCCTTTCATCATACCCGACTGTACGCAGCAGATTCCCGCATGATGCAACCCCTTTCCTATCCGACTGTACTTCATTTTTCTGCTGTAAAACATGTGTTATTACTTTGCAGTAAGTGAACTTTGAAGTTTTAGTACGCTAGATGTATTTTAAAAGATTTTTGTGTGTAAATAAAATTATTTTAACATATGTTCATTGTCGTCTTTACCAATTTCCGTGTTATCCGACCTTTTCGCTTATCCGACCTTGCCGCGGCCGATTTAGGTTGGATAATCATTAATCAAGACTACTGTACAACATAACATACTATTATTTTTTGTATTAAACTTTTTGTTTTACTTTTTTTATTTTTTCAACCGTTTTATTTTTATTTGTACTGACTAAAATTAGCTTCTTATCTCACCTGAAAATGTCCCGAAATCAAGCAAAAAAAGTTTCCGGCCTAATGCCAGAAAAAAATCTATTCCCTTCCACTCTTAGTAGTTTTTAGCTCAAAATTCAATAGATACAGCGTCAGAATGGTTCAAAACTAACGGTTTCCTTCTTAATGAAGATAAAACTCAAAATACTATTTTCCTTAAGACCACTTAATAATGATGTACCACTAGATAATTTCACTGATCAAGTTAAGTTTCTGGGTGTTTATATTGATAAAAATCTGTCATGGGGTTACCATATTGATTATATTAATTCAAGGTTATCTAGAGTTATTTTTCTTATTAATATTAACAAAATGTATAAATAAAGATTATATCCGTTCTGCATACTTTTCATATTTTCAATCAATATTTAGATATGGCCTTATTTTTTACGGTAATTGTAGCAGAATTGAAGAAGTTTTAATTTTACAGAAAAAAGTTGTTAGGATTATAAGTAATGCTGAATTCCTGGACCACTGTAAACCTCTCTTTGTTACTCAAAAAATACCAACTATCATTAATCTATATATTTACGATCTTGTCTTATATATTTTTAAACACCCCAATATAATTAAGAATGTTACTCATAATTACAATACTAGAACTAAAGTTAGTGGTTTTGCTAAAGTAGATTTCTTTAGACTAAGTAAGTCTGTCAACAGCTATCATGTAATCTCAATTAAAATCTATAATAAACTATGTCACTTAATGGACAAATACCAACAAAATGTATTTTGCAATAAACTTTATAATTGGCTCATAAGTAATCCGTTTTATTCTATTAATTTTTGACTCATATGTTTTATTTTAAATACATGTTATTGTTATTTATTATATACATTGTTATTTATTTTTACATCTTAGTAATGTAGCACTATAGATATTTATAACTAAGTAGATTTCTATTATGATTTGTAATGACCTTGTCAATGAATGTATTAACATTTAAAATGGCAATAAACGATATTTATTTATTATTATTATGATAAATACGGCAATAACGGTAAAGCAAAGGATAATCATGCTGTACCCAGTACCATACACTTCTTTATAAAACTTACAAAATGAAGAATAATATGTGATTTGTAAGGTAAATGTAATTATTTTTATAAACTATAAAAAAACCTGTTTAATATTTTAAACTTTTCTATGTAATTATTTAATTTGTAAAGACTAAAACTAACTTTTAATCCCACCTAAAAATTTGCCAAAATCAAGGAAAAAAGTGTTTTTGCTAGACTTTTCAAAGAAAATCTAATCCCGTCCACTCCTAGCACAAATTAAAAATCATAATTCACAATCATCTACTGAGGGTACCAAAAATATAAGGAATTTCATTATAAAAACCATATTTTATTATTTTTTAAACTAATTTACATGTATACCTTCAGTATACTCCCCATTTAGTGTAATGCATTTGTTCATTCGATGCTCCTATGGTTTTAAGCACCCCTCATACCCCTTAGTGTGAATGCCTGCACGCTCCATCCTCGTTTGCCTTTTCACTCCTTCATTTTCGTCATAACGGTGATTTTTTATGTAATTTTTCATTATGGGGAACATAAAAAAGTCACGTGGGACAAGATTTGGCGAGTATGGGTCGTGGGGAAGGGTGGTCATGCTGGTATTGGCCAAAACTAGCGCACTGAGATGGCTACATGGGCAGGCGCGTTCATTGTCACGATGAAAGAACCAATCTCCATATCGCCAAAATTTAGGTCTGGGTGTGTTGAAATTTGCTAAATTGAATTTTAACACACTCCAGACAGCAAAGTCCTCAATGGTCCTCGGCCGGTCTTCTTGCAATATTGACGGGTTTTTCTGAACAATTTCACCAGTCGAGAATTTGAAGGTCGACCAGGAGGA
Organism: Matsumurasca onukii; assembly: GCA_018831715.1. Classification (NCBI taxonomy): domain Eukaryota; kingdom Metazoa; phylum Arthropoda; class Insecta; order Hemiptera; family Cicadellidae; genus Matsumurasca; species Matsumurasca onukii. The sequence goes on along the minus strand of CM032062.1, from coordinate 19,603,852 downwards.
GGCTTGTCTTCAATCGACATGGCCATCTTGAATTTGAGAAAAATACTTCGTTACACTCTGGTTTTGCTCAAAACATATCTTTGTAAGCTTTTGATAATTGCAACCGTTTCTGGCGATCTTACGAGAAAAAGCAAAATCTCACTGCTGAACTTTGTCTATTTCATTAAACCATCAAAACAAAACGAGGCATAACAAAACTACTTTCAGAAAAGCACACAGCTCCTCTTCACAGCCTCTCATACTGGCTACACCGAGTGCACTGAACTCAGGAAGAGTTGGGCTTTCAGCCCCTATCGGCCAAGATGTGAACTATCGCTGCCCACCTGCATCTCGACCGATTCGATACTTTTGGTCGCCCTCGTATAACTTGTTTTAAATACCCAGACAATTTTTTTTTTTTTTAAAGAAGTAGGGATAGGCAGATACCAGATCTTCTTGATACCGATTTCAATACTGTAAAAATACTCGCGACACCCCTCAATACCGATATTACTCGCTACCTTTAAAATGGGCCTAAAATAAAACATAACACTTGCGTTACCATAACGACGTTCTTGACTCCTGCTAGCCCCCGTGATGAAATCACTACTTTGATACCGTTTGCAGCGATCTCTTGACTCCCGTTAGCGCCCGCGACAAAATTACAACTTAAAAACCTTGTGTGGCGATCTCTTGACTCCCGCTAGAGCTTGTGATGAAATCACATTTTCGAACGAGTATCGTTGATACTTTGATACCACTGGAATTGAATGCATTTTAGTATAGGTATTGGCCGATGGAATTGAGCTATTTTCTATTATATACCAGAAAAGAATTGGTCTAATTTAGAAAATTATAGACACAAACACACATTAAATTACCAACAATATTTCACCTTGTTTCAGTTGTTCAGCAGACTGACTTCGGAGGGTATGACAGAGAGTGTGGAGGATCAGCTGTTGGCAATGGCGAAACATCTGCACAAGATCAATAAATACTCAAACCAGAATGAGGCCAAGCCCTCCAATCAAGGCAAGGTAAGTGGATCCAACGGCCAAGTTGCGCCAACTAAATATGTTGTGGTTTATTAGAGAGATTGAGATGAGACAAAAACCAAAAATGATCTTGTGGTTACAGACAAAAAAGGATATTTCCTACATAAATTCATTTAAATTTAAGAAATTGTATTATTTTATTATAGCATTTTAAAAAATCAAACTGTCTAATAAGGAAAGAAAATAATCTAATAAGATCCAGCTCTTGAAAATATGAATGTTATTATAGTTTTACCATGAAAGCTAGATATTAATCAGGTGCGTGTATTAACGAAGCGGTAACGTTGCAGCATATTGATCACATACTTGAAGTAAAAGTGGATAAGTTCCGAAATTTGTGGTAAATTCTATTTCTTAGTAAGTTGAGCAGAATTATTTTGGAAATTTTCAGAGTTGAGAAAGTTGTCTTAAGAGTCATAGTCAACTCAATCAATGTCTGCAAATCCTGAATTCAGGTTACGCGAACGCTTAGCGATGATTACAGCTGCCGATTACAAGTTTTGCACACTCGTAATAACGGTGCTGATTAATGGTTGTGTACTTTTTAGTAACTATTAGTAACGCAGATTAATAGTATCCCAAGTATAAATGGCTTTAGCAGTATTACGTTTCTATTTGCATCCATTATGGCTTCCTGTAGGTTTTATTGTTGTTCAAAACTCACTAAAAATGCCTGATTTCAAGAAAATTAAGCAGAGCTAGAACTTTGTCTAGGCAGCCAAGTTTTACTTGATGCTTGCTGGTTAGTTCTGGAAAGCTTTTTTAAGCTTTGATTTTCAAATGCACATGATTTTACAGATAAGCAGTTTGGTTTTGAACAAAGTATTACAATACAGTGAATACACACATTTTATTTAGATGGAAAACCTCTTTTGTTCATCTTAAAAAACAAAGTTAATTTGTGTTTTTTCAGATTGATTTGGGAAGCATAACGACCCCTATTTCTTGCCACGCCATCCCCCTCAGCCGACCGGACCATCAGAAAAACGACAACTCTGTCAATATGTCAAGGTAAGTTATTTTGTTCCTTTTAGGTTAGTTATTGTAACAACAAATATTGTATAACCTTTTGTTAAATATAATTTAGCAATGGACACTTTGACTTGATTTTATACCTTGTTTGGTGTTAGAAATCAGCATAAAACTACCTGCTACGAGAGTTTGCAGTTGAAAAGATCCTGAAAACAAAACTACCTAAAAGGGTGCTGCAAATTTGAATTTAAAGTTTTGGTTGGCTTAAATCATGTTTAAGTTTTATTTGGAGCCTCTAAAACTGCCAATTCTGAACTCTAATGGCATGAAGTGTATTATTTGATTGTCTAAACAAGGGATTGACAAAAATAATATTAGGGGTAAGAAATATAGTGCTTGCTCATAACATAGAATGTTTCAAACATTATACGTAGGCAAGTAACTTAGCCAAAATAAGTCAAAACAAAATCAATTTCAGTGGAAATTAGTACATTTCAGCTTGTTTGATGTTTTAAACAGCTTAAAATTGCCATATACCGGGTAATTACCCTTATTTGAATTGATGTTTGCCGTTTCAGTCATCGGTTTCGGCAAGAACCAAGAACCGGCGCTGACTCATCCCTGAATATAGTTAAAAATAGGCCTACTCTCAAATAAATTATTGAACTACATACCACCACTTTTTGTAGCTTGAGTAGTATTTGATTGAATTTTCCCTTTAAGGAAATGATGGGCCTATCCATCAGAAAAATGTAAGAGGTAACTTAAAAAAAAGTCTTTTCATTCCAAGATACCTCCCAGTTTTGGAGTCTCTAAGAAGAGTTGGTGTTGTAAATGTGTAGGAGAGGCGTGGAGGACTACGCTAGTATAAGTACAATGAACGAAGAGTGGCGACATATGTTCGGAAACACGGAACCACATTCGGCTTCCAAGCTCTCCGAGCCCGGCAACGGGAATAAGACGTAAATATTCTGTGTTTGTGAGGCTTGCACACTGTATACTATCCTGGCACGCGGTGGGTCATGGTTGATGGATGAAAACAATTTTGTGTGTAGGATAATGAACTCAGTTGGAATTTGTACTTATGTTACTTCATCTGCAAATCTACATTTTTGTAAATTGAAATATCTCTCTGGGTTTATCTTACTGCCTATTAAATTCGAATTTGTAGAAAGTCTTTTTAATTTTAACTTACCATCAAAAAAGGCTAATAAAACATTGTTTCATCACCAACAAACTTTTATTGTTTTTAGCAAAATTGTAAGCCATTTAATCGTAATATATTTTATATCTTTTTATGTGTACAAGCTATGTATTTACTTTTTACAATATATTTTTAATTGCTAAATTACTAAAGTTTTGTTTACAAATTAGAAGTTTGTTGTAACAAATTGACATTCTCCATTCAAAATTGAAATTGTTTTCTTTTACCTTCAACCTCAGTAAAAGTTAACTTTAATATCAGGAACATATTATCTTATTATTGGATTATTTCATTTAGCAAAATGAGATTTTATTCCTACCGCCATGACTCAACCAACTATATGTATTTGTTGGTCTCTGCACTTTCCAATTCTTTCACTTTTGAATTTTTAACAATTATTTTCTCTTTTACCTTCTTTGTAACTTTTAATTTTCTGTACTAACTTGATCGTATTGTAATTTTGTTGTTCTATGTGTGTAATTTGTTTGCTACTTTCAATACTTGCTTAATATTTTTCTGTAATGTGGTGTTTTTGTAGATTTGGTTTTATTTACACTTTTACAGTTTACCGAGTGTTATTGTTGAAAATAATATTTTTTTAATTTGAATTTCAAAATGAAACTTTTTAAGAAATAACCAAGCATGTTAATATCTTAATTTCAATATAAAGTGGTACCCTAACTTCAATTGAACTTGTATAGTTTGCATTTTCAGTATGTTTTAAAATCAGTTTGAAACTTAAAACAGATTTGGGGGGATATTAGTGGGAGAGAAAATCAGACTATCCATTTTATAGTGACTCGCATTTCTAATTAAAACTAGGTCTTGCCAATTCAAATAAATTGAAACCAAACAATCAAACATAGTTCAGATTAGGATAAATTTGAATTCACCAGTGAAAGCCTAATTGGACTAGTTTACAAAGGAAATTTAAAACATCTACCAATTATCTACAGTACTTGCAAGAAAGCCAAGAATCAAGCATATCTTTCCATATAACGTTAGGCCAATGCTTTACATAGATGACTTCATTGTGGTTGTTCCAAGGTTAGTACATGATAGCCCGTCACCAACTCTCCAGTATTGTTCCCTGTAACCAGTCTTGTGGCTAGTGGTGCCGGTTGTGCTATGCATTAATCTTGTTTCTCTGAGTGAATTCACTGAATTTTTTAATATTAAAATGCTGATCATTTTCATTGCAATGTATTTACTTCTTATTTAAGTGTTTTCAATATTGCTTGTTTTGTAACTTTGTATTGTTGTAATTTGTCTTCTTTGCAAACAGTTTTGTGGTTTATAAATTACAAAAAAACTTTCAAAATGTACAGCCTGTTCGGTTTTCCAAATTTCTTTATCATCAGAGTTAGAACTAACAGAATTCTAGTGTATTTTAACCTTTTCTCATAATCTGACCTGAAAAACTGATTCTGTGCAAGGTAAAAGCAATAGTATGTTTTTCGAATCAAGAGCCAAAAGAGAGTTTTTGGGGCTGACGTATGTCTCAAGTTTGAGACCTAGACTTGAAAACATTGTCTTGTGCTTAGTTTTACGTAGATAATAGATGTGGTCTTTACTAACTTAATTCAGGGTGTTTAGTAGTCTTGAAAAGTTGAGAATTAGTCTAGAATTTGGTAACATTTGCTTTAAGGTGGAAAATCTTTCTATTTCACTTAGTCCCAAGCTGGAAATCCGGTTCTTGGCAGGTCTGCTACCTTTTAAAAAAGTGAAAAGTCCGATTTATTGTCAAACGACTCGTGACAGTTGTGCCTTGTTGACAATGTATTTGTAAGAGGTAACAGACCTGTCAAGATTGTTAGAACCGGATTTCCAGGTTCAGTTCAAGTCAAAAAGAAACATTCCCGACTTTTCAGCCAATTTTACCAAATTCCATACTGATTCCTGATTTTTCAAGACTTTCATTAGATTGAAGACTAATTCCCAGTTTTTCAAAATGACTAGACACCCTATAATAAATATTTTCTATCAATAGAAAGAAAAATGAATCTAGTTAATAGTCTAGATTTTAGCTACATAAACTTGACCAGTAACGTTAGTTGCTTACAAAGGTTCACGTTTGCAGGAACACTGCCAGTGTGGTGTCCAGTGACAGCCAGGTTTCTCCTCAGCGCAGCATGGACACTGAGTACAGTCTGCAAGACAGGTCTTATGTGCAATGTAAGTAAGAACCAGAGTTTAGCATTTTATAGATAGAAGTTCTGTTGTTAGATTTGTCTCTTATGCTAAATTTAGTTGTATCTATGATTTTTATATCAGCCTTTGTTACAACTACAAATTAAAACCGTAAGTAAGACCCTAAAAGGTATGTTGAATAATTTTTACCAGGATTTAAAGAACATGTTCATAACATAACAAATACGAGTATAACTGAGTTTTCTCTAGGAGTAAAATTTGTATTCTTTAATAAATCAAGAAAAAAACTTAAATTTACTGTACAATTTCTAGTGTCTCTCATTTTGGATCCCAACAAAATAAAAGTAGGCAACTCAATTTACTTCTTTAAAAAATAACCTTTAAAAATCCAACACTAACCCTTTAAAATCTCATTTTATTTTTAAATTTTGTAAAAACCTTCCTGTATGGGTTTCCCAGTCCCCTGTAAGCAAAATTTCAAAAGCGGCTCTCCTTGCACGGTGCATTACCAGTCATTGAACCACTCTATGCGAGGGATTTAGCCTCCGTAAGCTCAAAAGTACCACTCTCCGCCTCACTGGATTTGATGAGCCATCTTCAGTGATCCTCAGCGGGTCATTGTGGCCCCCGCACGGAACGATCCAATGCTTAGCATTGCACCGTACCAGAGCGCACCGGGTTCAGACCAACGCTGTAACAGACAGGGGCCAACTGTCCGTCACTATAACCACTAAACCATCGGGCTGTTGTAGTGGACTGTCAAACTCGCACGTGAGTTGGCGTCAGTGGGGAGGGAGTGGTAGTTTCACTGTTCTCTGCTTGGGACCGTTAGTGTAGCGTAGTCCTTGCCTATCGTTTGCGCTATATCCAATAAACAATGTGTCGGACTAGACTATTTTGCCGTTCCGCTCCTATGTCGGACTCAGTTCGCTATTGGAGCGCAAAAGGTTAAACCTTTTTTCATTATACCGTAACATGTAGTTTTATAAACTAACTTTCTTTAAATAAATTTTCCCAACATGATTAAAACTGTTGACCTGATTCCAGTTTCTTTCTCAACAAAACAAAAACGGTTGCAAACCTTCCTTTACTGCATTAAATCAACTCGTAAGAGCAGCATCAACCACTCACAAATCTCACATTGTTCACAGACAGATACGCACCGTGTAAACTAGAGTTACGCAAGCTGATCGGCCGAAGACAGGAGTTGTACAACCAGGCCATCAGAGTGCAGGAGTGGGCAGAACACGGGGCTTGGATACCTCCCCTCCCCCCGCCCTCTTGGAGGCTAAGAGGTCAACTAGTGGCACATCTCCATGAGCACAAGGCAGCTGTCAATAGGTAAGTAGAGAGCTACCTACGGGAGGTCGAGTGTACAGGGATCTGGAAAAACTGGGAATTGTCAACACATGGGAAAAGTCGGGAATTATGTAAAAACTTTGTAGGGAGGTCATGATTTCAGATACTAATGGAAGTCTATAGATGCCGAAACGGGTGGGAGTAACTATGACTCTCTTTAAAAAAACTATATTAAGCAACAAAGTAAATGAATATATAATAAGAACTACAAACATAAGACCTCTATGGGAAAAGAGCTTGATAAAGCATTGTAACAGTTTTAAAATTTACTTGTGAATGCCTAATAATATTATACCCCAAAAGTAGGAAATTGGCAAAATTTACCCAGGCAATTATATGGAAATTTTGTTTTGAACGCTTGACACCCTGTACTTAGCAGTCATTGCGAACAGTATCGGTGCTGATCAGTTGTTGATGGTGATAATGGAGGCCTAGTTGCAGTCGGGTAGTTGGTAGTTGAGTTTATAAAAACACGAAAAGTGGTTGTGGGAGATACCAGGGGCCAATCAAACTATAAACCCTGAGACATGCTGACCGGCCATCACAAACAATGAGTTGATTGGTAGTTAGGAACACTAACAGAAACCAAGATTTTGAACTGATCCATTGTTGACCTGTTTTTATGAGTGAACAAGGCACACACCCAGCCCAGATTTAATGGGTGACCTATCCCTTTAAAAAATGTCTGGAACTTTGTGAGACCCTAGTTAAACCCCATGGTTTCAAGCACCAGCTTTTCCCACTGATTTTTGAAGAATTATACTGTCTTGTAAGAATGACATTGGGGGGAGTAACAATGACTCTTGCAAAGAATTAAAAAGCCAGGATTGACTCGGGTTGATCAGCCTCTGGGCTAATCAAGGATTAGTTGCAACCACATAAGTTGCAAAATGGTATGGTTTTTTGACGACTTTATTATTATTTATTTTCTAGTAAGCCAGGTGGAATACAGTTCAATTCTTGGACATTTCAGTTAAAAAGTAACAAAACAAACAGATCCTTAGATATTTCAGTGTTATTTAGTGAGAAAATAACAACAATTATTTCTGGCTGTCTTACATTAGTCATAGCTACAACTTCCAATACTTTCAAGAGTGAATTGACAGTTTCACGCCTACTTACATTTTGGTGGTAGTAAGCAAGTTACTATCAATTGGACTCGCCAAAAAACCGTAGTGCATGCGATAATTGGAGCTAGTAACAAGGCTTGTAACTTTGTAAGAAAGCCAAAATGCTTTGTGGCACTAATGTGAACAAACATGTGGTTAAGTATAAGTATAGTATGTTCGCTCCCTATATTTGTGGGATTTTTTTATTTTGCTTGAATTATAATTCTTAATTCAAGCAAAATAAAAATGTAAAATTCCCACAGTTCCGTCAATTTTTAGTTCAAGCCCACTAGAATTTGTAGAACCTTAATCTGTGTTGTATTTTATTCAAAATAACACATGTCTAAAACCTTAACAGTGAATCGTTATCAATTTTTACAGATTAGTTCCAATTACGGAAAAGCCGCTTTTCGCTAGCTGTTCTTCTGATGGCTGCATACGAATATGGGACTGTGCAAAAATGGAAGGAAGAAATATTGCTAATAGATCTAGACAGGTAAATAGAGTAGTACATTTTAACATGTTTGTGAATACTTTAAAAATATTCTTAGTTTTCTTACTTGAAAAGGTTTGTGAAAATATTCTGGTTTTGTACAATATGAATTTAAATCCATAATCCATATCACCGCTTTCATGATTTGAAAATTTAAACATAAAACTATAAAGATTTGAACTGCCTAGTTATTGTAACTTAACTTCAAGTTATTAAAAAATTAAATAGATAAAAAATACTTGTACAGTAACATTCTTTACTTAATTTCATAACAACAACAATAAACATCAGAACAGTTTTCTAACTAATAATTAAACATATGTTTTCTTTAGAAATTAAATAATGCATAGAGATATAACAATCTTCCCCATGGAAAAGGGTTTCAGGCTTCATAAATCAAGACGAACTGGTTTTCTTATAGTTCTTGTTGATCTACGTAGTGTTGGTTCATTTACTTGTCTTGAGGTTGTTTCAATTTGTGGTTCTGGGATTTTGTCATGCGTTACTTATGGCTGGAGTTTGAACATCCTCAACTGGTATTTTGTAAAATTTGAAGGTGGTGAAATCCGTTGTCAGTATTGGGAATACATTGCACAGTTTGGCGTTTTCATCTTAGTAGGAAGGGGTTTCTCTTAGTGATGGCAGGATCTGATCAACGTTTTACCAACTCACCATTCACTTCTACCGCATAATGACAGTCCCTGTTTCTTGTATGTATCCTGCCGAATTTCCATTTTTCATCAGGATTTCTGTAGTCGCGAACTTGTACGTTGTCTCCAGAGCAAAACTCACGTAATTTACCCTACGCCTCTTCATTTTTGTTGTAAGTAGTCTTCAATAGATCAAGTCTTGTTCTTAAGTTTCTCTTCATCATCATTTCTGATGGACTTCTTCCAGTGGTCATATTAATGACTCTTCGATTATGTAGCAGGAACGACACAAGTTTGTATGTACATCTCCTGATTCTTCAGCCATAGCTTTCAGTTTTTCTTTGATCGTTTGGACATATCTCTCAGCCTGACCGTTCGATGCTGGATGATAAGGTGCCATTTTCTTGTGGTGAATGCCATTAGATCTCATGAAAAGTCTACGAACTCTTCAGAGACAAATGCAGGGCCATTGTCACTGACAACTGTTCTTGGAAGACCGGAATCGAGCAAATACTTCTCTCAATGTATAAATTGTCGTTGAACTTGTAATGTTTTGGTTTGGAATACTTCAAGCCATTTGCTGTAAGAGTCGACAATAATCAAAAGTAATTTCCTTTAAATGGACCGGCATGATCAATGTGGACCGCGTTCCCACGGTATTGAGATGAAGGCCAAGGTTGAGAGTATTTTGGAGGGTTATTTTGTACTAAGGCATGGTTTACAAGATTTGACAAACATTTCAATGTCTGAGTTGATTGATGGCCACCAACAGTATTGTCTTGCCAACTCTTTCATTTTAGTTATACCTGTGTGTGCTGTGTGTAGTTCTTCAAGTAATAGTTTTCTCAGTGTAAAGGAATTACCAGACATACCTCGAAACAAACAACCATTTTCCAATGTCAATTCTCCTTCAAACCGGAATTGGTCAGGTTTGTTGATGTAAGAACTGCTTTGTAGAGCATTGTAGACTGAAGAAAGTTCCTCATCTTGTGCAGTAGCTCTTCGAACTTGTTCGTTTGTAACAGGAGTCGCGTTTAGCTGAACTTTGCAACTTTCTCTGGAATAAAATCTTCAGAAATTGGGTGGTTTTATCTTCAATTGGAAATCTTGACAAGTAGTCAACATTGGCGTGGTCAGATGATCTCGATGCTGTATTGTGTATTGAAATCAGACAAGAAAATAGCATAGTGGAGTAGTCTGGTTGCTGTAAGGGTGGTAAATTCTTTGAAGGGTGAAATATAGCAGTCAATGGTTTATTGTCTGTGATCAATGTAAACACCCGACCATACAATTGGAAAAACTTGTGAACTCCCAGTGTATAGCTGTAGCTTCTTTGATTATGTGACTATAATTCTTCTCAGCTTTGCTCAAGGTTCTGGAGGCATCGGACGTTCACAGCCGTCTGGCATTTTGTGTGATAGCACTGCAGAGAGCCCGTGGGTGAAGCATCAGTTGCTAACAACAGGGGATATTCAGTAGAGAATGGTACAAGAACTGTGTCCGAGGTCATTTCTTTCTTAATTCCAACAAATGCGTCATTGCATTCTTTTGACCATTTGAATGTATGTTGTTTCTTTAATAGTTCATACAAAGGATGTAGTTTGCTTGCTAGATTTGGAAGCGGTAGTAGTAGTTGACCAGACCAAGGAACTGTTTTAGCTCAGATCGTTTGTTGGTCTTGGACTTTTTAACACAGCATCAATTTTCTCAGGATTTTTGAAGACCATTTCTATCAATGATATGGCCAAGATAACTAACAGATTCTTGAAAAAATCTGCTTTCTCTTTGTTTACATGTAAGTTGTGGGTTTTGAGAAGTTCTAAAACTTGCATTGTTCGTTGTTTTCTACAGCGTTTTCCCTGTATTACAATATCGTCCAAAACCCGCTACTCCTCTTGACCAGCTAGAACTGAATCCATAAACGCTGCCATATGCTTGGGGCAGTTTTAATGCCAAACATTAGTCTGTTGACCTTGAATACACCTATATGCGTACTAATAGATTGCAGTTTTGCACTTTCATCGTCCATTTCTAAGTGAAGGTAAGCCTTGGAAAGATCCAGGGTGGTAAAGTATTGTCCGTTATTCATCTTGTTAAAAATCTCTTCAATCCGAGGAATTGGGTAGTGGTCACTTTGTAGCTGACCGTTCACAGAAATTTTAAAGTCCGCGCAAATCCTCACAGTTCCATCACTTTTTAATATGGGAACAATTGGGGTTCCCCATTCAGAATTGTTTTCTTTTGTAATAATATTTTGTTGTTGTAATGAGTTAAGTTCCTTTTCAATTTTATCTTTGAGAGCGACTGGAGGAACTCTGTATTTAAAGAACTTTGGTTGAGCACCTTCCAGTAAGGGTAGTTTTACTTTGATATTTGGAACTTTTCCAACTGCATTGCTAAAGAGTGGTTCAAATTTAGTTAGCACCTCCTTTTTAGCCCTCAATATTTTCCAGTGAATTAGTATGTGAACTCACCGTTTCACTTATGTTATGGATTGATACGTTCAATGGGCGAATCCATTCTCTGCCGAAAATTCTGTCTACATTGTTTTTAACAACAAACAAACGTCCGTTTGTGCACTTACCATTTAGCTTGACTTCCACATTGGTTATTCCTACCAATTCAATTGGTTCTCCTGTGTAAGTTTTCAGTTTTATGTTATTTACTTCTGTAATAGATTTGTGTGGAAAAGTCCTGCTGAAATCTTGTAATGAAATTGAAGAAACAGCAGCGCCTGTATCGTACTCCATCGTAACTGGAACTCCGTGCCGATATTTGGTGTAACCATGTATTTTCCATTATTATTCAAAGTTACTGGAATGAAATTCTAGCTCTTCTATGCTATTCACTGTATTTTCCTCTTTGAATGTGTTTGAATCCTCAGATTCTTCCTTGGTTTGTTTTGAAAGTCTTTTGTTACTTTACGTGTAAGTTTGTCACCTGAGATGCTTTTGAAACACACGAGCTAAATGACCTTTGATACCACATTTTGAGCAAGTAACATGTCTGACATTGCAGTTGTTAGCTCTATGGTCACTTTTGCCACACCTGAAACATTTACCTTGGCGATTGTATAAGGCTTTGTCTCTCTGGTGGTGATTTGAGCAAAGTAGTTTGTTTGTACAATCTTATTGACTGGTTTAGTAGAAGTGTATGGGGTGTAAGCATTTCATTGCCAAGTCTAGAAGATTCCATGGCCAAAGCTATTTCTACTGCCTTTTGTAAAGGTAGTTTCTGTTCTTGAAGTAATCTTTCTCTTGATTTCGTTGTTATGTAAACCTCGAATAAACTGTGTTCTTAGATGTATACCAATGTTGCTAACCTTACAACTGGAGCAATTAAAATTGCAATGTAGTGTGAGTTTTCTCAGTTCTTTCAAAAGGTTGAGACTGATTCTCCTTGTAGCTGTACTCTATTGTAAAATTTATTCTGTTCAGAAACTTCATTTGGTTGTGGACATAAATAGTTCTTTAATAACTCTACTAAGTCATCATAAGTCTTAGACTTTGGTAAAACTGGAGATGTAAGATCTGTCAAGAGTTGGAAGTGTTTGGGACTCAGACAACTTATTAATATTTGTACCTTCTTTGTTTATGTCCTCTCCTGTTCCCTGCAGTTCGTTCATGTCCAAGTAATTTTCAAGTCTTTGTAAGTATGTGTTGAAGGTTTCATGATTTTCATCAAAGGTTTCCAACTTGCCTATTGGTAACTTTTTGTTGTAAATTAGTGGGTTCATTTGTATTTGTATTTTGTTGAAGGAATTGTAGTAGGGCAAGGTTAATGTCTTCACTTTCGCAGCATTATTGTAACTTAACTTCAAGTTATTAAAAATTAAATAGATAAAAATACTTGTACAGTAACATTCTTTACTTAATTTCATAACAACAACAATAAACATCAGAACAGTTTTCTAACTAATAATTAAACATATGTTTTCTTTAGAAATTAAATAATGCATAGAGATATAACAATTTGAAAATTTAAACATAAAACTATAAAGATTTGAACTGCCTAGTTAGCTCTGAGTTCACAATACTCAGAGTGTTTTATATAGTTTTTGTGTTAATTTTTGAACATGTCAAAATTTTAAGTTTTACAGGTAGTTTAAAAACAAAATTAAATGTAGATTCTTGCTTCCGACTCCATTTAACAACTATGAGTATATTTATACTCAAATTACAAATAAAAAAGAGCAAGTCTACTTACTGGCTTATATTTTGTTATTCTCATAACATAATCATAGCCGAAAACTATGAAAAAATTCAATATATATTCAGTCATTTATAACATATTTTACTCATAACATATTTTTTCTTAAAATCATTTTGACGCATGTACTTTTCTCCATGAATATTTGAATAAAGAATATTGTCTATTTATCCCAAAATATGAGTTGCCGCCATGGCATTTAATACTCTACATTTTGCCACTTTGAAATTGGTCGAGTTTTTGCTGATACTTTCTCAGAACTCTTGTTCAAGGTAACTTGGTACAAAAATTGTAATTGCCGTCGATAGTTCAAAAGCTTTGACGGCAACTCAGGGGTATCTTAAGAACCTCAGTGAGAAATCATTTGCTAAAGTCGCTGCCGTAACTCTTGGTTTTAAAAGACCCAATAACTACAAGCATTTTCTCTAATATGTGTCAGTTGAAAAGAATCTGTGGCAATATTGTTGTGAATGAAAAATTTTTCAGCTTGACAACTGTTAGTTGCATAGACACATTGAAAATGATGTACTACTAAAATTATATGTACTTCATCAATCATTTGCACCGAGGTAGGCGTGAAATTTGCCTGCCTGGGAGCGACTTGCACTTAAGTTCGTCCTTGGTTACAGGTGTACAACGGACACAGTGGGTCGCTGGTCGGGATGACGCTTTGTCACAACAACCAGTCCCTAGCCACCATCAGCAGCAGTGGTGCCGTGCTGGTCGTCCGCATAGAGACCACCACCAACAAGATGTCCATCCTGCAGAGTCGCCAGCTGGACCTCCATGAAGAGGTCGGTAACCAAAACCCAATCTGAAAAACACTTTTCACACCTGCAGTTAGGTCAGGTGTGTTGAGCAAACACCAAGTCAAAGGTGTTAATTTTTATTTTAGAATATTTGAGATATTTGTAAGGGTAGGCTTTTTGAATAGACGTCAAACTGTTCTGTCAAGATAAAGTGTTTTAAAGGCACAATAAAGACTATGTAACAAACTGTTGTAAATATTAAAACTTGAAAAAAAGTTGTAAATCGTAAGTATTACTTCCTTAAAAATGAACATTTAAACATTGTGTTTTTGGTATAAGTAGTGATTAAGGTAAGTGTTTTTCCTTAAATCAGCAATAAGAGTAAAATTATAAGAAATTCATGATTATCCAAATTTTTCTACATTCTATCCTATTTGCAAAAATTCCCCAAAATATCCTGCTAAAAAATTCTTTTTTAGCTAGTTCCTAGGTTTTAAACTTTTAAATTTTAGTGAGAAATGTCCGTCATCTTACGTCCCGCTGGACAGTTTGCATCAGCTGTTTTCACCGCAGTGTTGTGTGTTCAGGGTGCTGCGGTGGATATTAGCCACTACGGCTCAGGCTCCCAGTGTGTGCTGGTCTACGCCACAATGCTGGGCTGCATCATCGGCTGGGACTTAGAGCCCCTGGCATCGCCTGGAAGTTAGAGAATGATCTCAGGAAAGGTGCGTTCAATATTTGTAACCTGACTAGGGCTTCCAATCCAGATTGGTTTATCTGATCCTGGACTTTTAGGATTGGGATGACTTAATTCCGGGATTGATTCTGAGATTCTCATTTTGCTAATGTGTCCTTTTACATTTCTGAAACAAGTGAGTTTTTTTCAGTAAAACCTTTTTTTATACTATAAACAGTTAATTGAGCTTCATAACGCTGGTTAAATACTTTTCTGACCACTCACAACAGTCTCACAGGATGTTCAGAATGTGGGAATTCCAACTAAAGCAGGAATTATACAAGAATTTTGTAGGAATTATGAAGTTGAGAATTATGCGGGAGTTTTGTCCCTTAATAACTGGTAAGTTTTAGAAGGGTGATCACTAAGTTTGTGACTTGTGATTTTGTCATGAACAATATTTGGAGTTCAGAGATTGTTGCAATCAGCAATGAAAGTTGTAACGTCGTCACCAATGCTAGGAATCGTCTAGGGGTCACCTAGTGAATTAGTAGTGAAGTCAAGGTTTTGTCGTTAGTACTAATGGGATTTAAGAGAGAAGAAAAAGAAAATCAACTGAATCTTCAGATTAAATTCTGTTTTAGGGCACAAAGAACTTTTTTGGGTCATTTAAGTGAATGGAAATTGTTAGGATGTTTGGTAGCACTTGTGGGTAAGCGTAGGCTATGTTCATTCCTCGAAAACTACTAAAGTGCAACAATAGTCAGTAATATAACCAGATTAAGACAAGTAGTTTTAGATGTAGCAAGCTATTTGTTTAAATTAATTTACCCAACACTGCTGAATATTTTACCTCTGTCAAAACACTTCAGGTCATGAAAGATCCCTATTTAAACTTTTAAGACATCCATCAAGCGAGCTATGGCATGTTGAATGCTGATTTTTGAGAAACTGTTTACTGCCCAACTTGAAAATGCCGTTGAATAAAGCAACCTGACCATACTTAAAATTCCTCTAAAACATCCCCCATACAAACTGACATATTTAAATGTAGGCCTACATACTTATCAAAATAGAAAAATATGTTTTTAAATAAATGTACTGTTTTCCTTTAACCCGATGAGGTCTCGTGTCGAGTATAGGTCGACAAACGCTATTTCCCTTTGAACGCTTGGATATCCAGTATAGGTTGCGGTTGAAATGTGCAAGGACTACGCTACTTTAACAGCACCTAGCAGAGAACACAGAAACTACCACTCCCTCCCCCGCCAACTCACGTGTGAGTTTGACAGCCCACGACTAACAGCCCGGTGGTTTAGTGGTTATAGTTAAGGACAGTTGGCCTCTGTCTGTCACAGCGTGGGTTCGAATCCCACCCGGGTGCGCTCTGGTCATTCGGGTGCGGGGGCCACAATGTCCTGCTGAGGATCACTGAAGAGAAAATGGCTCATCAAATCTAGTGAGGCGGCGAGTGGCACTTTTTGAGCTTTGAGAGGCGCTAAATCCCGACGCTTAGAGGAATGGCTCTACGACTGGTAATGCACCGTACTAGAGAGCGGTTTTGCTAAAATTTTGCTTACAGGGACAGAAAAAGCCCATACAAGAGGCTTTTAAATGAAAATTTAAAAATAAAATGAGACCGCAAAAGGTTAAGTTATTAGAAATAAAAATATGTCAGTTTTATAGAGACACATCTTTAGAATATAGAAAAAATAACTAAAATTATTATCTTTGCCGTTTGGGCATAGATCAGCAAACAGAGACAAGAAAGGCTCAGGAGAGCTGCAGACAATCCGACTAGAGAACGCCGCCTGCCGTAGCCGTAGGCTCGCTGCAAGTTGTACTCTGTGGCTGCCTTCAAGGGGAAAATAACCACAGTACAACGAGAGTTCCCTGCACAGGTGGCCCTCACAATCTTAAACAATTCCTTGGGCCTTTTCACAAGTAGAATCTTTCAGAATAACTTATTGTTACTTAAACTTGCTAAGAAAATGTAAAATGTGTTGTTCTAGGAGTGATATCAGCTGTGTGCTTGGACTCTAGACAGTGCTACTTAGCTCTGGGGACCAGCTCTGGCTACCATGCTGTCTGGGACCTGAGGTTTCAGATGCCTATCACCACCTTCCCCCAGGAAACCACTGGCAGTGAGTACACCATCATTATCACTACTTGCCATTATTATCCGATTTTTTATGAAAAAAGAATAAAAAGGAGAGCAGGCTCACCTGGATTAAGTAGAACACATAGGAGAGCTATAACAATAAGACAAGTAAAAATGTATGACATAAAGTATTGAAAATAACTAGAGCTGTGCGAGATCCCGGATTTCTGGTACTGGGACGGGATTGAGGTCATTTCCCGGTCCCCTCACCCTAGTACCGATATTTCGGGACAAGAAGTAAAAACTGCTGGTGTTTTTTGTTGCAGTGTGTACTGTACTTCTGGTGAAAATAAGATAAGGAACTAGTGGCCGAGCAGTTCTAAGTAAACAACCCCTCTCCCCCCTACTTCCTACTGAGTGCACTTTCAATGGAGGCCGGCAGCCATTTTCAGGTTGGCTGCTAACAATCTCAGACAGAACCAAACATCCATTTAGTACTTGTACTAGATCCAATTCAAGCTTGCAAAGTCGTATTTTACTGTTTTAAACCCTTTGCAATTTACTGTTATTTAAAACTAGTAGTAACAAAATTACAAATTATTTGTTAACTGAAATTCATCACTGAGTAAATGGAGATGAAATAAGGAAATAACAAACACACACTACACTCTCGATCCTCAAAGCCACACCCCATTGAATCATATGTATACAGAGAAAATGCTGTGATTGGCTAATGTAACCCCACCCCTATGTGGTTGCCTAGCAATAGCTAATGACATAGTAGACAGCTGATAAGGACACAGCTGCTCCCACAGCTGCACCTGCCTTCCCCTCCCACAGCTCATACACTGCAGCTGCTGTCTTCCCCTTTCTTTCTCTTTCGTTGTCCTTTCCACCTGTCTTCTATTTCTTGCCTTCACCCCTCATCTTTGTGCATTGGTAGCTCAACAGTCTCATTCCTTCTCTCTCAACCTCATTGTGATTTATGATCCTTTTGTGATTCATACTCCTGACTCTCCTCAACTGTTTTTGCAATGCTTGGGGTGAAGTGAGTCAGTGTTATTCAGTGTAAATGAGTGGGATTGAGAGGGTTCTGTAATAGTTGTGATGTACTTTGAGAATTTTTATTTTAAAACTGCACGGTGTTGTAAGCCACAAACAACGAATTGATCATAAACAAAATAATTTGAGTGAAGAAACTCAATTTTAGTTAATATTTCTTTAATATGTCTATTTGCCACCATTCCCGAATCCCGGAGTTTTTGCAAAATCCCTCCGTTCCGTCTCGGACCTAAACTTCTGCTCCCGTACAGCTCTAAAATAACTTACTTAAATGAGATGTTAAAAACATGGTTTCCTACAAACTTCGATAAGTTTTGACTCTGTTTACTTTAATACACAATAATCAACCATACTATCTGCATGTTGTCTCACTTATCAACAATGTTACATTTCATTCAACTCAAATTTTAATTTGTATAAAAGCATTTGTTAATAAGTATTTTTCAATAAATAATTTTAATTTGTAAGTAATTAAATCAGGATTTTTACCATGTATATAAATGTAGACACTAGACAACATGTATATTTTTCGAGGTATCCAAGTATAGAGAAATTATAATAACTTAAATTAATATTTCAAATACAAACTTAAAATTTAGTCTACATTGTAGGTTCTCTTATTTAAATTTAAAAATCTAGGAACTAGCATAACTGAATTTTGGAGTAATAGGTAGACATACCCAATGAGACTAACAATTATTTAAGTGTGGCCCTCTTCAAGTTCTGTAATATTTGCTCTGAGTTGAGTATCCTTTTTTAGAATATCTTTGAAAGAAGATATGTTTCATTCCTAATTATTTAGGTACAGTACTCAATTTGTTCACTTCAAGCCATCACATGGAAGAATTTGAGGTAAAATACAACCTGAAAAAGTTAATTGTTCCACTACATTATTCTCTAACCGCAGTTTGTCTCTTGACGTATTGCAGGACAGAATCCACAGCGGATCCGGCGACTGATAAGACACCCCTCAGAGCCGTCTTGGCTGCTATCAGCGTCTCAAGGTCACAACGAGGTCACCATGTGGAACATGGAGAGTGGCAACCGGCAAGTGATCCTCTGGGGCAGCACGGCTCCTCCTCTTTCTACTTCACAAGTTAGTAGAATCCAACGAACAAATACTGAAATTTTTTGGGAAATTTTATTTTACTGCATTGCAGACAGGGTGAAATTCTGTTATGGATGTTTTTGGCAAACAGAAAATGTTACAGCTTTAACCCTAAATCTGTCACCAGAATCTTTCTGTAATGTCGCTCTATTTTCTGTTTTGCAGGTTTTTTCAAAAATTCATTAAAATACTAATTTTCTCAGAAGTATAGACTATTATATATTGTTGTGTTCAAAACTAAATGTTCTTTCAATATAACCATAAACACTTTTCTGCCAAAAATTCTTCATAGAAGTTTTATATTTAGGATTAAAAGTTTAAAAATAAATTTCAAAAGCAGAGCCCTGTAGTTTCAATAGATTTTTTCCATGAAACCAAAATATGACAGAGGTTCAATATAGATCTTTACATAAAATATTATTGCCTTGCCAATAAAACCTTCCTGTTATTATCTATGATTTTTTTCCCAACCCTTATTTTGATCAAAACTATAAGGTTTTGTTCGGTTCTTACTGTACACCTATATATTCACATATAGATTTCCAAAAAACATTATTTGGTTTAGAAATGTATTTCAAAGATATAAAATCAATCACATTAGCAAAAGTTCTTTACATTTTATTTTGTAAATAACTTTTGAATTGTGTTTTTTCACCAAATAACGGTAAAAATGAAGCATAGTTCCTAAATAAAACATGTTTATTGGTAAAATAAACATACTACTAACACTTTATGTACACAACATTGTTCTGAACAAAAATTCAATTGCCATACCATTATTTGTGTATAGTTTGGAAATAATAAATAAAATTTAGCACAGTAAAACTAAATAGGGTGTAGGGCCTAGGAGTGGGCGTATCGTGTGGTAGCACTGTGGATGGTCTATAGATATATCTACAGGCAAGATAAATCTGAAGGAGATTCATCTCCATCAGAGTAAAGTTCGGATTGGAACAAAGTTCCTTAGATCAGGCGAGGTCTGCTCTCGTTCATCCATATTAGAAAAAGAGGCCTAGGCCTACTCACGTAATAAGTCCTAGTAACCTAGCCTCACTTAGTCTAACACAAATATCACAAATGGTCACAAAACTAGCCTAAAACTATTATATTTACAACTATTTACTATAAAACTGTATAATAGCGCTAAAGAACATTACAATCGTCTTCTAAATTAGTTTCACTTTCCAAAATGGCAAAAACCAAAACAAAATCTCAAAATTACGTCTTTTATTTGATGTGAAAAGTCAACACTTGAAATTTGGGTGACCATAGATAACTACCAGACAGCCCATTTCATCACGAAAAAGTCAGTTCAATTTAGAAATGTCTAAACCAAAGGAAAAAAAGTTATAACAATAAATGACAGGGGGCCCTTCGGGGCCGATTGACTTTTGAAATCTACCGTACAGACCACTCTTTAAATATAATAAGTAAATATTATTGCCCAGAGATATTTACCTCTATGCTAGTTACAAAGAGGAAGAAACAAACAGTAACTACAAGTTGTTGGCTTTGGTTTAGAGCCAGCCAGTAAAAGACAGAAATTAGGAAAAGTTCTTTCCCAACTGTATTATATCAAAGTCAGAGGCGGCCACCAAACTTTTCGTAAATTCAAAATATCCTACTACTCTCAAAAGTCAAAATAAGCGTAAAAATCGTATTATATACCAAATTAAACCTGAAAACAATCGCGACTGATGATACCAACGAAATTGACTGTTACAATATCTAAACCTACGATATTGGTGATTTCGGGCCTGCGGAAATTATTGACCCCAGGGGCGATTGACATTCTGACATGGAAGTCGGCCCCCAGGGGCGATTGACATGTTAATGCGTTTATAGTTCTGCCACTTGTTTGCAAAGGCTTGCATAGTAGTGAACAATACAGTTGTTGAATGTTAGTCATGCACACACTTTTTAATCAAAGATTGACAGAATTGGGCAGACAAAGCTTTCTTTCTGGGCTTTCCAGAAATATTCTGAGTACAATTACAAGCAGTCAGTTTTTTAGATTTAATCTAGCAGCTTTCTTACATGTAATGGAAACTAGAAGTTTTAGAACTTTTAAAATGTTAAAAATATTAGAACTTACAGTTGTTCTCTAAAAAAAAAGGATAAAGTTAAAACATCATTGAGAGTTATTAACTTATGTTTTCTATCGTGACTAGACACAAATTTTATGAAAATGTTACTCAAAATAAAATGTTAACTATCAAAGTAAAGGTATAAAATTTTAACCAGAATCCAAAAGGTATCTTAAATTACATTAGGAGTAACAACTACCCTCTCGCGCTGAAAAATACCCATTTTAGGGAATTCTGCCTAAATTGTAGGATTTCTTATGATAACACATGCTTTTGTTACATTACAGCACAGTCCGCACAGTGTGTGTGGCATGTACGCGGGTAATGTGGATCGGTCACCGTTTCTACTGACAGGAGGGTCGGATCAGAGGATACGCTACTTTGACCTAGAGAGCTATGATAACTCCAGGCTCGGCATCCCTGCCGCAAGCGATGCGCAGGGTCTCGCCTTCACCTACAAGTAAGTGATTGGAGTAAAAATGAACAACTCCCAATTATTTTCACTTTTTGGGAGTTTTTGCTTTTGGTAACTCAGGGAGGAAAAATTTACTTTGGAAATTTTTTGACGAGAATAAGCAATTTCTTGCCACCTGCGGGAGCTGGCTGACTTCAGGCGTTTGGCTCCAGAAAGATGGTAGGAAAGTGGTATGACTACATATTGCAGGTAAGGCACGCTAGGTTTTGCAAACCTCCCCGTAAGACAACCCAATTTGGCATGACAGGCTATCCACGCCGGAGCCCGCAACGCAGGAAGTGAGCTTCCGGTGTTGATCGTACTGCGCAGTGCATCAGGTATGTCTAGGAAACCACGGCCTTAAACATTGAAATACGTTTTGGGAAGCCATTTTAAACAGGGGCACCATAACTTTTTTTAATGGTATCTATGAATTTGTGTTTTTATAGCCTTATAAGACCTGAGGGGTCATATGGTGGGGTGAAATTCAAATAATCGCCTACCCCATTTTGGGGTAAGGAAACCCCAAAATATGCCAAAAAGTACTTCAGTTGACCCTTAATACATAATTTATGCCAAACCGTATTCAAAAACTTTCACTCATTTAAAAATTAAGGAAGCGGGTGGACTTTTTGGACACCGGGTATATTATATATATACTGTATGCTGAGTAAATATACTACTTAAAATTAAGAATTAACTAGTTCAATGTTAAAAATTTGAATCAAAGACCAATTTTGTTTTGGTTGTTTTACAAGTTTGGCTGCTTCCAAAAACAGACCTATGTCATGGAAGCACCTATGTCATGTAGTTTGTGTAACATCATTTGGCATCCAAGACTATTAATAATTCCACTATCTATCAGCATTCAAGAAGTATCTATAGTTGTTTATCTATAATGTTTCAAGAGGTTAAAGAGATTCCTCCTAAAACACACCCTAAGCCTATGTTTCTGCGTGTTGCAGATGTAGAATGATAGATGGTACCAACGTAGTGTACGAGTCACACTCGAAGCCTGCCCGCCACCCAAGGGCGGGGTGGAGGAGAGCCCACGGGCAGGCCCAGACCCCCCGCCTGCTGGACACTACCACGGAGTCACCGACCTGTCCATGTGTCAAGCCTCTCAGTGCTTCCTCCTGTCTGCTGCACGTGACGGTGTCATCAAGGTGTGGAAGTAGAGAGAGACCAGTCTAGAGGACGAGTTTCAGATTATATGAACCTAAAATGTAGAAATATTTGGAAAGTACTGAGTGCTTTTTGCTGAACCAATAGAAGATTCAGGCTTGCAATGAGGAACTGCTGGCAAAACAGAAAATACTTTTTTTCAGTTTGATTATTTGCTTAGAAACACAATCGTGGCAAACGTCAAGGAGTTTTAATGAAAATCAGGATTTTTATAAAATTTGTTTGTGAGAATAATTACAGGGTGTCTTGTTCAAAATCTTGAGAAACCAGGAAATTTCAGAGCATTTTGTATTCATAATCATTTAATCAAAGACTTGTCTACAATTTTATTAAGATTGATTTAAAAATTAAAAGTCTGCAATGTTTATAATTTGATAGTTAATTAACTAATGGCTGTAAAAGTCGGAAACATAAAAATAATAAAATATGTTTATTTGAGAGTTTGTCAGGTTAAGTAAAATCAGGTGTAAATTATCTAAAAAAGTCAGAGAATTTATATTTGTAAATTTTTAGAAATCCTGGGAAACAAAGATAAGAAACAATATTCTGGAAGGTTAAACTAAGGTCTAAGAAAAATATTTGCAACAAATAAAAGTCTGTGAGCTTAGTTGGCTAAAATGTCAATAATAACAAAATTGCATCACAAGTGTTGTTGGGTAAATGCTAGTACACAATCTTAAAGAATAATTATACATTTATTTTTCTTGGAGTTTAAATTTTGCAAAATATCTCTACCGTTTTGAATTTATATAAGCTTGACAACTAACAACAGGATTTTAAGAAGACTGTAGGGAATGTGCAAACTAGTGTAAGCAAAGCAAACCCATTGTTTGTGAATAGTTAATATTGTATAATAATGTATACAGTGTTCTAGCTTTATTCAAAATGTGATAAAACATTATATATAGTCTCTATAGTCTATGCTTAATTTAACTACGATACTTATTAACCAATTTATTCATTTCAAACTGTATATCTTTTAGTGATTAGTTGGCTACTACCTATATATTTTTTATTTATTACAAGTATAGTCATATTAAAACTTGACAAATACAGCTTTTATTAAAAGCCTACAATAGAATAGTGTTGAATTGGGTAGAGGAATATAAATAGCTAAAATAAATCAAAAAGTTTGAGTTTAAAATCAAGGGACCACTTGTCAAGTTTTACAAATAATTGCATTGGTTGAATAATTTGGTTTGTTGAGTAATTTGTAAGATTATTCAATTCATGTTTGTAAGTATATGTAAAAGGACCCCCCCCAAAGAAATATTGTATTTGTTCCTAACATGTGTGTAAATATATTGTGTAGTTATAAAATATTTGTAAATTTTGTTTAAAGAAACAAATATTTATATTTCTATGTGTATCGTTTTATTAAAACTACCTTTAACAAAAAAACAGCCTTTTGAATTTTCATTGTGTGAAGCTATAGTTTCCTAAGACGCAGTGATTGATATTAACGGTGACCTTTTGCTTTCAATATAATTGTATGAGAGTGTTTCCCTAAAGTACGTTGACCACTCCTAATAACTGCGTTAAAAATCAAAACGACAGTAGAAAACAGCAGTAAAAGAGGTTTCATAGCTTTCCTAGAAAACCACAGCTTAAGCTAGTATTTTAAATTAAGTTTAACAATTAAGTAGATTTCAAGTACCACTACTACTTTTTGTTTAAAATATGATAATTGGTTGAAGGTATAAATCCTTTTTTAATTAAATTATAAATGTTTTGTAAGTGTCTGCAAGCAGTTTGATTCCTGATGTTTATAATCGAGTAGATATCAGAAAACCATTAGAACTTGAAAGTATTGAGTTTTTGCTGAAAATTGAATGTTTCAATATATGAATAAAGTTGAATTAAAATGAAAATCTACTGCCAAATTTTAAGTAAGTGAAACCTTAATACAGAATTTGCGTGTCAAAAGTAGTGTTTTAAAGAAATGATATTCAAAGGTGACTTATTTTCCTGGTTAAAGATTCATTAAACCTGCTTAGTCTTTCGGTCACAAAAAGTTAAATTGAAAATCAAACTTGAACTTGTGAGTTTCCTTTATAAACTCACACAAGCCTAGTGTTTTTCAGTCTACACTAAATTCAAAGTAAACAAACGTGAGAACTGCCAATCCATAATGGTAGTCAATCTCAGCAACAGTTTCAAATATTAAAAATTTTAAACATTCTTTTCCAAGCAAATATTGTGCCGCTTTCTGTAGTTTAAAAAACACAACATATCAATTATGAGTAACAAATGTGTCGCAAGTTCAGAATGCGAAGCAACAATTAATGAAAAAGAACCAGGATTAAGATAAACACTGTGACATAACACTGTTTTGCTAGCTTATCTACCTTGACTTGGTCTATTTAAACGGGGATTTGCAATAAATAATGCACCTCCAAATTTAAATGAGTAAGTTTTAGTGAAGTTCGGAAAAGAAACAAAGTGATTGTTCGGCTCCAGTGACCATGGATAAGAAGAGTAGCAGGTTACGACTCTACTTCAGTGCTTTTATCTGTAAGTAGACGACTTCAGAAAATACTTCAATATAACTGACACTTTTACTTGACAGATTTATTACTTTTATTTGACTGACGGATGTTTATTTTTACTGTATTGTAATACATTTCTCAGTTAAAGTCAAACATTCTTTATTTATAAGATACAATACTGTTCACAAATAGCGTCAACAATACAAAGGAATAGATAGATAATGCAGTACAATCTGAACAAGAATAATATACAAGGTTAAATTAAGGACATAATCTAAACAATTATTTTCAGTTACAAGTTTTACATATTAGAGTAATTTAAAACAGTAGGCCAGTAGGTATAAAAACATTTTGTATCATAAGATGATCAAGTTTTACAGAGTTAACATATTGTCTCTAAACAAGAATTCATTTAACCCTAGGGGTCGTACAAAAACTTTTATGCATGAAATGTGCATGGTGGAATCAAGCACCAGGTTTGTAAAAAAAATATGATTCAAAACCATAATTTTTAATATACAACTTGTTAAGTTTATAAATTTTACAGAAAGACTAATCCAGCAACAAAACACAGACTCTTCTGAACCACTGTAAAACTTTTAACACCAGAACATGATCCTCTTCTTCGTCAGTCCCAGTCTAAACCTCCTTCAACAGGTGCCGAATAGGTTCATCCAAAAACAAATGCCTCTATGCACCAGGATTAACTTGTTCTCTTTTTCAACACCATTATGGCTGTAAAAGTCTTTCTTCTTTCACTCTGGACATCGTAAACCACAAAAGTAACACACATACAATCAAAAGAAATTATTTTTTAACAAACCTCACGAGGCTGCATGGTGTAATCCACAAGTAGTGACATGAAACACGCCAGAGCGGACTGGCTGGGAGGGCTGCTACCAGACAGATGTTCAATAGGTGAGTCGATTAGAAGGTATGTGAAGGAGTGCAGCATCACTGCACTACGTTTAAAAGCTATATGGAAAACCACCCCGGTGATTAGATGACGCCAATTCTAGGGTTAAAGAATAGTAGGTTTTGTAACGAAAGTGTTTTAGATTTGATTTGATTTGAACCCATTTGTAAGGTGTTTGATTTCACAAATTTGCCTCTTCCAGGTAGCTTCAAACCATGTTTTGCCTGTCCTTTTATTAAAATGAGCTGCTCTAGTTTTTCCTCGAGAATAAGGTCAGCGATCGACCCAAACAGTCGAAGGCTTTGCTAAAGTCAAGCATATGCTAGTGACCATATTTCCATCTTCCAAATAATAATGAACTCTGCCAGTTTGACAATGGCTGTTGTTGTTGACCTTCCTTTGATAAAACCATGTTGGTCTTCGTGAGCAGATTTAGTTCACAGTGGTCCATTAGTCTTTTAAGTACCACTTTCTCTCGACATCTTTGAAAATGTTGGAATTAATGATATAGGCCTGTAATATTGAGCAAAAGTTGTATTGTTCTTTTAGATTAATACAAAAAAATAACTATGAAGCACCCTTTAAAAATATTTATTTCTAATCATGACTGATTTTTGAAATTGTTGTTGTTACCTATAAAAATTAAAAAGGTTTATTTCTTTCCTTAAAATAATAAACAAACTAACCCACATACAAGATAAGACAACTCAGCAAATCAAAGTCCTACTTGAGTTGTCCCTCTAATAAATATTCTCAATTAAACCAGTTTGAAGCAAAATCTTTTAGTTTCTATTTGCTCAGAAACCATTGATTTTTTACCCATGTTAACGTAATTGGTTCGTTAAACTACATCGTCACTTTTTTCACCGTACAGCACACTCTTAAGATTTTTTTACATTTTGGAGTAAATGGTGTTTGGCTCTGGTGGTGATAACTTGTGTTTTTATTTATTTACATGCTTAAATAAAACAAATTTAACAATTTTATTGCATGTGTGAACATTCACTAAAGATTTTGAAACAAATAAGTTCCGAAATTGATGATTTTTTTATTATTATGGATATGAAATTTTTAAGAATAATGGGATGAATTACATTCCCAGCAAACAAAAGGTTGTTTTATGTAAAAAATGGTGAAAGATGTAAAATGTAAAAATGGATTAGCATTTTCACATTTTTTTCAATTGAAAAATGTAATGTGAATAAAGTGATAAAAAAATAACATTTTTTTCATGTTTTTATTTTACATTTTTTTACATGTATAAAAATCTGTGTATGCTAGCTAATACTGATGAATGCACTTTCTCACTGAATGCATATTCTCCGTAGAATAACTGAAGGATTTATGGTTTTTCTTAGGGGTCGCCATAAAAAAATTAATATACACATTGCAGGTAGATGGACTTATGGACAAAGGATTCATCATATGATGTATTGGTTCTACGAAAGACTCAATTGATACAAATTTATGGATGAATATTGAGTATAAATAGTACGATACAAATTTTAAAAAAATAAATAAAATTAAAAAATTAATATGACATCAGAACTTAAGAAATATTTTAAATTGTGAAACATGTTTATATTAATTTGATTAATAATTGTAAGCTACTAGACATACCTTTCTATCTGCGCCAATTTAATGTATCTAACTGTAACTAGTTATTGGCCTAAATATTATTCTTCCCAACAGCCTGATAAAAACTCAGGGAAGAAGTTAAAACTTGTTAACTATAAGTTTTACCGTATATCTTACAGTGAACCTGAACTACCTGCTATGTGGTGTGGGGTTCGCCTGGTCTTCCCCCGTCCTGGCGAAGCTGCCGCTAACAGACACGGAAGGCAGCAGCGTAGCCTCCATGTTGTCTTTAGGTAAATTAAATTTATGAAAACCAAATGGTGACTGTCAATGATACATTTTCTTGACTGCATATGATGGCGAGTAATAATAGCAATATTTTGACTCTGCTTCAAACCACAAGAAATAATGTTGGATTTTATTAAATACTGGGCTGGTGCATTTAAGCGTTCAGCCAACTTTACGAGCAGGGGGAAGAAGCCAATAAGGAGATAGCCCCTGTGCTCAGTTCACTACACATGGCTGTAGGGACAACATCAGTCTATATAGTTTGGTATTGATGTTAAATATTACAATAATTATACAAGATCTGCTAGACTGCTAATCAAGAAATGAGATTGTTTTAATACACTGTTTATTTACAATGTAACAAAATATTAACTCAATCTACTTCAAAATAGTTTCCTTAGGAAACCATCAGAGAATACTTTATAAGATTTTCTTACTCTTTGTAACAGTGCTTGAAATCAAAATCTGGAATGGTCCCTGGTCCGTTACAGTTTTTTGTATGTTTACTACCAGGTATTCCAAAATGGTGTCTAGTCAAAGAAGGTAATGAGCATTGTTATCATATGGACTTGCTCATTCTGGCCTTTTTGGGACTTGATAAGTTTGAAGTGTGCAACGTCTTGCATGGCGCTTTATTTCTGGGTCGTACTAAAATATCCAAAACTTGTCACCTCTGATTATATTCTTAGAAAAATCAGGGCTTTGAAAAAAAGGCACTTCAAGGGACACCATTTTGAAACAATAGAAAACATGCAAAAAAAACTGTAATCGACGAGCTGAATGCCATTCCAAATTTTGAGTTGCAGCACTGTTTGAAGAGGGCGAAATCCGGACAAAGAGTTGTCTAGATTCCCAAGGAAACTATTTTGAAGGCGGTTGAGTCCACATTTTATTATATTGTAAAGAGCAGATTAATTTAACTATTTTCATTATTGTATTTTGAGAGCTTGTACAATATTTTGAGAAATGATTAAAAGTTGGAACCAATGTTCTCAGGTAGTATCCTAGGTCCTCTGGTATCAGGACTGCTGCTAGACATGCTGGGACGCAAGGGCACTGTGGGTCTCAGCATGGGACTCATGACAGCAGGATACTTGCTGCTCACATTCAGTGAGGGTCTGACAGCTCTGTCTATCGGTAGATTCGTGGCTGGCATCACAGTCGGCATCAGCTTCTCCGCAGTGCCTATCTACATCGCGGAGATCTCAGAGGTAAGAGTGTTCTGATTAATGAGTAGTCTAGTTATAATGTTTGCGAGGTTCCTTTATGTGCCAAGGAGTACAAGTTATGTTTCCAAAAAATATATCTTGTCAAGAGGATAGTATCACAATCCTGCAGCGAAAACTTTCAACTGTACTTATAAGAGCTCATATGTCATAAATCTTGAATTATGGAATCATATTTTGGGGTGGTTGCGCTTGTAAAGGTTTTGATCAAGTTTTTCGTCTGCAAAAAGATGCAGTATGTATTTTTGAACAATTGAATTTCTGATACCACTGTCGTGAGACATTTAAGACTGTTGAGACTTCCAAGTTTTTACATTTTTGATACTTTCCTACACTGTCGCTTTAACAGTTTCCCTTTGCAGGGCAGCTCCATACACAAGCACGGCACATGAGGGGAGAACGGAATGTTAAATGATTTGTTGGTTCAAAACAAAGGACCAAATTATTCGGTAAACTTCTCACAAGCTGGCATACATTTTTGATTTTTTACTATCAGATATAAAATTTGAAAATAATATAAAATAGTTTGAAACTCTCAATTGAAGCACCATTTAGTGTCCAATGCCTTTTACAAAGTGACTGAGTACCTAATTTTGATTACATGTTTTGTTTTGCAACACATTATTGAATTTAAACTGCAAAATATGTTATCATTGTGGATTTTATTTGTGAGCGTTTGCACTGGGGTTTTGTTGAAAACTGAGTCAAATTGTTGTCAACATTCATCCAACAGTAACAGCTGTTTACATTTGTATTCCAAGAAAGAAATTAATGTAAAATCATGTGCAAAGACCATTGAAATCTTATTTGTTCCAAGATAAACACCATTGCAAAACAACAGTTTAGGAAATATTTACCTCTTGTATAACTTATGAAACTTGTATTACGTCACGTTTCAGTCAAGGTCATACTGTTTTTATCTCAAATTCCTTATCAGTAATAAAATAAGGTCATGCACCTAGTTGTGAATACAACTGATAGCGGCAACTTTGTGAAAACACAAGATTAACTCATGATAATGTAATACGCAAACTTATTTTCATCGGTTATATAACACATTTGCACCTATAGTTACATAACATATTCGCCTGGCTCACTTTTGATGGATTCAAAATTTCTAATATCTTCAAACAAATCCCACCTTATTATCTTGGTAATTTAGGCAACACTTTTCTGTTAACTGATAACTGTTTTCCACGTGTTGTTTTTTATCAAACTGGCAATGCTGAAGGGATTAAAACCCTTTAACTGTTATACTAAATAAGTCTTCATAATATATTTTATGCATTTAAAAATATATTATATCATAGCACAATTTAACTCTGTATCTCAATGACAAACCATTACTTTTGAGGTTTTATAATCACCTCCCATTTTCAACCAGAACTATGGTAAATCAAGTTGTTGATAAATTAAATAGTGTATTTAATTTTAATAATGAGTTAAAAATCAGCTACTCAGTATTTCAGGTGAAACAATTAGTTGTCTTATCCAGTCAGCTGGTTACTTAGAAACATTTAGCTGCTGTCACTGGCCCATCGCTGCTAGAAAAAGCACATTTAAACCTTGTTAGGATTTTAACTTTAGTTCTCTTGACAATAAAACTTAACAAACTATAATTCAAATACCTTTAAAATCCAGATTGTTCCAGGAAATGAGCTACATTTTGCTGTCAACAACTTTTGTTCAATTTGAAAACGCTTTTAGACATGGATAAAAATTCTTCACATTCCCAAGCAACTGTTGTGTAAAATGCTGACAAGTCTCCAATGCCATTGCTTGTTCTAGGATTCAGTGAGAGGTTTCCTGAACACACTGAGTCAGATCTTCAGTTGTTCCGGGAGTCTGTTCATCTACAGTGTGGGTCCATATGTCAGCTACAGCACACTTCATTACTTCATCCTAGCCATCTGTGGAGTGTTCTTCCTCATGTTCCCGATGCTGCCAGATTCCCCCCACTACCTCGTGATGAAGAGCAACACCTCCAGGGCGAGGGAGTGTCTCACCTGGCTTCGAGAGTGTCAGTCTTCTGAGGTTATCGAAAATGAACTGCGTGAAATTCGGGTTGGTTATTATTTAAAACCACTTGAAAATGTGTTGGATCGGAAGAAAAATTGTTTGATGTTCAAGCAAAAGTAGTTAAAGTTTGAGTGAGACGGTAAAAAGAATTGAGAACAATTGTCCTTAATGATTTGAAACTCGCTATGAACATGAAAGCCTAATCCTCTGGACTGTGCAACGAGCTATACAAAGATTAAGTAGCACCTGTGACACAACTAGAGAGTCTAAAAAGGTTTTAGTACTCACCAGTAGAATTTAAGAAGCTTATTGTCAAAAGTTGATCAAACCTAAACCAAGAAAACTAAGATCATCATCAACCTCATTCACGTTACCTAGTCAAATTCATATATTGTTCAATATTGTTCATATTACCCAGTATAATGCATTATCTTACATTTTTATTACAAATTCCTAATTTACCACAGAAAAATGCACACTTTATCCTCATGACTTGCCTATCCCCACAAAAAACTTACTGTCTCCAATGTTCCAGAACACGTTGGACCAGAGCCGAGCTGACAAGGGCGGGATGAGGGATCTGTTCACTGTCACGGGTAACCGGCGCGCTCTCGGCATCTGTTCAGTGTTGATCTCCACCATGCAGTTCTCCGGCATCACCATCATCTTCTGCTACACAGAGAAGATACTGCGCATGTCAGGTACACACTGTCTCTGTCTTGTTTGAACGTATTTTTAAATAGAGAAGAGACTGTTAAGTCAATTAACTGGTAGCCATCAGAATCGGCAAAACTAATAACAATGGCTCAAGGTTTTTGAACTTTTTATTTTAATTCAATTTGGATTTGAAATACCGTAGTGTAAATTGGTTTACTTATTTTTTTCTATTTGAAGCAAATTTCACAAAACTGAAGGAAGAAGACTTCTTTTAAGATAGCCATTTTTATTATTTGGCACATTGTGAATTGAAAATTGAAATGATGCGGCTGTTGCTGTTATATCATAAAAATTATGATTGTAAAAGAGTTTTAATGTACCGTAATAAAAATATTTTAGCAAATTTTTTAAAGAGCCCTAGAAATATTAATTTCATATCATTATAT
This sequence comes from Matsumurasca onukii, assembly GCA_018831715.1. Classification (NCBI taxonomy): domain Eukaryota; kingdom Metazoa; phylum Arthropoda; class Insecta; order Hemiptera; family Cicadellidae; genus Matsumurasca; species Matsumurasca onukii. Next base: position 19,571,630 of record CM032062.1, on the reverse strand, counting down.
AAAACTAAATGATTGGAGTCTGAAATGGTCGGTCAACTCGCCAACGAGAGTGACCAACCATTCTGCAACAACAATCGACAATGTCATTACAAACATCAATGACATCAGGGTGACCATCATTAACACGGGAATATCCGACCATTACAGCCAGCAGGTCATCATCGGTAGTCATGAGCCAAAACAGGATCCAGTCAGCAAAAAACAATCCGAAACACAAGGCCCGAAAACATTACTCTCCTCCAATCTCTCCTTTCCAGAGAGATGTGGAGCTTTCTAAATACCGTACAAATGATCCCGTCGAATCTCAGTTCCAAAACTTTTAAGACACTTTGAATTTTCATTTAAACGTGAGCTGCCCCTTCAAAATGATTCAACAAAAACTGAATTCACAGAAGTGCAAATGGATAACCAAAGGTATCCTGGTTTCGAGAGAGAAACTATTGTTTCTATCCGAAATACACCAACACACATTAATCGCACAGGTCAAACTTTACTGGTCAAATTTTACAACAAAATCTAATTGTTGTTGCTACAAAGTAACGGACCAATCCCAAATAAGCAGCCAGCTTAACACTCGGCGTCAAAATATTAAACTTAAGTTAAAACCAAAATTCCCAAAGCAACCAACCCTTTCAACAGCTATAATCTGTGAGCTATAGACTTATAGAGTTAACAAACTGTACTGCTTTTAGAATCCAACATAGACATTGGTACAAGTTCCACATTGATCGGTATCGTGATGCCTCTCTCTGCCTTCATTGCTCCAATCACAGTCAAGTATCTCGGCTACAAAAAACCTCTTCTGTTGTCCTGCGTAGGCATGGCCCTGGGGACGGTGAGTTGAAATCAACATGTGAAATAACATTTTTTAAGATGAGAACAACTTCTTGGTCATTGCTAATGATAATGATTAAATTTCCATCAAAAAAGCATTTATTACAATATTGTAAAGATAAACAAGCGGATTTGATGGATTTCAATATAAATTTTAAAATATAAATAATAAAGGAAAATTCAGATTATTTTAGTCTTAGTTGACTCTGAAGATATTCTGTATACGATTCAGCAGCCATGCATGGTTGAAAGAATGTCCAGAGTACCAACCAACATGCTTTATCTTCAGTTAAAAAATTTTCTGAATCCAATTTCATGGATCAGCAAACGTCTTACTTGCACTTAAAAGTTAAAAGTGTGTTTAAATATTTGCTAAATTATAAGTACTACTCACAATATGTAAATGAGTTGTTTTAAGCCCATTTACACCCTTCGCAGCGTTGTCCGGTTGCTCCCTGAGAAAAAACTGATTTGTCCGAAACGTCTTCAAGGTCAGGACAAAATTGGACAAATTCAAAATTGTTAACTTTACAACTTAATTTATCTCCTAATAAAAGTGTGCATTAGTACGTTGAACTTTTTTATAAACTAGTATAAATATACAACTACCTAACTGCAAATGTAACACTTAAAATTTAATTTTTGTAGGAAAAACTTTTGCCAACTAAAACATGATAATAATTTTGTCCAAATCTTCCCCATTTTGAATTATTTAGCCACCTCTTGGTTAAAACTTGAAAGGAACACGTTTAAATATAACTCAATCCTTGAGGAAACACAGCTCCTGAGGAATGAAAATATAAACTAAACGGCGGCAGTCAATTATGTGTTAAAAGACACACGATGTCTTTAAGTTAGTATCTTTAAGAGTTGTGAATAATTTTATTTCACATTGCAGGGAGGTCTTGGAGTGTATTTCCTGTTGAAGTTCTATGAGTTCCAAGTGGTTAGCATCAACTGGCTACCCATGACCGGAATCATTGTCTATGTGCTCTTCTTAAATACTGGTGAGTACATCCTCATTTCTACTAAAGAAGGGTTTTGACGGACAAAAAATTATAGTATACCACTGAGCACACTACAATATTAAAAAAATTCACGAAATTACATAAAAATAAATTTATATTTTGTATAAATATTCATTGTTTGTCCCTTGGATATCAATTTGACATAAAATAGGTTTTTTTCACATCGAAACGTCCCGGGGATGTAACAACCTTCAACACAATTTTTTGGATATTGACGGAGGTAACCAAAACCTATTTTACGTTATATTTTGTGTGAGAAGAAAATTAGGTAGGCTATTAGGTTATGTTAATGGTTTTAAGAAAACTCTAGTTGCCTCAGTCAATGGAGTGCTAGGATGTATGTGCCTCAGGAGAACCAGAAGGAAGTGGAGATCATCCAGAGAGTTGGAAGATGGTGCGGAAGTTCCCTCTTTTATTGACGACTTTTACAACTTGGTTTATTTAAATCCATGTATTTTTATACAGTACTTATACTTTTTCTTAGTTTCAAGAATATTTTTAAACCAGGCCGACACGCAGCTAAGCGCTTTAGTGCCGCTGGCATGAGTGAATCGAAATTCCTTTTTAATTTGTAAGTCTAATTTGGTCCGTTGTCAGCTTTGCTTCGGCAATTGGTCATTCTATTACCACAAGCGTTACGAGGCTGTTCACTATGCTCACAGCCTCACTATGTCCTTCGGCCTAAGACTTATGTGATTGGTTATCACAAGTGCTATGGACTTGATGGATTTTCATATTTTTTATATATTGATGTATAACTCCAAAATACATATTTATTTCAAATTTCATCAGAAACCGGACAAAATTTACGGGTTTTAGATCAATAAAACTCCTTTTTAGGAGAAAAGTCCCCACACTAAAATGGGGTTCCGGTAGCCCGATTTGGCTGGTTAACGAACTTGACCGAGATATAATTACAAAATGAACATTTGTACAAAATTTAATCACAATCTGACCAAAAAATTGACTTGTAGAGAGTACACACATATGTATTTAAAATGTTGAACAAATTATCAAATGTGTTCTGGGGGTCAGGATCCGTGCTCATTTCATGGTCCCGGGCCTGGGTATTACCATGCTGACACCTTGATATCTCATCTTTTTATTTTTCTAAAGGAAATTCAATAAAAATGATACCATCAATTGGTAGATAAAAATAGGTAGCTTTCAAGTTGAAAACTCTTTGATGAACCTAGGTAGATTGCAAATTGTAAAACAGGTCCAATTTTGTTTCCTCATCTAACCTACTGTATTTCTTTGCTGTTAAAGATGTGTGTATTAAAATAGTATTTTCCCTAGACGTACTTAACTTCTTAGTGAGCTTGCTTGCCAGAATAACTATGAACTATGACAACTGAATGTTCCAGGAGTGGGCAACATCCCGTGGGCGCTGGTGGGGGAAATGTTTCCGAGTAATGTAAAGCCGACGGCCGCCACATTTGTAGCCATCTTCAATGGACTACTCGCATTTGCCACGAGCAACCTGTTCCCGGAGCTGCTGCACTACCTCGGTATCCACCTACTGTTCCTCACATGCACGCTGATGTCTCTACTGGGCGGAGTCTTCACGATACTGGCCGTCACAGACACGAGTAAGATGTCCTTTGCAGAGATCCAGGACATGCTCAATGGCAAACGTAGGGATGTCGGGGAGAAAAGTGAGCAGAGTCAGCTGGTTTGATGTAAGGTGCAGTAAAGACACTGGGGCAAGGTCGTAACTGCAAGGGGTCCCTTACTAGGGAATTTGGGGCCCACCCCTGGAACAATTTGGGAAAAATAAATAAGATTTTACAAATCTTGAGGTAAATTGTATTATATATCTGTAACTGATTTTTTTTCAGTAATTACTAATTACACATATCTTGAAGGGTTGTGTAATTAGTTTTTCTAAATAACTAATTAGCATGCCAAAGGCATAATTTGTAGGATTACTTTGATTTTGATCAGTGCTTGTATACAGTCTACTGCTTGGTTGTAAGCATTTCAGGTTTCCATCCAACCATGAGTTCTATTCTAAAGTCTTAAAATCCTAGTTGTAGGATTATCCTTTTTAAGGGATAATTTCATTTTGCTTTAGTTTCTAGCTACCCTTGACATAGTGAATCCAACAGTACACAATTTTTGTCTTGTCTTTAACAGTTAACTTCAAAGGTTTGCATTAAATACAGCCACTATAGTACTATAGTGGGGCAAACTATAGTAACTTTAAGAACGAGTTGCTGCCACTATTTGTTATGGACACTGGTGATGTATTTTTATGCAATATCTGTGTAGAAAACTTGAGCCATAGTATTGGATGGTATAATTTAAACCCAATACTTGTATTGATTTAACTTGCAAGGCATTTTGCTAGCGATGCTAACCTTGCTAGCGAAAGCCATCCTTGGCTTAATAAGTACTTCAATTTTGACGTGAGTATGTCAAAGTATACTTTAATCAATACTCTTTAATACGAAAGTAATAGTGTTTCCACAATTAGTGGGCAATTTAACTAATTGAGTGGAACTAACTTTCTGTACAACCCTTGTATATAGTTTTGAACACTGTCCAAATTCGTAATTCTTAAAATTTCCAGAATGTTAAGATATTATTCCCAATAACAGTACAGTAGTCAAACTTGTATAACTACTCCATGTTGGACCCATCCAATTACCAAGTGCTAGATAAGGTTTGTATAAAAGTTATTTTTCCTGCAGGTGCTAGGTAATAATTACAATTGCTAAAAACCCAGACAGAGTAGCTACAGTATATGATTTTCTCAATGTAAAATTGTTTCTCTTCTTGATTCTTTCAAGTTAAACCTGTTGTTAAGGAAAAATAATGGCGTGTTCATCTAGGGTTAAGAGATATTGCACACCTCCAAGTTCCACAAACAATGCCGGGAATCTATTTATGTGGAGCATATGAGGAGTTGTATGTTTATATTTATGCTTATGAGGTTATGCATATGAGGAGTTGTATATTTTTGGTCGGTAGATTAGTAAGATTGTTACTTAAAATCAAAGGACTTTGCTAAAAAGTATCAGACAGAATGAATAAAGCTGTCACAATAGTATTTGTTTAATCCAGGTACTAATTTTTGTATCCCAAGTACTTCTTAGTAGGCTGAAGATTTTTTAGATGAAATAGTTCACTTGATGTTTAAGATTATAAACTTTTATACTATTATCTTTTCTGTTTATTTTCCTTATCTTTCCTAAGGAGTGTAAAATACCAATCCCGTGGCACACCTGTGTTATGAAAGTGGGCTTAAAGTTTCCTATTTTACCTCTTTTGCTCTTAGATGATAATATTATACTCCTAACTCCAGTTCCAAAACTGCGGTTGTACAAACCACTAACAATCTAAGATAGCTTGACAAGGTAACCCTAACCATAATGTTAATAATAAATCTTGAGCTAAAATAAATTGTTTATTTTTAAATAATTACGTTATTTTCTTCTTTGCCATCAGCTATTCTCTGCTAGTTTCTACTTATTTGTGTTGATAGTAGATTAATGACAGGATCAGGAGGAAGAAGTGTCCAATCTTATAACAAATCTCTTTATTTTTACATAAGGTCTTAATTATCTTAGTTTAAAATATCCAACTGGTACACACAACGAGTTCTTAAATATACAGTTGAGCTTGTCATCACTAAGAAATCCACATCACTCGCAAACAACAAAACCATACATTTAATTTACTGTAATTGACTACAATCTTTATTTCTACCGTACAAACTATATTCAAATGATTTATGTAAAACTTTACATTAAAGCTACGTTTCCTAGGAAGCGGTCACCCCTACTTTAGGACCGTAATATGACAGCAAAATTTTCAATGTAACCAAATGAGAGTGTTTTCTAAGAGAAAGGTAGTTATTTTGAAATGGTTGCATAAAAAAGAAAAGACAGTCATAAAGACGACCGTAAAATGTGATCACTGCTTTCAAAGGAAACTATAGCTTTAGTGTTTCAACTAACTGAAGGAAGTTAGGAGAAACATAATTTTAAGAATAAGAATATTAAGTAATCATTATCAATTATTAGGTATTTTGTTTCTTTGGGAAGAGTAATGGAAGAGAGGCATGCGTAGCTGTGTTGTAATACAGAAACTGTACTCAAAAACTGTAGTTGAAATTGATGTACAGAAAATATCAGATGATGCAAGAAACAAATTCATTTAGCTAACTAAGTCGAGGAATATTGAAAATTGTACATTTGAAACTGTAGACAGAATGATGCCTCTCACTTAAAAATAATCGTAACTAAAATAAATAAATAATAACTTTCAACGTTGCCTATAAGCTATTACTTACACTTTACAAATAAATTAAAAATGATTACAGAAAGAATCCCTTCAACACCAGAACATTGCGAAGTTAACACTAAAAACCATGCTAAAAGAATAACAATTCATTCACTTCAGAATCGTACAGATAGGCACCCAAACTATGAGGCAGTTGTATTAAGTTATGTACAGAACCTAAACTCAATAAATAAGTAGATTTATTTACTTCATATTTACAGGAAGCGTTTATCCTATGTACAGTTAATTATCTATAAAATGACCATCGACATTCTAAATGCACAAATATAATTAGATTTTAGAGATTATTTACTTTTTCAAACAACCAAAGGATTATTCTAGATTAAATGCATATAAACAAAAATTAGATTTTTCCTAGATTTTAGTTTTTTATACAGCAACTATAAACAATTACAACCTGCAAAAGATTTACACTGGAAACATCAAATAAATTTTAGAAATAGGAATGTAGACGTTTAAATAAATAGGTTGCATGCAAATAATGTGAAGATGAAATCACAGAATAAAATGTTATTTACAAATCGCGATCAGTGGTTATTCACAGCTCCAGGTGGAATCTACAAACAGTACATATAAACACGCAACACACAGCGACGGCGGACACTCTAGCCTAGCCTAGTCCGTACTCGCCTTGACCAGCCCGCACCAGGCAAGGGACGGCAGCACACACTTTCCACACTTCAACATGGACAATAAACTTTGCATTTTTAATTGTTAGGCATAATTTGACTAGTTAATAACTGTGTTGGCAGAATCATTTAACAGGTTTATAACTTTTTGAGCGACAATTAGCAAATTTCTCTCAAGCTATAACTTTTTAATCAAAAAATTATACTTTTAAACTTAAAAAAAGATTTTACTTTAAAATTACTTTTGTGCCATTTTGTCAAACTAAATATTGAAAAACCCCAATAATTTATTAAACGTATATTTATTTGTTTGTTCAAATATAAGGAACACCTTGTTTAAAATGAGCCTTTAGATAATATATTGACTCTCAGGCTTTTCTGCAGCCAGTCTCAGCCAAAACTTCTGGTTCACAAAACATTAAACATTACCTTTTATCTAATATTTCAACATACTGACGTTTCAGCCAATAATAATCACTTCAAGGTGGCTTATTCGTCCTTTTAAGTGATAATTGAAAGGGAAACATTGTTGTTTAATTGTGAGTAAAGTTTAATAAAAATATATTTTACTTAAAAATAAACTTGTAACAGTGAGCTGTTAACAATAAATAACAATTGGAAACATTACTAGAAAGGAGTTGCCAAATAAGGAGTTCTTAAGTCTTTCAGTTTGTTCAATAATCGAGTTGATTCCTAGAATTGTTCTTGACTAATGGAGAAGATGATTACGTCTGAGGGTCAGGGTGAGGTCTGTAGTAAGGGTTGACACCTTTAATAGGTAAGGGATGTCCCTCTGTGTTGAAAACCCACTCGTCCAACGACATGAGACTGTCGTCACTGAACAGCAGGTACAAGTACTGAAACAGACAAACAACAACATTACTGTACTTCTGACAACTGCACAGATAGATAACTCATTCTGTGGTGCAATTTTAGTATAAGCTAAGCGATAAGATTTAATCATAATCCAAACTTAAAATTGAAGTGAAGAAATAAACTCCTATCTAGTTTCTTCACTATGATTAATTTATTTTCAGAATTAAATTTTATATTATTTGCATGCTGTTAGTACTTTGTAGAAATGTACAAAACAAACTAAAAATAACATTTGGCTTAAAATAAGTTTTTTTTAAACTGTGTTGTAACTTTTTTTTAATTATTGAGTTAAAAATATATTGGAGAAACCTTTTATCATAAATTAAGTACCTACACTGCCTTTAAGTGTGGCTTTCATTAATTTTTACAAAACATTTCAAAATGGGTTTACCTTCAAAATATGGCAAAAACAATGTATTTTACTGCAAAATTAATAATTATTATATAAAGTATTTAAAGTACCGTATACTTTATTTATGAATAAAATACGCTTGTGTAGACTAGCTTGCATGAGATTGCCAGCATGAAGTCAAAGTTAACAGTGTTTCAGGTGAATACCAATACAATTTCAGGCAAGTGTGGTCATGATTTTCAGGATGGACAGAAAATTTGATGGGGAACCAATATTTTACCTTGTTCCATCAAAAAGGAATTGGAAAGATATCCAATTATTTATTCATGATAATTTATTATTTTGTATAGATGGCACAAGATATAATATGATACAATAGCAGGGTGACCACAGAAGTAGCTTGGTAAAATTCAATATTTCGGTTTTTCGGCAATATACACATTTTCGGTGCACTTCCACTGTTGCAGAGGACCATTTGATGCCCGGTCTGCATCAATCCTCGTTTAAAGTCAGCGACCCTTCGATCGTGGTTTCACGTATGTTATGTTTGAGCTGTGTTAGACCCGGTTTGTCGATCGCTTTTAGCGTCCGCAGTACGTCGATCGCCTTTTCAAACTCAACGATACATTCGAGCGTTTATTACCGCGACACTTTCCGATCGCCTTTTAAGCCCGATACATACCCGTCGCCTTTTAAGCCAGCGGTCGTCAATCGCCTTTTAAACCCTATGATACATTCGAGCGTTTATACCCGCTGACACTGTCCGTCGCCTTTTAAGCGCCCGGTGCGTTCCGATCACCTTTTAAGTCCCCACGATACATTCGAGACCAGTTTATTACCGGGCACTTTCCAATCGCCCGTTCGCCCAGCGATACATTATGGGGATGTCAAGACCTGCATTAAGTTCGTGCCTTTTAGATCACGATATATACCGTCGCCTTTTGCCTTCGCGGTCGTTCCGACGCCTTTTTAAATCCCGATACATTCGAGCGTTTATAACCGGTGACACTTTCCGATCGCCCTTTTCGTCAGCGATGCGTTCAGATCGTTTTACCCTCGATGCGTTCGATCGCCATTTTACCCCATGGTGCGTTCAATCGCCCTTTTAGTCCTGTGATGCATTTACCTACCTTCTACCCCACAGTACTCCGATCGTTTTTTAAACCCTCACTATACTTTTTTGAGACCGTTTATTATCCGCCAACCCTTTCCGATCGCCCTTTTAAGCCAGCGATACGTTTGACGTGTTTCAGATCCGCAGTACGTTCCTAGAGGCATTTGATATCCGCATGGCGTTATGATCGCCTTTTAGGCTCACAATATTTTCCGAGGCGTTTAAGATCAAGGTATGTTACGAGCACCATTTTTCGCCATAATACGTTTTGATGGTCGTTTCATACCATTAAGCTCGAGTCAATTAAATCATTGCAAGGCCGATGCCGTTACACTCAGAATTCCATGGATAATTATTACCGGAACGGTGCACTGAATAGATTGTAGAATAGATGGGCTCTCGCTGTGTTCAATTTTATGTTCTTTTTTGCAGAGCTCATGTCTCAGTCTAAGGTTTGGTACTGTGTTGCTAGGTTGTTTGTGTACTCCAGGTGCACATCCGCTTTTGACCTACCTGTACTCTATTTCAGTGTTTTATGGCGTATTGTGTTACATTTTTGTGTGTCCGTGGAATGTCTGCGAAACAAAAAAGAGTTGTTTCTCTTTTAGGTAGAGTACTCATTACAGTATGAAAAGGTGTTTAAATTGTTCATTTTACTTTTGACATTTTTGTCACTTTTCCTGGTAGTAGCACTTAACCTCCGTATTATCCAAGTTTGTTCGTACCCGAGGTGGTCTTAGTCCCAATTACCTCGGATAATCGAGATTCTATTGTACTACAAAGAAACAGTGTTAACACTTACTTTGAGAGTTTCTGCAAGGAAGAAGCTCTGCTGAACATCGTCTTTCTGTGAGTCTTCCATGTAGACATTCTTGATGCCAGTGAAGCCACCGGGAGTCCAACAGTGCTTCTGGAGTGCCTGTACACACAGTGGGTTAATACAATCAAGTGTACAGTATAAGACAAAGTAGGTTGTGCCTCTCTGAGAAACTTGCTTTTCAAATCAATATTTTTCACTAAGTTTCTTTTCTTTTTTCAAGGTTTTCACGGTCTGAAAGACCAATTTCCATGATTACAAAAATTTATTTCGGTACTCTAGGAGAGTAACAATTACACCCGACACCTTTTTCAAAAGTTAAGTTACTTCAGCAGAGTGTTCTATGTGCTGATTCACACCTGTGATCGTTTACGAGTGTGATTTCACTCCCACAATGTCTTCTGAAAGCCGTTAAACTTCCGCGATGACTTTTTAGGGCCATTCCCTCCCGATATTGTTTAAGAGTCAATTTTCACGTTGGCAATGGTTTTCAAGTGCAATCGCTACCAAGTGCGGCAAAAGCTTCCAGATTTCGCTTTTACACTTGCCATTATTTCTGAATTAATTTTTAGTTCCTCGATACCATTTCTAGTGTCATTTTAGACACACAGTTGTTTCAGTATATAACCGTATTCTAAAACACCAAAAAAAAATTTAATTCCAGCAAGTTCCATTGGCAGGAGTAACTACAACTCTTGTAAGGAAGCTTTTTCACAGTTTTTTCAGAAATTTACAACTTATTTCAGGGTTTTTCATGGTTGGCTAACTTCATGGCTTATTCAAAATCAGTGTTCACGGTCAAATGGCTACCCTGCAAACATGGCTGTCTGCTGGTAAGATTCAGATAACTATCAGCGGACTATGATTATTATTGGATTAGACATCCCCTTTTAGAAAATTTGGGGTCTTTTGCCGTTTAGAAGAATGTGAGAAACATCCCTGTGTGAGGAGAAAGATTAATGGGATGTTCTGTCCACAAACACATAAGTGCATTTTGGTTAAAGAAAAGGCAACTTTAAACTAGGGGTGCACACGGGCCAGCATTTTAAAATTTGGGTCGGGCTTTTTTTTGCACTCTGACTTTAGGCTTTTTTGGCCCAGATCAACGTAAAAAAACAGTATTCAATTACTTGCTTCATATTTTTTTGCTAAAATCAATGAATTTGATGAAAATTGCCAAGTATAAAAGTATTTTGATGCTATTAATAGATATATTAACTAAAATTGAGTTTCTTTAATCAAATCATTTTTGTGTTGATCCACACAACACAGTGCAGTTTTAAATAAAAAATCTCCAAGTACAATTAGTACACCACAATCCACAACAATTACATAACCCACTCACCCTCACCTATTTACCAAGAATAACACTGACTCACTTAGCCTCAAGTATTGCAAAAACAGTTTGGGAGAGTTGGGGATATGAATCACAAAAGAGTCCAAATCACAATGACGTTGCTAATGTAAGGAGTGAGAGAGAAGGAATGAGACTGTTGAGCTACCAGCCACAGAGATGAGGGGTTAAGGCAAAAAAGAGAAAACAGATGGAAAAGACAAGGAAAGAGAAAGACAAGGTGGATGGGTTTGTGGTGAGAAAGGGGAAGAGAGCAGCTGCAATGTGTGGGCAGGAGGGGAAGGCAAGTGTGTCCCATCAGTGTGAGTGCAGCTGCATCCTTATCAGCTGGCTATTAGCTGTTGCTTGGCAACCACATAGGGGCGGGGTTACATAACCAATCACAGCATTTTCTCTGTATGCATGTTATACAGTGGGATTGGGCTTTGAGGAGAGTGTGTGTTTGTTATTTCCTTATCTCATCTCCATTTACTCAATGATGAATTTCAGTTGACAAATAATGTTTTTAGAACTTTATACTAGTTTTAAACTACCGTAAATTGAAAAGGGTTTAGAAGATAAAAATACGATATTGCAAGCTAGAAGGATCTAGTACAAGTACAAAATGGATGTTTGGTTCTGTCTGAGATCGTTATCAGCCAACCTGAAAATGGCTGCCGTCCTCAATTGAAAATGCACTCAGCACGGAAGTAGGGGACAGAGGGGTTGTTGCTCAGAAGTACACACTCACAACAACAATACTTGGAAGTACAAATTTTGTGGAAAAATTAATGTTTTCAGTGTTTTAGAACACAATATTGACCCGGCCCGAATTGAAGCCCGTTAAATTATCGGCACTGTCTGATAACAGGTTATGTAGTCGGCCCGACCTGACCCGAAAATTTTGGGGCCCCGTGCACTCCTACTTTAAATGATGAGTAAGGATAAACAACAATTCTACTTTAAAGCACTGTCACCAAAAAATTATCAAATAATTGGAAACCCATTACTTCTCAACATTTGCATGGTAAGTACGAAAGTCAAAAATAATCATCTGCAGAAGTCTGTGTGTAGACAAATGGAAGAAGCATTTTGTCATTACAATTTCCATTTAAAATACAAATTTGATAATTGCGTACCTGGACAGCCTCCCAGCCCCACTCGCGGTACTTGGGATCCTTGGTGATCCTCCACATGTAGAAGTACGTCTCTATGACCTCGGGCCGCAGGATGTAGTACTTGTCCGCCGTGCGAATAGCCTTGGCCTCCACTGCCTCCGTGAAGCGGAAACTCTCCGGCCCCAGCTTGGTAGCCGTGCGGTCGTAACTCTCGTGACACGTGTTCGATATACCCTCGGCCACCTCCATGTAGCGCTGACTCTGCTGGTTAGGGAGTGTGTGCGCCCCCAGAGCGAGTAATCCACCTGAGGCAACAAACGACTTGTAAGTGGTAAAGGTGACCAAAAAACCATTCTCTAGCGGCTCATGTTTTTAGTCTGAGGGGGAGTGTTATCGGAGGATTTGGGTGGTAATCCACACCCGGAGGACCATCCCGGAAAATTTTGGGAACATAGAGCTAAAAACGCACTTTTAAGTTATTTTTACCTAACTCATCAACTTAATTTTAAAAAGTTATCACAAAATTGTCTATTGGTTGTTTTGTAAATGTAGCTCATTTTAAAAATAATTCGACCTTAGAAATTCAGGCCTGTTTATTGCTTAAATGAGCTTTCAAAAATGAAACTAACTTACACTTATTTTAAGATATATAAGCCTAACCGTTGATGAATGCATAGCAAAACTGCTCGTATAATAATATTATCAACTGGTCTAAAACAGAACAAGTAATCAGTTGCACCAATAGTTTCAAGCATCAGTGACAACTTATTATTTTAACTTTGATGTAGATAAAATGGCCAACAGGTTGGTAGCCTTGAATCCCAGATGGTCTTACCGCTTCTGAAGATGTCAGCTGATCAGGTACGGCTGAGGTTGGGGTGAGTGGAAGTGAGGCACGCATGAGCATGAGGCTTTGAGCTTTGCCCCAAAATCCCCATACACAAAGCATTGGGATAATGTCTCATTACTCTCAGAACTGCTTACCACTAGTTATGTATACCTGTACAGTAGCAATGTGGACAGTGCCGGATTTAGGATTTCCGTCCCTAGGCCAAAATTTTGTGGCCTTTTTGTACTTTTTCTGTTACCCTCTCACCCCCTTCCAACATACGATGTTTATAGTAAGCATTAAGGTCTAGAGCCAGCAATGTCGATATGATATTTCTGAACGTTGTCAATTTTCATTGTTAGATACCTAACATCTAATTTAACTTCAAAAAACAACAGTACAGTAATGCAAAGATTGTGATACATATTTATCTCGCCCAGCTGCGGCCTTTTTTTTGCCTAGTCGGCCTAGTGGTAAATCTGGCACTGAATGTGGAGAGCTCCGGCCATTGTTCCGAGATCGTTCCACTTGCTTTCTACACCAAATCTAAATGGTTACTATTTGTTTAAATGACTAATTAACTTGGTTCTCTTGACAAGTGAGATTTACAGGGTCTTGACAAAAAAAATTAGTGATTACAGTTTGTTGGGAGGGTTGAGCCAAAGAGCCCTTAAAGATGAATCGCTACTGGGTTAAATGTGGCAGAACAAAATGACTGCAGAATTACAGACCTTTTCCAGAAAACCTCCGTACATAAAAACTTCCTTATAATTTCCAGTGTTCCCGAAAATTCTATATGCTGGACACTCTGCATATTGATCTCACTTCAACTGGTCCTGCATCGCCATCTTTTCTTAATATGGCACTGTTGACCTAGATGTTCGGCTGAACAAACGAGATCGGTATTTTTTTGGGCTCTACAGATGTCACAACTCACCAGAAAAGCAGGCCAGATGGTCCATCTTGTGCTCCAGTCGATCGAACTTGAGGTCTGAGAAGTACATGAGGCCGGAGGAGGAGGTGCGCAGCATGTGAGTCATGACGGCTTGCATCGCCTCATCGTACATCTGTCTCACCTCCTGGTCCTCCACCCCCTCACCCACTCCTTCAGCAAGTACTCAAAGAAACTGTCTCCCAGCGCTCCCATCGACATGTGATCTGTAGACACAAGCAAGTTGATCAACAAACGCACGGTAAGCAGTATTGAGAGTAGGTGTAAAGTACGATTTATCTATTGAATAGTCTCATTGGAACATAACAGTAAAACAGTTAGATGCCATAAAATTTCGCACCCTAGTCTAGTGAAGCCAGTTGTGGACTAATTTTGGTTTAAAAATTTTTGTTTAGATTTTAGTGGACTGTACTTTTTATAGGTTTTAAAATTTAAATTAAACACTGGGCAATGACCCAACAGTAACCTTATGCAGAGCGGAGCTGAAGCAAGAGGTGACCCCTTGGAATAATTAATACTGTAAATCCTTGTTCCACAAAAGAACACTTGCCATTGCCTTTTAGGAAAATAATTTAAAAAAACTAAAAAAGGTCTTCTTGATCACTGAATTTTGTATAATGGAATAAAATGATAATTGCAGTGCAGGTTTAAAATTATATGAGATAATTATCTATAAGAGGTTAAGAGCAGCTGTTAGCTGTTTCACAGATGGAAGTGGTCTGGTTACCTATTCGACCAATTAGATGGCGGGATTTGAAACCCTGATCACTATTGGTTGGAACTATATTGGCTTTATATTTAAATTTGAAATGTGGTTGTAATTTAAAAATTTAGTTGCACTGTAATTAAAAATGTCTGTAAAATGACAACAATTATACAAAAATAATATATTTGGTATCTGACGATAGCTCTGTTTTGTCTGCTACATTTTTTTCTCCACAAAAAGTGTTTTTTTACAGATTCTGTTGAAAACATGTAATATTGTAATGTACACAAATGTAAACAGTTATTACCCACCAATAATAGTTCAATCAAAATAACATGTTGATCTCAATAATAATTATATGACAAGGCAGCATTGCAATCTAAGGAAAGAGCGAAGCACTTACGTTGTCCCCACTTGCCGGTCTTGGGGTTGAGGTAGTTAGGGTAGAGACCTCTAGGCTTTTCCATGCCCTTGAGGAACTGGCGGATGTGGTCGACTTTGTTGCGGTAAACACTGTCTCCCGTCACGTCCGACAGGTAACCAAACTCCAAGGACAGAGTGCCAAACTCCGAGAGAATACTGGACCCGCCGCTAGCCCAGCCGTAGTTCTTACTCGTCTGCAAAGTTACAATCAGGTTCAGTTACAGCACAACAGTGCTCATTTTAGCAGTGCTTAGGTACTGATCCTGTGGAGCACATATCCATGTACTTTGAAAGTGGGCACAAAGTTTACTGTTTTACCTCTTTTGCTCCAAAATATGTTGGACAAATCTATGTAGTCCTGCCCATACAAAAATATCTAGAACTTTTGCATAGTCTTCTTATCTAACAACATCCGGAGTAAGAACATGTTCATGGAAGACATACAAGAAAGTATAACGGAAGTTTCCTAATGAGTAATGACCAAAGATTTTGCCTTCATTATTCAATATTATTTTATATTTCAATACTCTTATAACTTTTTAATTTTTGGTTTGCACGCTACAAAGCATGAATCATAAGTTGTATTAATGGTCAAAATTCAACAAAAACTGTCGATGGTCGGTAATGAACTTAATGATGTGCCGTTAAAAGGTGAAGTACGAGAGCCTGTACGGAGCAGAGTATACCTCTATACTGCAGCGGTTTAGGCGCACCTCACGAAAGGTGCCAAGTGTGATGCATGCGCAGAAATAAAACCCTGCTCCTCAACCATTTTTACTTTTTGCTTGATTGCTCGAAAATTAAGAGAGATACAAAAAAGTGTATGAAATAAAAAGCGGAGGTTATTTTGTGCCACACTGACGTTTTTTGATAGGATTGGAAATTGGATCATTCCTTTAGGTTCATGGCCTAATTCACCCCCTCTAAAAACCACCTTTAAAATTTAAATGTTTAAAACCTTTTTTTAGTGGGTGGACTTGGGTTACCAGAAATATGTGTAGAAGGTTTTAAGTTTGTAGGCCTAGTAGTTTGGGCTGTGGTCTAATTATAAGTGAGTGAGTCAGGATACTAGACCTGCTTATTCCCCTGCTTAAACATGAGCCCTGCATTAAAACCCAGCATTCCGCACTCATCATATGTATCCAGGCTCACAACATGACCAACTTTTCCTTGGACTTACAAACTTCTTGTAAGTAACTGTTAAGGGATTTTATTATAACTTTTGAGGAAAAGCACCACATAATTTCAAGTCTGATGAAAAAATTTAGTGTGGCATTTTATCTTGAACATTATTTTGGAACTTTCTTAGTTTCCTAGCAATTATTGAGCGAAAGTAAAAAGGTTACAGGTCTCAACAAGCCCTCAGGGAGTGGGGTTTCACCGCTGTGCACGCAACAAACCAGGCACCTTTGTGAGGTGGGTTTTCCCTGTGGCAAAGCAAGAGTTACCTGCTAGTTTTAAATAAAATGCCATACTATTTTTGGTCTTTTCCTAATGAAAATAATTTGTTTTTTGTTTTCCCAACACAAAATATTGTCAGTGAATAAGCAGGAATTAGCCAGATCTGAGAGCAAAGCAAATCTGAGGCTGAAAGCTACAAACGAGTTACAATACGTTTTACCTTAAGCAAAATTACCTAGCCTTTTCTTGTTTGTTAGGTTTACCAGAAATGTTTAAACTCTAGTAGAGAGGTACTGTTGATGGTTTTTCACAAACTGTGTACCATGTGTGTTTACAAAAGGTACAAGGTATGATGAACAATGTACCCTGGGGAGTAAATGTACAACAGAGTGCAGCAGACAGATGTACAATGCAGAGTTCCCTATTGTTCTCTCCCAGTCACAATACACGCCATTGTCAACTCCTGCATTACTTGTACATGTTTAAACCATGCCGCCAGATGTCAGCGGTGGTATCAAGCATTTAGCATACTACTTGCTACTTTCAAATACAAGTTTTAACTTAAAAACAATATAAAATGATGAAAAATATTAAAATGTGATGACATAATAGAAATTCCGGGACTAATCGTCAGAGCCCTATTTTATAATTTTAGTATGAGAGCAGTTCAGAAATTAACTTCCGTTGTTGAATAGCTCGTGGGCGTTACATGTTAATTTAATACAAAATGAAAAAGAATACCTTTATTTCATGAGCAATCTTCAATAATTATTCATTAAAATGTTTTGAACGTTGTGTAGAAAGGTAAACATTGCAGACTGTAAACAACTTAACCAGTGGTTAGCTAACCAGCTGGTTAGCAGACGATTGAAAAAACTGCCTTTTGTTACAGTGTCAGAAATAGTACATGAACTGTCCATAATTTTTTTATGCATGTTTTACTGAAATTGCATAAATTACACATGATTTTGTGGTATTGCTTAACAGTGTCGTTTTTTCATCACATCCTGCCTTTGGTATGCCTTTTGAAACTTGTAGTTAATTCCATGTATTTTATCACAATTTTGGTTTAAGGTTTAAACCCAAATATTTTTTGGGTGTAGCTAATGTAATTTGAAGTTTTGGATGATTACAAGTTTTACAATCATTGTCCCGTAAGCTTTGAATTATCCAAGTTGCACTGTATCAATTAAACAAGGAATGTGAACAGCACTGACCCCAGTCTTGACGTTGATGAGAGCATTGGGGATGCCCGTCTGGGTCTGGAAGGCAGGCAGCAGTTTCTGTGCCGGGTGTTCCGCTTTGTCTCGGAACATGACGTCTCCGGTGAGAGCGAAGCAAGTCAGCAGTCCTCCCACAAACCTGATGTTCGTCTCAAACACTGACAAGTCTATACTCTGCAAGCAAGCATCAGGCATTTACACATAATATTTTGGTCAACTCATTTCTTTGTGTGCCTTTACAGGGACGGACCACCAAGGTCGAGGGCACCTCTGTAACTTGATACAAGTTGAAAAATTTTTATAATGCCCTTAAACAAATTTGCCTTTATATTATTCTCTGGGTGGCTTTTGTACAATCAATCAATCACTCTGTATCCATGACAAAAGAAAATCCTCCATTTTGGGGCTAAAGCCGGGTCCTTATTAAATATCCAGCCTGTTAATAAATATACAGCTGAGTTCTAAACAAAACCTTTGTAACTAATGTACTATTTCACTATAGACAGAGGGCTCAGAGGGCAGAGAGGGGTTGTTAGAGAACTTAAGGTTAGGCTTTTGGTAAAAGTGTAATATTTGAGTTGATAGAAAGTCAATCGACTGATAAGAACTAAAACTAACCAGTTGATCAAGACTGTAGTTGTCTGCAATCCAGTCGCGGCCTTGCTTGAACTCGTCCATGAGCCCCATGATGTACAGGGTGTCCAGACCGTCCATGATGGTGGCTCCGAGAGAAGCCGAGCCGAAGATGCTGCCGGAGTGTCCGCGCTTGCTCACCGGCCTCAGCTCGTTCTTGCCCCACGCGTAGCGCACGTAGTTGTCCCACGCGTGCTTCATCATCTGTCAACATAGGCAGAAACATTAGCACTTTAGGCAGATGAGGTGAACCTGGTGTGTGTGAGACAATGACTATTGAAAACATGTTTGGAATCGTTATTAGTCCTAAAAGAGGAAAAAATCTTTTAGATAATATGTGAGAATTTTATAAATTGATGAACTTTTACTAAATTTGAGTTTTTAAGTGAAAAAAGTAAAGAAAGTATATAACTGAGGATGACTACAACACCAAAACAACATTATGAAACTGGTAAGTGCTTAAATTAACTTCAAAAACTTCTACCCACTTTCCAGTAAGAGTGTGCGTAATCGATTATCATTTGAGTTGACCTTCTAACATGTACATTCAAAAATTCATAAAATATTTTTGGGAACAGTTGTGGAGACAATTAATAAGGTGAAAATAAAGAAAATATAACATTTACCACATTGAAGTATAGTTTTAGAGCTCAAAACTAATCCGCTTGGTTTTTATTTTAACAGTATACAAATTTCAACAGTTAGTTTCAACAAATGAAAGCACAATTATTTGCATGGGAGGGTCAAAGAATATTCATATTCAAGAGGTTGAGAACCTTGCACATTTGCACAGAACAGAGAATACTGCATCTGCATGTATGTTTATGTATAATTTAACTAGAGTGTTTGGAGCAACATCCTCACAGCTGCATGGTAAACACAAGCGTTGTGGTAATGTAATTGAGACACAAGGGAAACATACAGTAGATCCGCCACTACAGTCTACTCACTCCTGTACGTGTAGCAGATACCGTGGTTCAATTCAATGTGAAGCTGTTGTAATAATTTGTAATAATAAGACAACATAGTTATAGAGAAGTTGGGAATATAATTGTATAACTGAACTACCATGTTTAAGGCTGCTTGAGACAAGCAGAAAACAGTGGCGATGCAGAGATTTACAGTTTTTAAAATAACATATTCAATTAAGAGGATAAACAAATTACAACTTTTTTGTTTTAGAGAGTTATGCACTTGAAAATGTACAAAAAGGGTTTTGGAGCTATATTTAAGACACATTAAAATAGAAATTGGCTTCAAAGTGCATTTACAGAGTAAATTGACCTTTAATTTTAGACTTTTGTTTTTTAAAACTGGAAACCTTGTGAAGGAACTAAAAGGCATGTGTACAA
Organism: Matsumurasca onukii; assembly: GCA_018831715.1. Taxonomy (NCBI): domain Eukaryota; kingdom Metazoa; phylum Arthropoda; class Insecta; order Hemiptera; family Cicadellidae; genus Matsumurasca; species Matsumurasca onukii. The sequence goes on along the minus strand of CM032062.1, from coordinate 19,551,699 downwards.
AGCTAATGTGAGGTCTCATTTTTTAGCCGCTCAAAACGTATTGTTTTACGCCCGGGACTCTATTTACTTTTTCAGGACTGTCAAATGTTGGTGAAAACTTTTGACTGACAACCAAACAGTTATGTAGGAGACCCTTAGCTGCGGCTTGGAGGAGTTCAGTGAAGCCAAGTGCACTCTGGCTCTCACCTGCTTAACTGTCTGCCGCCTGGAGATTGTTTTGGTGTCCAGCGTGTCCGTGGTGTCGTTGATCTTCAACCACTCGTCCTGGTCCACCAACTGTACTTGCGCTCTGCCCCCGCGCACTCCCACCCATGTGTCACTCGGTACACGGTACGCGTGCACCACTAACAGCACCAGTGTCAACACTACCACTGCCGTCAACAACTTCACCGCCATCACTCGCTTGAGCACACCTACAGAGAGGAGGCTAGAGATTCGAACCTTCATCCCCCTACCACCCTACCTACCTAGCACCTTCCTACCTAGAACCTACTCTACCTGTCCTACATACCTACCCTACCTGCTACCTACATACATACCAACCCTACCTACCTATCTATATACCAATTACCTACCTACTTACCTACCTAATACCTACTTACATACATACCTACCCTACCTAGTAAGTACCTACACACATACATACCTACCCAACCTACCTACCTAGCACCTTCCTACCTAGTACCTACCTACATACCTACCCTACCTGCCTACATACCACCTACCTAGTACTTACCTACCTACCTACCTACCTACCTACCTACCTACCTACCTACCCACCCTACCTTTCTACCTATCCAGGGTTCACTCTGGTTACTGCTAATAACATGGAGTAAACACCATGCTAACAGCATTTCAAGCTCAGTCTATACAAATAGTGAATCAAATATCCCATGCTGCCACCTTTCTGAGTACCAATTAAAACAAACAAAACCCAGGTTGGTGATTGGCTGAATAATAAATGCTATTGTACACTGTTGGTGAATTTATGTTAAGATGGTTAACAAGATCACCACTAGTGCACAGTGCACATGAGTCGAGTTGACTCTTATTAGGAAGGACTATAGTTTTTTGCTAAGCCTGTAATAAGATCTAAAGCTATTAAAGGAAATAAACACAAACACTTGTACTTTCGATGGAACTTTAACATTTCAAACTTGATTTTTCCATAAGAACACGAAACTTGAAGTTTTTGTTTTTAAAAGCTGCCGCACCTGTTCTATACTTCCAGGGAAACACTTTTCACATTTTTGTACATAATTCTACTGAAACCATTGTTTGCAAATTTTCCTATGTTAATTTTACTAAAAACCCCCACCTTGGCAAAAACGCTAACTGGGCTTAACTAAAACCTGCTTAACTAAAACTGCAGAAGATATCTAAGGTTTCCATACACCTACTTTATTGTTATTTGTTTATCAAAACTAAATGTTGGGTATATAACTATTAAAAATAATAACATTTAAATTAAAATCAGCTGATAACCCAAAAACTTTTCTCTTTTTACTTTTTAACAAAAACTTGATTGATACTAAAGTTATTGTATATTGTATTGTAAGAATATCAATATTTTATTCTAATATTTTAAGAGTGGTCCTGTTTCAAGTCAAGATATTAAGATTAAGTGATAAATTATTGATATGATTTGCTTCTTCATTAAATAGTCTCACCAAATTACCAGTTGAACACCTATTTCAGGAGAGTGACAGTAATACATTCATCATAAATATCTTGTTCACAAAATATACCCATACATCAACACTTCATTGGGGTTTTCTTTAATAAATATACTCAAACAGCAAACAATTTTAACAAATTTTACAATGTTTAAACTATTTAAATGGAAACAAAAATAATGTCAGTTATAGATGAAAAGAGGCAATCTTTATCAACTGGCGGAAGAATAGTTTGCAATTAGTCTAAGAAGTAATACTGATAATACAATCAAACAACACAATACGCTGTTTTCAGGGCAAACTTTGAAATAAACAAAGTTTGACGTTCATTGAGCAGTTAAAAAGATAAGAAGCCTTTCTTGATAGGGTTTATAATTTAATTAGGAAAGAACATATTAAAGTTTACTAAAGATAAACTATGAATAAGCCACTACTAGGCCATGTAACAAGTTAAATAAGGGTTTATATAACTAGGTTATATTATCATGTTACATTCCAATTTAAATTAATTAGAATTAGGAACCAGATCAATAGTTAATAGCTGCAAAGAAATAGCCTACTGTAATGTAAATAATTTTGTATACTTGAGTTAAATTTTTAATTTGTTAAGTGTCTCTTGCTTGGGTAAGAACAGAATTTGGGATTTTCATTTTACGAACAAGTCGGATTCACTTTAACTAACTCTTACTTTACTTATATTTAGTGAAGAGCGTCTGCATAACATTTTCATAGAAGCTTTAAAAATGTATTTTATAAAACTTACTTGGGAAAATGCGAAATCTCATATTTAAAACTGTTACTTAAAGAGCTGAATTCGAATACAATGTAGGTTCCAAACCATATCTAACAGTTTGTTTCTTATTCACCAAACAATTATACTAATTGAAATGGGACAAATCTGTAAGACTGGCATAGATGGTGTTGATCAAACCATTATTGAAGAGTAGCTAACCATGAGTCTGCTCTGACTGTTATCATTCTTATCTTCTCTGTCTCTTATCAAGACATAGATAGTGAGCTTATTGAAAATCAACACTTTTATGCATTTTCAGAATATAATATAGTTTTACGTGCAAATAATATTACACCTACATGAAATAAGACCTCAGTTTACTGCTGGAAAGTTTCGTTTCTAATCACAGTAAAATAGACAATACTGTGAAAGAATAATCACATGTACAAGAAACAAATAAGTGTTGCTAAATCTTTCTTCTGTGGTACATATGAGATTTTTTGCAACATTTATTTTTTATTTAATTGTTAAACAGTTTTGTCATAGGTTGTTTCGTATGGCCAGATATCTTGATTATTTTACACAGTACATTTTAAAAACTGAACTGAAATAGTTATGCTTTCTACAAGTTTTCTTTCTTCATTGTGTATATGCATGTATTTATTCAATACTTAACAACACTATCAACATCACTTGATATCAAATTATATTAATTTTTAACTAAGAGAGAATTGAGTTGAATAAATAAATATGATTAAAACTGAAAAAAATTGTAACCTAACCTAACCTTCTTTAAATTGATAAAAGGAAATATTTGTTTTTGGGAAAAGAAATTCATTTTAGAAAAGTTTACAATAGTTTTCTAGGTGAGAGATTCAACAAAGTGAGATGTTATAGAAGTAATGTTTGAAATAGTTAACTGATGGTCTGAAATACTGCAGAAATAGTTTTAATTGGGACAATCTAAGCAACAATCTATAGTAGACTATTATAATTAATTACAACTACAGTATTGGTTTTTTTAATAACATCCACTAATAGTAAATACGGCTAAATCTCACACGATGAAAGTATACTTGATGCACACATAAATTTTATTGTTTAAGAATAGTAACAATGGACTTTTGAACCAATATCAAGACACTTTTAAAATGAACTATCACTCACTCGCAAAACACTAAAACAAACCTGAAAATCACTCACCAAAAATTTAAAAGCCCAAACAAAAAACTAAAGTTTATTTCCGGGTAAGATATTAGTAATGAAAAATTGTCACCAATTAGAAACAGAACACTGACTTAAAAGAAATTTAATTTGTGTTGGATCAGTGCTACGGTTGTGTGGAAATATGTCACGGGTGAATTTTATGGTATGAATTTTATGCAACTCTTAATTGTGCAAGGCTTTAAGATAAAATGGGACTGAAATTCTTTTGTACTTAAAAATATAAAGTCTAACAATTGAAATTAACCACAACTAAATGCATTTTTTAAACTCAAAATCTATGTTTGGTAAGAAGTTAGATACGTTTTAAGAAAATATATAATTCATCACAAAAACCTAATACATTAGTAACAGAAAATGATGAAAACTTACGTCTATTTAAACGATATCTTAAGCTAATGAACGCTAAACTGAAGTAAAAAATAACTAAGGTAAATGTAACATCAGTTATACCCAGGTTTCCAACAGGCTTGATATAGTTAGACGGAACCAAACGCTCGTATTGACCGAACATGGTGGACGAATTCCAAATCGTATTCAATGAGCGAAAACTAAGCGAACACCACGGCACTTGAAGTTGACACAAACATCTGACAAAATTCGAGTAAACCAGATAAAATATTCTCATCATTGATTTTTCCGGATGCCTGTATTTAAAGCAGACATTTTAAACTTTCCTTCTAATCAGAAGTCACTTTGTAAACACGAAGACAAAAACACGCTAAAACTTGGCAACCCAAAAACAATTCTTCAAAGAAACATTGCACTGACTCTAGTGTCACTTAGAAACAAGTACCGAGAACATTTTCATAGATCAAACCATCAGTCCACAATAGTTGATTAACAATAAACAATCGATTCCCCAAGCAAATTATATTCGAACTAAATCTTCCTAAAAAATAATTTTTATATTGCCAAGCAGAACTTCACGACCTAACAATACCGCGCTTGAGCACCAACATGGTGTTGTGCTTTATCAATGTACAAACATCTGGTGGGAGAAAAGAACGTTTGGCAAACAAATCGAGATATGAGAGAAAGCGAAAGAGACGGTAACTTAGTCAAACAGTCAAGTAATCTAGACACGGTGAAGTGAATTCAAGTTCGGTGTGTTTTAAGTTTTGAGTTGTGACATTGATTATAATGGGACTAAAAGATCTTTTAGTCCACTGTGCAAATACCAACCGAGGTAACAAGTTCAATTGTTGGGCAGTTTTGTGTTGCTTATTGTATTATTGCATAACCAAATGAATTTCAAACCCGGGTCTCTCACTATTATGCTGACCACTACACCATCCGGCCCACCTATTTATGCCTTCAAAGTAAAGGAAGTACTTAAATCAGAATGTTTATCCAAAACATGTGACTGTCAAATAGTGACTTTAAATCAACAAGCTGGAAATATGACAAACAGAATTTAAATTTTACGTCGGATGACTTATTAATGAATTATTGACAACAATGAGGAAAATACAATGGAATGACGGCCTATTAAGCCAAGGTATGTTGCCATATTTAATAGCCATACTGAGATGTTGTGAAGATGATTTTATAGCTACATTTTCCTGGTTACTACTTTTACTACTTGTGAGTTTCAATTCAAACGAGACTCTTGTTTATCGGGATTTACAAACTCTGTCATTCAAACCCAGAAGTGTTTGGAGATCTGGTAAATAGAGAATATTATTACATACAGGGTGAGATTTAAATGTCCAACACCCCTGCTTAACTTTTGGAAAAGGAAAAATTTTTAAATCCTTTGAGAAATGTTTGTATATGATTCTGAAGTTTGTTTTGACGTACTTTGCGTCACTAACCCCCCACCCTTTGGGTGAAAATCATGGGGGGGGGGGCAAAATCAGCCTCAGGCTCAAGCGGCCTTTTAATATACGTTTTACTACGTATGGAAAATAATGGACAATTTGTATAAAATTTCTTTTGAATTTGATTATAACGATGTCAGAGCAAAAACCACTTCTTTGCCCGCCATTTTGAAACGACTCGAAGGATTTTCATAACTTTTGGTATATCGATGGCTATTTTAAAAATACTTCACTACTTAAACTAATTGAAAATTTCATCAAAATCGGACAAACTTTACTGTTTTTAGATAATTAAAACCACTTTTAAATTAAAACTCCCTCCTCAAGGCTACTTCCGGTACTCCAATTTTGCTGGATAACTAACTTGGCTGGAATATTTACAAATTTGTACCAAATATCATGAAAATCTGACAAAAATGCGACCTATAGAGCGTACACACATACCATATATACATATGTATAGGCCATATAAAGATTTTAAAAAATGCTCAAAACGTGCCCTGGGGATCAGGATTAATGCACATTTCATGGTCCTGAGTCTGGGTCTTACCATGCGGGCAGCGTGAATATTTCATTTTCCGAAAGAAACTCGCCAACAGGGGTGAACATACAGGGATGAATCCTGAACCAAACTGATAGTTGGTTACAAACAAGTTTTAGTATTCAGTTGAAATTATACATGTAAACTCAACGTTTTTACTATATAAAAAATAAGATACTTTTATGAGACGCAATTGGTAAAATCAAGTGGGAGCCATTATATATGGAAATATTAATTTTTTAATAAACTGCCGATACCAATTTATGCTGCTAAAATTTCGTAGTATGTTACAAGAAAAATTATAAAACATATAGCACAGTGTTTTATACTAATTTACTTTAAATACTCAATAAAGATTTAGCTATGAATTATTAACTTATTTACACCTATTTAGAGGTTCGTGGTTCATTTATTAGATATAATTTGGATTTGCGGTTTTTAGCGTAAATCAGTAGCTGCAAGTAAAGTAAGAGTGATGTATGATCAGATTGTCGTATAACAATCTACAGTAGTGAGTGGACAGTGGTCAAGCAGTGGATTGGCAGCACACAGCACACTGAAGGTTCTCAGTTACCGTCTCGGAATGGAAATGCCTCTCTTAACCCACATCTTCTTATCTACCTGTGAACACTGCTTTCATACTTCACAGTGTCAGTGCAGTATCTGGAAACCACTAGGCCTACTATCCAGTCACTGATCATACAAGTTCAACAGTTTCACTCCGTATTCCATCTGCACTAGACATACTATTTGACATCGTGGTGAAAACTAATATACAGAGTGTCTCACGAAGGGGTTTACAAGTTTGACCTCAAGCAACTTGGCCGAGATTATTATTATAAAAAGAAATTTTCACACATAATGGAATCATGTTTGCAATTATTTGAAGACCCCTTTGATTTATCTGAAAAGCCATTTGGATTTATTAATGCCAAATGTTTTAGCATTCATGGTACAACAGTTTATATAAACTGTATCCGAGTTTCTTTAGGAAAAAGTGTTGATATTGATGAGAAATTCTTAAAAAAATCAATAGCCAAAGATATAAGCCCTATACACCTACGACAAAACGGATAAATGATGTGTTAAAATACAGTCGAAGGTAGAGGGAGTGGACCGGAAAGGGGCACAAAAGCTCGGAAATGGCGAGTTTCTCGCTGGACGCCCGTCGATCCGTCATTTCGCCTGATAATGGGCCATTGAGAGCGGACACCACTCACACTACAACCTTGTTAACAGTTCCCACATACACCCTGCTCTGTACCGGGCCCTAGTACCAACACGCGCCAGCCCGTCATTCTCAGGCCCCGTGTTGCGCCGGCTCAAGCCGTACTGTACAACCTATCAATAACTAGAGGAATACAAATCAAGGAACAACAATTTCTATAGCTGAGTATTTGACAGACTCTTTCGAAACCCCGTTTCCAAGTTCAATTTTTATTTAAATACGATGTAAGCACACAGAAGAAGAAATGAGGTTACGGACAGTTTTTGCCTCTTGCACCATATACTCTGCCGCAGTGGTACAGCGCACAACATCCTCGTAATTGACTTTGGTATATTTTAATTCAATGTCTCGTACTAGTTCACTAGCACTAGTTCTCGTACGGGTAAAGCTTACCCGTAAAGAGGTGTAAATTACGTAAAACTCAATTATTTCATCTACAATTATCACAAACATTCCGGGGAGAGCCCTTGAACCCCTGCTGTTTTAGAGGGACGTATACCCCTGTAGAGGCGTATTTTGAAATTCTTGCCCTAGGCGTTCCAATTATCATTAATGCATGGCCCGTGGTTTGACGCGGTTACGAACCAGGTCTACTCAGCCTAACAAGGGATATATCACATTCGCAGGTACACTTGATGTGTCGCGTATCAGGATATCAGGATATGTGCCCCATTATTTTGTGCTCCGATTTCCATCAATTGAAATGTGTTCATGCCTCAACAGCTTGCGACATCCTCGAGTTTTTATTAGTGAGAGCAATAAGCATTTTCTCACTGTTGTGTTTTTTATTCGATTTAGATTTTTTGTTACTTATTGAGCTTTAGCCTTGGCGAGCCTATTATTCCCGTTTATATCCACAAAATTATTCTAACGTTTCGGTTTTGGCCAGGGGCTCTACTGCTCGTGTATACAAATTCTGTTTGCAGTTTTGTTCACACCTCGACGCCTCAATTTCAAGTCCTTTCTACAGTTTTTTCACAATAACTCTAACCGCGCTCTTTTGGATCTTTTGTAAATTAATAAAATTGTTCTTAGTTCTCGTCTTTCATAACAATTACTCAAAACCCAGAGGCGTATGAAACAGCGTATTCATGTTCCATAATCCACGTCTACTGCATATAATACTAATTAATTGTTTCTCGGATGAGAGCGTTGAAAACAACCAAGGTCGAAGGCTGGTTCACCTTCTATCAACATTAATTTTCATTGAGGGGCAAATAAGACTACGTATTTTAACATTGAATTTGTACGTTAAAGAAGCCCAATTGAAAAGAAACTTATGTCCGCTAAGATTAGCTCACACTATGTCATCAACCCAAAAGGCTCTCAAAATTCGGTACATAAAGAACATCTATATATTAAAAGAATTGATAAATCTAATGGCAGTCCTAATTTGAATTATTAATTATTTTAATTTTAATTCTAATTTAGCCCTATGCATAGATTCATCTTCAAACATCTAAAATCGAATAACTTTCGCCCTTCTCAAGTTATACTCAAAAAGGGTTTTTTTTCTTAGCTCGCCACAGGCCGAAGTGGGGGTCTGGGGGCAAAGCCGCCAGCTGGCCGAAGGCTAGTAGACTATTAAAATGACCGGCTGTCAAAAGTAAACAAGTAACGAACCTATAGGGATCAATCCAGAGCTATACGAGAACAATGACACTTGGGTGCGAAAAGGTATAATCAGCACAGACTAACGGACTCTGCTCTCTAGTCTGTGGTATCAGCATTCAATTTGTTTCATATAACATATGAATCCAATGATTTTAATTACCATTAGACAGTAAAAGCGAATGTAAGTGTATCTAAAATATAAGCTTGGATGCTAAATAACGGTAATCGTAACTGTACTATCAACCTGTATGCCAGTTGTAGTAAGCTTATAGTACCTATAGTAGTTTTAAGTAACTCAAATAAAAAATCAAAATATAAGTATAGATTCACGCTTATTTGTTTAAAAAAATCAAGAATCAAGCCTTTGCGAAACGAAACAGTTATTTCAAACTGTATTGAAATCGACATGTTTAAAATAATCAGCTTTGAACTTTGAACAATGTTGGCTGACGTCAGATCTTAAACATTACAGGAAAATTGACAAACAAACAGCCTATACACAGATTATCTCAAACAACAATAGTGCAATCTTAATTAGTATCAAAATATTAATTAATATTATTAGCAAAAAGAAGGGAACGGAATAGTAACCTTTGAACATTTTAATTTAACACACGACCGGACTGAGCCCATCTTCTCGGTGATGTACATAAAACTGTCTATTTTATGTAGACACATAAGAGACAATTTTATGTATATAACCGAGAAGATGGGCTCAGTCTGGTTCTATTGCGTTCACTTCTTTGCTAATAACATTAGTAGCCCTAAGTGAACTTTATCTAATTGATATAATTAATATTAATATACTAACTAATATCAAAATAATAATTAATATCAAAATTAATACAATCTAAGGTAAAAACTTCTCGTAACGATTAAATTACAAAATACACAGTTTATAAATTTGATGATCAACATACTCGTAAATATATCCTATACATACAAAGAACTAACGATAGCTACGTACTTACGCGTAAACAAACTAAATATACAAAATGAATAGAATATGACAAACTGAAGTAGCGAGATGAAGGTGAGCGTATAATATGTCGAGTACTAGCAGCTGTGTAGTAGTGTGTAGGTGCGCGCGCAGGTTAGCCTACTGGTAGCCGCTACCGACTACCGAGTACTGACCAGTGACTACACTCTCCACTCTACACGGACTGTGTGTGTGTGCTACTTCATTGATAACTGCGGACCCGCGACCTTGACACGACAATGAGCCACAGATACACGTGGATCTGTGGCAATTGTAGTCAATCAGCACAACATCATGCGATCAGCTGATAGCGACCAATCACTACTGATCCCGTACACATCTGACACAAACATCTCGAATTGTAAGGTGTCAGTGGTCATCTCAGCGAAAACCTGAATTTGTCCGTCCAAGGAAAACACGACACCTTGCACGTAACAACTGGCTAAACATCGGTCCTCTTTCAACTGATGCGGCATCACTGTCAAATTAAACGGTTGCAAGGGTTTACGGCGGCCCGTTTAGACCTTTCAAAATAACTTTTACATTAAAACCATGATATATTTGTAAACTAAAGGGGTTCCAAAACGTGTATAGAGCCCAATTTCTTAAAAGTGGTTCAATAGTTGCACAAATAAAGTTTGACATTGTCAAGTTTTAGTGTTTTTGAGCTCCATTTTGTACACTTAAAACGCATAATGTCGAGAAAAGAAACTCTTTATACACGTGTCGGAAAACTCCTCAAATATATAATGTTTATTAATGTTTGAAAGGTGAAACTCAAACTCAAGATCTTTATTGTCAATCAACATACCGGGTCACTGAAAAACAGGTCGCTGTAAACCCTTGCATGAAGCGTCGCCGCGCAGCTAGGGTGGAAAATGACAATGTAGAGGGTTGTCTAAGTCTAACAAACGCCACCTTTTTATAAAGAGTAACTGTGAGTGAGTTTTTTAAATGCAAAGTCAATCAATATTTCCTTATTGCCGATTGGAAGCAGACTCCTTCTTTTTATTTTGAGAAAATCCTTTTTGAAACATACAGTACATACTTTTTCATAGTTCTGAAACCCTATAATTTCTATCAAAATGTGGCTCCAATACTCTCTAGATAGTCTGTTTGACATCGTATAAAAATTATAGTACATAATTGGTTTTCACGTTAAATGACACTTAATGTGCATTATGTAGTGCATTACAAATTAACCTAATATTTAGGTTTCTCATAGATAAACAAACCTAATAATAAATCCTTTCAGTCACGTTGTAACCTTTTTAAAGTCATTCGAGTTCGCCGGTTGGAAAAGTGAATGACGAATGATGCAAAATCGACAAAAGCGCGCTAAACCTATGTACTAGAACAGCTGTTGCTAAGAGAACTGATGTCAGAGTGTGAGAGTGAGAATGAAGTGGTCCAGAGTCCGCGGAGGGCGTTTAATGACAGCATTTTGGGTTTGTGGGTTATCTGTGACTTGATGACGTCACGCCGGAGATCGCACGTTAGCGCAATCATCGCAGTTGCGTAATGCGGGAAACACACGACCCGCTGAAATGAGGAACATATTTACTTTAAATTGTAATTTACTCGAAATTGTAATGAACAACATGATACGTGTAAAGCAAATATAATGAGTGTGAATTATTAAGGGTCCTCATCAGTGGTCACCTCAGAGAAAGGCTGAATTCGTCCGTACAAAGTACACACACCACTGCGCACGTAACAACTGGCTAAACAACGGGCCTTCTTTCAACTGATGCGGCTCAACTGTCAAACCAAGCGCTTGCAGGGTTATAACGATGGCGAACGGCCCGTTTTTTACATTTCAAAGTAATTGTTGCAGTAATACCCACGCTATATTTGGAAACTAAAGGAGCTTTCCGACACGTGTATAGAACCCGACTTCTCATAAGTTTATTTATAGTTTCACAAATAAACTTTGGAACTTTCCAAGTTTTAGTGATTTTCAACTCCCATCTTGTACACTTAAAACGAATAATTTCGAAAAAACGTTCTTTCACGTGTCGGAAAGCGTATATATTTTCTAAATATATAATGTTTATTAATGTAAAAATTGCATTGAAAGGTAAACAACGGTTAGCCGAAATCCTTTGCATTGAAGCGTCGCCGCGCAGCTGTAGTCAAACTGTAGTTTTTCAATCCTTACTGACCCGGTTGCTATATTTAACCATTTGTGATCTTCACCAGGAAAGAAAGTATTAGCTTCATATGCATACCAACTTGTGCAAAATACAGGGTGTCTGTGAACCCTCTGAAGATACTTTGTAGACATGTTCCTTGGGTCAAAACAATAATATTTTACGATCTAAACAGGGGTCTCCGGCGCTTCGTTGTCCGTCTGTCTGTGAGGATGTTTTTTACCCAAATAATTATGACAACAAAATTACTGCACCGATGTTCACCAAACTTTGGTCAAAATACAATTTTCTAATTATGAAAAAATTTATTTAATTTGGCTTTCAATTTTCAGAATGGCGGCCGTTTAAAATTTTAAAACTGAATAACTCAAAAACGAGTACCTTTACAACAAATTAAAAAGAACAACTATTTTTACTGTATTTGATTTCCTTTCCAGAAATGTATACATTTTAAAAATCGAATAAGAAATAACAAAGTAGTTATAATTACTCACTGGCCTATGCCAGCTATGCATTCCCCCAGTCAGCTAATGCAAAAACAATGGAACTAACTACATTGTTTTGATTTTGGGTTTGTTAAAATCGCATGGACATCTCTCATTTATTAAATATTTATTAGTAAATATCAACGGATTTGTTTGAAACTCGACACATAGTTGTATACCATTAACCCAAAGGCCCTACTGATTTTGGGGTTCGGGGGCACAATATATGGATTTGGGGTTAAAGGGGCAAGAAATAAAAAATCATAAAATCGTGTAGGGTATCAAAAAGGAAATATTATGCTTATTTCAAAATATATTGGTTGTCTAAATTATTTGGGGAGGGGAAGGAGGGTTAAAAGTGGGGCAAAACATTAAAAAATCTTAAAATAGTACGACATTTAACAATTAAATAGCGCACCGAAGCCGTAGGCCGAGATAGGGGGTCTGGGGGCGAAGCCCCCAGCTGGCGCAGCTAGTATTATCTTATCAAACTATTGATACCTGATTTGAGAAAGTTCGTGTGGTTTAATGGCACACCTACCTGTAACAAAAAAGCAGTAATGTTAGTTTTCACAGTAACGTATGTAAATAAAGTATTAAAACCGAAAAGCCTTAGTTTATTAACCACCATGATCAATTCGATACAATAAAATACCTAAGCAAAGAAGGGTTGGTAGACTACTATAAAATTAATTGTATTATAATTGTTTTCTGACATCCAATATCTGATCGCGTTAAACGTAAATAATAAAATTTTAAAGCATGCTCTTTCCTGTCCATGACAACTTGATAACAACATACATACATCCATGGATTTCTTATTTGATTTTGAGAGGAAAAGTCAACGTTATGTTTAACCCATTTAATTTACTGTGCTATCAAAGTATCCGCGACGTTTACCAAAGACAATACATCTGTACCTGTCGGTTTTCACGATATCTGACAGCGGCACAATATTGCTAGCGCCTTCATTCCTCGAGCTGCCACCGCAACACCGTTCAAGTACTGCGTTAAAAGCGTCAATCTATTTGCAGGCGCTAAGGCATCATTTTACATTATTTTGTATCAAGCTTATTGTAGTGCACTTTTATAATGCATAGGGTTTTCATAGGTACGCATAAGTAACTGAGTACAGTTTTAATGTAAAAGTTTAATCAGTATACAAAAAACAAGGTTAAAGTGTCCTCAAAATGTGAGTTATAGGGATGTCGTATTAAATAAATAATTGTATCATAGCCAATTAAGTATGTACTCTAAATCCGATTAAAAGCAAGTTTTTCATGACAGCGAGTCACGGATATCGCCAATTTTTGCTGTCACCATATCACGTACAAATTATGTTCGCTAACACATTTTCCTCAAAATCCTGTGAGGGAAAATTCCACAATTCTGTAACAAAACCCCTCAGGACATTTCAAGGAAAGTTTGTCATTATAAATAAATTGGACACGTGTGAAATGTGGCATTTATACCTATAATATACTACCTATAAATATGCATAATATTTAAATGAATTTAACCTAAAAATTAGTTGAGATAAAAAGTTTTTCTTTGCGTCGTAGAATTTGTGTTAAAAATACCTTTCTTTTGAGGTGTCACAAGGGCGAGGCTTGCATTTAAACAATTTAGCCCCCCGTGTTTTTGGATGGACGGTGGATGATGCAAAGTACGTCAAAACAAACTCCAGGACCCTATAAAATTTTTCTTAAAGAGCATTTGAAACTCACTTTGTATGTATTGTACATTGCAGATTTGTGCGCGCGCGTGTGTGTGTGTGTGTTGGTGGGACAGTGGTTTATGCCGGTGCTTGTCATGTTGTGGCCCACTCGCGTCTCGTCTTGTACTGCAGTCCGTAGTCACAACACGACATAGACTGTCAAGTGTCAGTGTCACACACTCGCTACAATTACACTACTGGCATTGTCACTTACATGGTAAAGGCATAACTTCGTGGTTAAGTGGTAGAGAGGACTATAAAGTCCTAACTTCGCCACGTAAATAAAGACTTTTCATTTCATTTCATAACTTAAATGGACGTATTATTATGAGTGTGCACATTCAAACCCCTTTATACAGTCTACTCTCTGTAGTCTATCTAAAAATGTAAAATTTTCAAGCTAATCTTGCTAAATTCTGTAACAAAAAAGGTTATTCAATAGACATGTTTACAAGCACATATCCCAATCGTCTATTATTTTATCTAAGACTTTGCATTCATAAATAAATAAATGTTTTATTGAATAAATATGTTACAACACATATATCTCAATCGTCAATAATTAACTAAAATTTTGGTACCACACACAAAATTAGATCACATTCAAACATACACAAGTTACACTCATACAGTCTCGTTCACTCGAATTTCACCCGTCTGGCCCCTGTCTGTCTGTATGTTCACGGTCTCTCATTCATGTGTCATCAACTCGTCTGAACTATAAAATGCTTCTGCGATCAAAAATTGCTTAAGACGAGCTTAAATGCCTTCGGCATTGGGACACACTTAGATTCATCTACCACTAGATCTATTTCAAACATACATAACTTACATTCGTACTATTCCCATTCACTCGAATTTCCCCAGTCGACCAACAGTTTGTTTGTTTCCCGAGTCTCCCAATCCTTTTCCATTTGCTGAAATGACCTTGATGTCTGCAACCATTAGAGCAATGTTCTTAAAACTTTAACAGGCCCATGCAAGTAGGAAATTATCTGCAACTTTCAAGTTGAAAATCTTTGATATGATGCCTGAGTTGGTTGCAAGCTGTGACAGCGCTATTTAGACCGTCTTCCTCACTACCGCCACGTGTTTGCGGTATTTTTAAAATGTATTTTCTATCAAACCTGTACAATTTCCAACCATCCACAAATCATATTATGCTCTATACACTCTGGGACGGGGCTATCGTAGCATTATCTTGCCTAGATGATTCACGGTCATCCATGCTTCCGCTTGCCCTTGAGGGGTTTCTAGGGCGTCTTGCCCTTCATCCCCGCTCTTACGACCCTCTCACCACCCTTGGCCCTTAGCTCATCCTCGTTCACCCTTCCCTGCTGGCTGCCGGATCACACACAATAGACCAACTTTATAATTGGATGCGACACTGATAGGCTTCTCTCTATAGGGTTAGGTGATGCTTGAGACATCATTTAGCAGTAATAAAATAAACTGTGTTGTTTTAATAATTGGTTTGGGTGGAGACCACTTGAACTGAATCTGGTAGTTTATCAGTTTGTTCCTAACTAAGGTGTTAAAGGAGGGGTTTTTTGGTGAAACAAATCATTAGAAAATCGCTATAAAAATGTTTCCACGTACTAAGGCCGTTTAAATCTTCAGATAGGTAACACTTTTTCTTTATAATGTTATGAGTAAAATGATCTCTCCTGTATCTGTTGAATAATTAAAAACATGTACTAAAATGTGGGATCATCAAATATTTAATGTGCACATGTTTAGCTAACTATATAAGCTGCTATATTATATTTATTTAAACTAAATTTCTTTCTACGGTAAGCCAATTTTCTGAAACTAAAATTTGCAAAATCTGGAAGGTTTTAACACCATGGACCTATTGTTAATAATTGGCTAGATAACCCTGTTTAACAAAAGGAGTGTTCCAAAATATGAAAACTAAATGTTTACACTAAATAATTATCAAACATTGTCTCACTTAGAGCTTACTAGAATTATAATAGTGAACGAAATGAAACGAATGAACGAACTATTGAACATATTACGCTGATTAAAGATAGTTATATTATGCGACCGGTTTCAACTATCATTATCTTGGCTAATTAACAATAAACTACTGCCAAAATGTATGTTGATAACAGCAACAACGTTTTAGGGTTGCACTAAAACAACATATGTCTTGAGCCACGAGACTTTGCTAACTCTGGAGACTGTCAAATATAAACAAGGGTTGGAAAACTGCGTCAGCGCTATGCAAATCTCTAGCTTATATTCGCTTGTTAGTTTTGTTAAACCCTGTTTCACTTTGCTGACATACATTTGCAGCACTTGTCGAACTTCTCTCTAATAATGTCAACAGTATAATATAGAGACAACATACCACAGTCTTATTAAATTGTCTAACACAAATATACGAAGTGAATTTTAAATGCCTCCCTAATAGTAAGTTTTGAAAGAGGAAATATTTTTGATACCCCTCTAGGGAGTGCTTTTATAGGATCTTGCAGTTTGTTTTGGCGTACTTTGCCGCCACTCACCCCCACCAAAAACAATGGGGAGGGCCCCCAATTTAAAAAAATACAAACTCCCCTTGTTTAAAAACATCCAATTACCCCACCCCTCCAAAGAAATTACAACAGAAACGCAACAACGCAACTAGTTTTTGATATATCCATTTAAAGATTACAAGAAATCATATTTAAAATGCCACATTTCACATACAATTTATTTTAAAGGACACATTTTTCTTTAAAATCCTCTGACAGAAACATTATAATCATATAACATAATCCCATAGAAGAAAATAAAGAAAGTTTGTCATTCAAAACAAATGTTATGTTCAAATCAACCTGATTTCTTGTAGTCTTTAAATGGGCATAACAAAAAAATTAGTCCAGATAAAAAGATGTCTTTGCGTCGTTGAGTTGGTGGTGAAATTCTTTTTGCTACTAGAGAGGGAGGGTTGTTTGTGCCATAATGGCCCTCCCCTCGGGTTTTGGTTGGTGGGGGATGAGTGACGCAAAGTACGTAAAAGAAATTCAGGATCCTAAAAAAATTCCCAAAAGGTTTTAGTTTTTTTTTAGTTTAGGTGGGAGAGGGGAGATTTACAATGGTCAGTGTCGGCGGGGACAGCTTTCGCAGCGCGGAGACACATCCAGGGATTCTAGATTTGTTTTTTAAATACAATATGATTATATGCTAAACATTAAATCTTTCACCATGCCAGAAATAGGTATGTTCACTATTGTGTATCTTTAGTGTATGATTAACATGAATGGATAAGACATTTTGAGGTGTCCTCCATTTCTGCTCCATTATACTCAAATTTAAAACTTAAATGTAAATACACCCTTAAATGGTGTAGTAGACATAAGAGAGGCAAATTAAACCGTTTCCTCCAAAAATACACACTGTAATTGATTGTAGAAAACTAATGAAACCTTCAAAAAAGTAACACTTATGCTACACTTAATAAAAGGATGATCTACACTCATTTTGCGCATTTTTGCTTTAATCCCTTTAATGATAAGTTTAAAGGTGCTAATTAATTGGTTTAGATTTATAAGAAAAGCATCAACTACTTGCGGATTTTAATTATAACTGATACACACAAAAACACTGCATTTACGTTACAAAACCCGACGGTGAAATTATTTTCTAAAGTGGCAGTGCAAAAAACGATGTTTTTCCTAGGACGATTAATTAGGTTCTATCTACAGTGTTGCTAAACGTCTTCTCCGCGATGATTGCAAAAAGAAGAAGTTAACAATGTTAATGATTATACAATAATATGCCGTGAGGTTAACAACCTACATGTAAACAACTTAAGTGTTAAACAATCAGTAGCAAAACGCGTGAGAGTCAAGTTAACTCAAGACAATGCTGCTAATATACGAAACGACACGGGTTAAGTAATGTTGCATGCATGAATTTACAAGGACAAACTTTGAGACGTTTTCAAGAAAAAGCTCAGAAAAGTATGGAGGAGTTGTATCTTTGGGTTGCATCTACTTGTGTCATATTTCCACGGCTGCCAAAATTTTAAAACCGCAGGTTTACGCATCTAGGTATACGTTTTTATACTCGTACTACTAAGATAATTTTTCCTTAAACCTATTGATAATTATTGTTTTTTGTGCTATATTAATTGTGTTGATAACTAAAGGTAAAGTTTGTCTTGTTTAGCAAGGCGAGGTTATGACTACAAAGTTCTCCTATCACTCAACCTCGACCTTTACCTAGCGTTAACGCAAACTCACTTAACAAATTGATAGTGGTGACTGCGAAGATCGAAACCGCGCCACCGGAGTTATGACTTCCGGAGTCGCGCACGATAGTAATCCACCACGATTCCGCTGGATAAATATCTTATACGTCACTGTTTGCAATATGACAGAAGTTGTAGTGCTCCGGTATGAAGCTAGTTTGAACACACTATACACACAACTACTAGTCGGTTACAAGTAGAGCGTGTGAGCTTGGCTACGGTTGATGCCTCTAAATAACAGTCCCTGTGTTTTAACATCACTATTTATCTTTGCACTTTGCTGTTTACCGCCAACATTGCACGACACTCTTCTGCTTTTCATTACACCTAGATGATTTACAGAACTCATTCACCTGATAAGGCTAATTCCTGGGGGCATTGACACATTCCTGAAGGCCGATTTAGCACGCTGAAACTGAACGTTATTAGTTGGATATGTGGCATAAATCAACTGATAACCAGTTGCTCCCTATTATTAAATGTCTTACTTGGTTCAGCAAGATAAAAGCAAACTGTTTATTACACGGGTTTCGGATGTTTATTTTAACTCGCATCAAACTTGTCTTCGTAATACAGTAGTTGATAAACCCGTTCATGGTTTAAGCAATAACTGGTTTAATGTCACACATTTATTGAAACCCCAGAGTTGGGTATGCCGTGGAATCACCAGGCTACATAGTTTATGTACAGAAACGGCATGAATGACTGAATTTCAAACTGATCTGTAACGGATAAAATATAAAAATAATCTCGACGATAAGTCACAACTTGAATTGTTTCCAAAACCGCATGGTACAGAGCGTGTTATAACAATTATTTCGATTAAAATCAAACGAAAATAAGTCAGGACTTAATCCTCTCTATTACGACTGCCATAAACGCATTATCATGGAAATAAAGGACGGTTCCCAACAAATGTAGGTACTTTTTTTATAATTTTTTTACTTTAAATAAACACACATTTTAGTTGGATCTTTACAACCCACCATCCGCGGGATTAAGACGAAAGACTACCTACGGTCTGGTGACTGGCAGACTGCGCGGTGTGGGAGGTGTTTGTTCCTGTCAATGCAAGACCCTGAGGATTCCTCCCTTGGTCCAACACACACAAGGTTGCTTTGTGCAGGCTGCACGGCTCTACTGTATATGGAGGACAATGACTCAATTCTCCTCTTGTGTATCCATGTGTGTGTGCTTCTGCAAGGCAGCTTCACTGTTCAATTTATTTATCGAATTTAAGTTTGCACACCTTTCTGTGCCATGGAGCGTGGGTGACCAATGGTATTATCACGTAGTGATAGAGGGCGAAGATGGTACTGAACATGTAAAACAGACTGCACGAAACATCACATTCTCTTTAATAACGTCGTATGAGATTTATATCATCAACGTGGCGTTATTGCTTCCTCGTAATTTATATTTTCACGAGGGCTGTACAGAAATTAACTTCCGTTGATGCATAGATAGCTAGTGGACGAGTGAAACCATAAGTGCAAATTATACCGCCAGAGAGCCTGAACCGACAGTGTACTTGTCATGTGTATGCTTTCAGCTCTACACGCCAAAGTTTGACATCTAACTTTTTGCGAAAGGGTTTCTAGAGCTCTTTGTTCAACAAATCAAATTTGAATTTGACTTTAATAAAATATTGCGTGTAATCCAAGTTTTGCGAATTGAAGCAGGTTAGAGAGTGAACTATGGACCGCGGTGGTCCGATTTTCTGGCTAACGAACTTGACCGAGATATTTACAAAAGAAACTATTGTACCAAATTTCATAAAAATCTGACAAAATACGACCTGTTGAGAGTACCCACATGTATGTATACATATAAAGCTTTGAAAAAATTCTCAAAACGTGTTCTCGAGGTCAGGATCAGTGTACATTTCATGGTCCCGGGTCTGGGTCTCACCATGCAGACGACATGAATATCTATTTTTAAACGAAATTATGGTGAAAAAGACAACCGCCCTACTGCATTTTGAAGCTGATATTTATCGATATAGAAATCACTCCTACAGATCAGACACTATATATAATCGATAGATAGCAAGCATGATTACGGCAAGCATGATGACATCAAAGCAGCCTGGTGTGTCGAGTGGACCAGAGCCCTTGATTCCATAACTCTACTCTGAACAGTGAACTGTTTACTGAACACTCCATGCCATACCGATCTAACTGGACTGAGTGCCTTGGGTAATACATAATCATGTTGTTCTTAACCTGTATACATGTATTTATGAGCATATTATATTGTTGACAAAGAAACATTTAATCAATGTACAAAATGGATACAGGTTTTGTTGGAAATAGCGTACAACTCGAGAACGGCTTCAAACATTTAGTTCGTCTTCTTCTTAAAAGTGTCCTAATTTTGTGTAGAATGTTTATGGAAATCACAGGAAAAATTGGGAAATTATTGTAGAACACGTTGATGTTTTAATTTGTCATATTTAACTATATACATATTTAGTAAACACAGCACACGGTGTACACTGTACAGCTGATAAAAATTAAATAACATTAGTAAACAGATTATGTGTTTGTATACTGGACAAAGTCTGTCGAGTCAACTAGACAGGTTATAAGACATCAAGTTTACATTCAAAGTAAGACATTCAAATTTATGTTGAACAAAGCCTGATTTAAAGAATCATCATTTTGAAATAATCAGACCATTGATTGAAGTAAATTATGTAATCGGTATTTGTTATAATCGATGTTGGCAAAGTTATAAACCCTGTCTTCTTTTATAAAAATTTCTTTCACGAATGTAATTAACAAAGACCTCTAATGTCATTAGTTACACAATTTTAAACTGACCAAAAAACCTTTATTAAGCGAATTTTCTTAGTAAATTATTTATTAATTATTTAGTAAATTATTTATTTCTATAGCCATATATACGAAACGTCTTTGAACAAAACGGTGTGCAGTTTTGAGCTATCCAACACCTCCTGAGTTTAATAGCAAATCTTCATATGTCGCGAAATTTGATCCAAATCTATAGGTTGAGATCGTTAACCAGCAAAATCAGTCCACTAGAATTGTCGACGTCGTCGTTTTGTTTAACTCTTTACTGCGCGGTAAAATTTTAGCTAACACAATTTTGTGCCCTAAAAATAACACATGTTTTAAATCAGTTGAAATAACATTTGACTTAACATTTGGTCGAGATGTATGACTACAATGCACAGCAGATGACCAATAGGAGGATTTAAAATTTACATGCTTTTATAGCAAGTTTTTGCAGAATTCAAAGAGTGAAGTATTGAGTCAAAGACTGACACTGTATGGTTTGAAACTTTAAAGAAATTAGAAATAGCAAGAAACTAGTTTGGTTAAAATTTAATAAATATGATTATTGTGTTTTTGTTATATTCCCTACCTACAAATACTTTTCTCATTAAATTATAATTATTATTTAAACTAAAACTATCAAAACGAAATAAAATTAAACAAACCATTCTTCATCTACACTATTGAGTCTAAGCATATGAGTATATGAGTAGATTGGCAGTGAGAACTATAGAGATAGACAAGTTGGTGGGAAAGTACTCGGGCAGTCAGGTACAGGTAGAGTTGGGCCCTCAGCCAACCTTGCCACCGAGCTGCTGTTTGGCCCACACCCAATCAATTGTAACAAGAAACCTCCTCCAATTACACGTCTCTATGATAAACTCATTTACATTATTCATCTGTGTGTCCAATCAATTCAGATAAGAATGACAAGCAAACATAGCTTACTGATCTAAGGGTCAACTAGTTCAGCAAATTTCAAGGGTGAAATAGTATGCGTTAGTTATATTTGTTATTGAATTAATAGCCATTTTGTTTTTTAGGGACTAACCTGAAACTGTTGGTTAAATCTAGCGATTTGTTTAAGAATATGTTGCACATGGGTATAGTGGTAGTAATTACATTACCACAAAAGGAATATTGTTTTCATAATTTAATACAATTAAACCTACTATTAGATTCCTGTATCCGCGATTATAATTTGGATATATGGTTTATTCCTACCGAAATAATATTCAAAAATAATATACACATGTACTCTGGAGTTTTCTGGAGTTAGCCCTAAAGGTAATCATCAGAAGGAATATCGTAATTTAGTCAGCTCAAAAACTGTAATAAGGCAATGATTGCTCCAAAGTTCGTATAGTATACCATACTCTGCAAACTTACTAAGCCTGCTTCAAATAGTATAAGCAATTTTCTAAAAGACTAGATTCTTGAGAATTTAAAAACACGAAAAAGACATGTCGTAAAAATATTTTTGTAACGGCTCAATAAAGACAGTAGCATAGTACTGCACTCTGGATGATGATACATGAAATTATGGCATTAATTCTACATTGACATTTCGCTTTTGGGTAATTCACTTTACAAACCGTGTACTTTGCTGTAGAACATTTGAAAGATAACAGTTACGCTAGTAATCAGTGAAACCGGACACCGCGGACATGTAAATAAAGCAATGCGACTTGCGAGGCAAACGTAGCGTCCTTGTACGTATCTGGTATCTTTGCCCTTTGGCTTGAAACGTGATATGTATGAAGTATACACTCACTGTCACCTGACAAGTCCGTTCATCAACCGCTAGGCTCACCACAACACACGCACACTGGCACACATACACTGCTCTAGCAATCATAGCTGTATGACATGATAATGTCTTCCTTGAACAACTTGGTGTTTGATAGCTTTATTCTTTTAACTAAACCTTTATCTACATAGCGGACCCGTGGCGCGGGTTCGATCCCCGCGGTCACCACTAACAACTTGTCAAGTGACTTTACGGCAACGCTAGAAAAAGGTCGAGGTTGAGTAGTAGACATGACTTTGTAGTCCTTACGAGATGTTACGAGATGCTTACCAACCGTGGTTCGAAAGTCACGATAAGCCATTGGTCCGTTCCATCGGTCGTTGGGCTATTAGTTAATGACCCAATCTGGGGAACAATCGGTGCTAGTTTGAAAAAAGACTACGGCTCATCCATCAAAACCCTCATCACACTCACACAACTAACTTCAAATACCCTCAAAAAATGGCCGGTGTCTTAAGTTAAAATAAGTAAGTTACATCCAAAACATAGCCGACACGTAGCCACAAGCGCTACTGTGAATCTTCGCGAATTCCCAATAAAATAAAAAGGAATTTGACTTTGACATTCAGAGCACTGAGCTTAATTTATACTCAGTGCTCTGAATGTCAAATTGCAGAAATTCTGATTAAATAATTAAACATAACTTACTTCAAAACGGTAGGTTCTAGAGCAACGGGAGTTGTTTTGACCAATTACAGAGTAAAACTCTACTATACAGGGTGAGCTTTGTGTTCGTTTATGGCATCGCTACAATTTTATAAGGAAAACTTAACTTTGAATGATTACCATTTTGAAACGTATGATCCGACCAAGCTGGTTAACGAATTTAACCTGAGATTTGCAAAATGAACATTCGTTTTAAATTTCGGACAAAAACGCAACCTGTAGAGATCAGGGGTCACACAGACACAAATATATATAAAGTTTCACCATTTCACTCAGGAGGTGCTGGGAAGCAAAAACTGCAAACCGCACCTTTCTACATCGTTTCGTTCTCTATAACGAGAGAAATGAATAGCTATATTTAAAAGAAAAGTCGCTAATTATATCAAAAGCCTTTTGTTCAGACAGAAATGAAAGCACTACTGGTGTCAACTTGCTATATAGACCAGACCCGGACACACTACAGGTGACACACTAGAGGTGCTCGGTTAATGGTGACAGAGTGACTTGGGGAATTGGTTTGGCAGCCGAACACAGCTTTAATTTGTTCACTCCTTGGCTGCTGAGACTCTATAAACTCCTCATCTAATTGCTATTCACACCTCTCGTTCTTGCCAACTGAGAGACACTACTTACGAGTAGGATTAGTTTTTGACGCGCTAGCTTCAATGGAAATAATCCCTCCCTTCCTGTATCGCGGGCATTATCAACAAATCGTACACGTGCTTAGATCACAGGTGAACTATTGAACTAGCGATCTAATTGAAATATTCATAAACAATTTATTAGCGAATTTCCAAGGGAGTTAAAAAACTTCCAACAGGGAAATTGCATATTCAGATCTAAAAACTTGTGGGTGGCTACATTGCATTTGTATTTTTTGTCGTTTTGCTGTAAAAACAGCTGTTTTAGACACACGTATTGACGTGCTAAAGTTGCAATTTTATTTCCAGGCAAATACGGATTTGTTTTGATGATATTTTATTATTTAAGGAGACAAATGATATTTTTTGGCTTATAAAATCTACATAAGTTGTTTCGACGAGTTTGTTTTGATTTTTAACACGGACGTTTGGTAAATCAGAATTCCAGCTGTTTCTTCAAAACAATATAAACCAGACTGCTGAGTTCGAAACACTGTTTACTTTCGGTTACTTTATAACATTGAAAACACTTAATGACATGTGTTTCTCAATATTACTTGCATCATGACAAGTATCGTTCATCACTAGGTCCGAAAATGCTTTTCGACCCTCGGCTGCTTACACAAAACGTCACTTTAGGACCTATAGTGATGGAGTCATATACTATTATTTTGGCCCAGCTTATAAAATGATTACAAATTTGGAACTCTGTATATGCCTGGTTGAGCTCTGGCCCTGGACGGCTCCTTGAAGCGTTGCTGACCCCTTGGCCAGGCTTTTAGGAATATATTTAAGAACCACTACGATAAAATTACTTCAGACAGTTACTCAGCGACACCTATACAGGGTATTTTAAAATTCTTACCTCACGAGTACGAAGAATAATTAGTAACTGCGTCAAATTACACGTGATAAATCCAACAAATGTCAGCATATAACTGTTGCGAATCAACCACCCACATAGCAAACAATAATGAGATGATATACTCGTTACGTACAGTAACGCAGTCGCCGCATACTTTCTCACACCGCCTGCTGCGGGCTGCGGCCGAGGTGCGTAAAGAATGCGGCATTTATAACGCAGTCTGTTCATCTAGGCAATCACTCTGATGATATAAATCCAGTGCGACAAGATCCGATAGACAAGGAGACATTCCGCCAGAGCTGGCTGCCAGTGCGAGGCTAATTACTGCTAATTGCACTGTCGCTGTGTAGTGTTGGGAATCTCGTTTAATTCCCTACGTTGGCTATTCGTTTTTGACCATTAGCACAGTTTATCGGTGGGGATAATTATAGCAATAGGTTTGCTTGCGTTGCTGAAACGTTCGTTTTAAAACCTGCGTCTACGAATAAAACCATGAATTGACACTATCTATACGTTAGGAGTTACTGTTTGTGTGATCCGATCATGATTTCAACTGAGTTTTAGACCAAGGTGGATAGAATGATACAAGGTGGGCCCGATCTGAGGGGTTAAAAGAAAACCCTGCTGAAAAGAGGAAAATCGAGGTAGGCTGATTTTCCGTTACAACGTCAAACTACAGCTGATCAGAGAATGATCGTTGATTCTTAAATTTAAGTTCCGTTTCTGGCACAGTTCGGTTTGTTTACCTTCAGATTGGTATTATAATATAGAATATTAATAATTATGTTGTGTTTACTATTTAAGTACTTTTAGCATACATTTTCGGATACTATTTTTATTCTAGTAGAATTATGAGAATAAGCAACAATGTTATTTCGGTTGCGTTTATTTGATCAAACTGCCATGCTAGCTTTATTTAATTTTGCTTTTTCTATGTAGTCATCTTTTAACTATAAATAATTCCCGAAAATCTGCTATACTAGTGATAGGTGAGGCTAAATAAAAAAACTGTATGCGTGAATTTGATCGGACGCTACTGTAAGTAGATTTTGTTTTGTAAACGCCATCTGATATACATTTTTAACACGGCAACCGAAACATCCATTCAATGACGAAGCCGAATCAAATTTGTTGTCACCGAAATACTGTATACCGAATTGTACGTATGACAAACAGCCAGCCTGTGTATAAACTAGGAAAGAAAGCCAGAGTTTGAGCACAGTTGCACCCCAAGCCGGGTTATTTATGCGCCCGGGCGAACTCGTGAATGGGAGAGAGAAGGCCGACGGGCAGGTGTGGCCCCCTAGTGGGACAACTCGGGCTCGGAGGATAGAATTGTCAATGTGAAGTGAAGAGTGAGGACTATCCACAACAAGACCCACCTTTCCCCCTCAGGCTGTTGAATACAAACATTATGCACAGGGTGCACAGTGCGGACGTCAAGAAATGACGATGTAGTCTGACCAATGACTTCGTGTAGTCTACGGGCGTAAAACATGTGTCTGCGAGCGGCTAGAAACTACGAAATTTCGCGTCAACTTTGAACGGGTGTTTTTTAGTGGCTTTGCAAAAGTTTACGATGCAACTAACAAATTCTCATGTTATGCATTTCTGCACATATGACAAGTTTTATAAGTCACAATCAACAGGCGGATTGGAGCCACAAAGTGAAATTCCACTTTCTAATGGGGTTTCAGAGCTCTTGAAAGTATTGTACTATCCACACGATTTAAAGTTTCTCAAAATAAAATAAGAAATGGAAAATCTGTTTTCATCTGCCCTAACTATAAATATACGTCACAGTAACACATATTTATAATGGCAGCGTTTGTTGGACAACAATCCTTTACCCTGTCACCTTTTCCGCCCTTACTTAAGAGTGAGGCTATTTCCGCCTTTTCCGCGCAGCCTTAAGAGTGAGCAGTAATAACTGTGACCTTGTGCCTCTCGTCTAGAAGAATAATGTAAAAACATGTGTTTTCCTGGGACACTTCACACCTATAGTTCATCGATTTTTATAAAATAAACTTTGTTTAAAAGTGCATTTAGATCCTAATGGCTGATGCATCAGGATCGAATCCAAAAATTGCAGAAACTGTGTATTTGAATTCCTCCTTTTTGCTGGTAAACTAATACAATTTTCAAAACGGGTGGTCAACAGTACGTTGTCATCTTTCAAATAAAATTTCAAAAATATCTTATGGAAGTTGTAGACGTGAGTGTCTCAAGAAAATGAACTCAAGAAAAGGAACTTTACATCGTTCTTGTGAGACGAAATGCAAAATGGCCGACAGGTACTGAGTACTCTTAAACGGAAATACATTTGAACAAACATAATACTACTCGTAATAATCGATTTTTTATGGTTTCATTCAATTGTCTTCGGTAATTGGTCGAGCCACTAATTGGGCAAACACAGCTCTTTCCTGACTACAGAAATGTCCATAGAATAAGCATAATTGTTATGCTTATCTGTATACAGTGTATTGAACTAGACGCTCGATGCGGCCTCCAATACATGTTACATCAAGGCAGGGTGTTGTGTACACAGTAATAATGCAACCCCCTTTTAGAGGCCTTCACCATGACTCATAGAGCAGGCTACAACTTCAACACAAAGTGTATCTTCAATGTAAGCACACCACCCTTTTAGTGTTATACCGTTAAAAACAACATTGCGCCTCTGAAGCAACACACATTATTACTATAAGGTTTAACTAAGTGGAGAAATTCAATAACTATAAAGATATGTCGTCAGGTTTTTACGTTGTACTTACATTACAGTTATGACTTTCTCGGCTGTTCCCACATAGCTTACCTGCAAGATAACACATTTTATGAGCAATAAACATCATTTGCTTGTTTTAACGCACTACAAAGCATAATATTTACAATTATAGGCTAAGAAATATTCTGGTAACAATTTTGAACATTGATAGTGAACCCTTTAAACGTCTGTCGTCTTTTGCTGTCTGAGATAATGTTGGGTGGCAAACAAGAAAATCAATTAAAACTACACCAGATAAATTTCGTGGTTAATTGGTAGAGAGGACTATAAAGCCCTAACCTTTCCACGCAAATAAACTTTTCATTCACTGAGACAATAGGATTAGTAGCAATGTCTACTGCTAAAAACATTACCGTTTTGCCGCACCTATTCAAAAGTCTGGGGGTAATGACGCAGTATCTTTATAAGTTGGTGAGGGCAATTATTATAACCTACTTGATTTCTCAGTCAAGCAATAACCCATAGGCGTTTTAATTATTTTGGGAGATCAAACTCTACATCCTTAAAATTTACATTTCTTTTTATAAAGTTACCTTAATCCTTTTTATTTTTGTTCGATATCACTGAACCAATTCTTGTGAATCTATTGCATTCTTCATTTGAGCTACTCACTCAAAGGAAACTTTGAGTTACACTTCATAAACTCTAAAATCTCTTCAGTTCACGATTTGTACTTAAGACTTGCAGTAAAAGGCCATGTAAATCTGAAGCCGAAGCGAGGCTATGTAGAAGTGAATTAGAATTACAATTAGCGACCTAGGATAACCAAGTGAAAAGAAAATTCGCTACACTCCTGTCCTGAACTGTTTGGAAACCAACTTTATCTTGGTTACAGTAGTACGTTCTGATTTTGACCCCTATATGAACGCCTCCCCATGACACTCGGTTGAACACGGCGGAGAAGCACGCCGCTGAACGTTGAGCGAATAAGGCAAGGAGACAGCAGCTGCTGTTGATAATGAGCACGAGCTGTGGGCCCGAGGCTAGAGAATGGGAGCAGACTGCAGAGCATTGCGCGCCCGTGACACAGGGTATAACGGCACCAGTCACGATCCAAGCGTGCGCGGTCGTGGCGACAATGTATCGCAGCCAGCACTCCTCGTCAACATATGCAACAAATGAACGAGCCATCATAATCCTGCAAGGTCTTCTGTAGAGCGACCTGCATGCTTTCCGAGAACTGAAGATGCACATCAAGAACCATGGCATCTGCTAGAAGAGGTTACGAAGTGCACAAATGCAATATTGAGCACGCAAGTGCATGGACTCAGCTTCACGGAGAAGAGGACCAGCTACATTGGAGCTGTGGAACACTAGTCTACAAGACAATCCGAATAGATCCGACATACTAATATTCAACCAACACCTCAGTGGCTACAAAACCGACCCTTCTACACACTGAATGAACATTAAAAATTTAACGCTGATTTTCCCAACAACTTTGTATTTGACGCAGTACTTATCTTTCAGATAATGTAATGAAGATATTGCCTGAATTCATAATAATATTGTAATGCAACAGTTTTACCAAGGTAGTTGCACTGTTTTCAAGATGATAATTAACATGATAATTGTATGGTACCTACATTAGCTGATCGTATTTTACTACGGTGCAACAAGAAAGGACCAATCATATTTGCGTGGTCTTATGAATTTTCAGGTCAGAAACATTTATAAACTGTTTGTAAACTGTAAACCTAAAGGAAACTACAAGAAAATGGAAGATTCAACTGTCTGTTATTTTCTGATCAATTTAATATGTTGTTAAAGTTATCGGATTATTCTTTGACTTTCACGCATATAAAATTATCCGACCTTTTCTTTGTTTTCCAAGTTTTCTCTAACCGTGGCAACTCTATTGCAACTTCACCAGCAGCTTTTAAGTACGAAAGGCAAGTAACGTTAAGCAATTGTTGCTTGCCAATGAGCAGCATGGTAAATCGTACTTTCACCAATTTCCATATCACTATTATCAAAACCGAAGTTCAAACGTTCAATACAAAAACACGCAAATGCACCATGCAAGACCATAGAAGGTCCCAGCGCAACACCTAGTATAACCCCAAACATTGACATTAGTCATAGAAACCTTGAATTCCCGTGTAAACCTATTACGTCGTTGAGCTGATTGTGAAGAGTTGATAGGATGGGAAGAGACGAAGAAAGGAAATTTCCCGGCCTAGACGCAGTTAGTGCGAGGTCAGGACTAAGAGGATCAGTCACTCTTCAGGATTAACCCGTTCCAACAATAATAACCTGTGACATACTGTCACACGACCACGAGAACACCCCCTTTGCACCATTCTGTGAGATGGGCTGCTAATGTGAGGAGCTGTCGTTCGGCGAAAAGCACACAGGTCCTTACTGGAAAGACCGAAATTAATATTTTCGGTTTTAATATGTTCTGGTCTAATCTAGACTCAAATCCATCACGAGACTGCATTTTGGAATGCGTTAGTTTCCTAACAGTACATTGTGTTTCTTATGGAAGGGCAATGATTCCAGTGGTATTCCAAAATAAGTCTATTTTGAAGCATTTATGATAAACAAGATAAATGTCCTTCAGAGCAACCTCAACAGTGTGTACACATAGTCTAAGCTGACACAATGTTTGAGAAGGTTTTAGTTGAGGCGATTACCGATGGACAGGATCATATTCATTCTAGTGACAGCTCTCAGAAACAGGTGACACTCATCTAAGACTCGAAGACACATTTAACATCTGTACATCCTGCGTGGTCTACAAATATTTCTAGATCTTCAAAAAAGGTCTATCGGAAGTATGCACACGATTTTTTACCGTAGTGTTAAAATCATCGTCTTTAGTAAAACTTAACTTTCAATAACACTTACTACAGTAAACTCTCTTCGTACTAACATAAATTAAGGGCCAACCTTAGCTGGGGAGGGGAGGGGCGAACTTCAATGTAATGGTTTATGGCGGCCTGTTTTCCAGCTTTAAAATAATTTTACATTAATAAACATGATATATTTAGACACTGGAGTTGTTTTCCGATACGCGTATAGAACGTTTGTTTCGAAATCATGCGATTTAAGTGTACAAAATCGAGTTGAAAAACACTAAAACTAGGACAATTTCAAAGCTTATTTGTGAAACTACTGAACAACTTACAAGAAATCGAGCTAATAAAAGTGTTGGAAAACTCCTCTAGTTTCAAAATACATCATGTTTATCAATGTAAACATTTTTTGAATAGTGAAAATCGAGCCACCGTAAACCCATGAATGCGCTTGATTTGACAGTTAGGTCGCATCAGTTGAAAGAAGGCCCGTTCTTTTAGCCAGTTATGTGCCTGGTGACGTGTGTTCCGTGGGCGGACGAATTCAGCCTTTCTCTGAGGTGCTGAGACGGAACCTTCCGGATAATATTGCCGATATACTCAATCTATTTCCAGAGAAGTAGAAGACACAATAAGATTGGATAATAAAGAAGGGAAGAGGTATGAAATAAAAATGGCCTCATTTCGGGCGTGCTTCTCCAGAGATAACTCTTCTCTCTACAGTCTACAGTCTACAGAGGAGACGCGGCGCGTTGAAATATGTAATGGCCTACTTAAACCAACTGTTCCATTCCGTGTGAGCAGACAAGGCGATCACTCTGACTCTCAACATCTCAGCATAAGCCTACTCTTGTATTGGCAGCACTTAACATGTTAGTATACAAGGTGTTAATTATTTGTAAAGGGTACTAAATGTTCCTTTTTTATGTAAATACTATAATATGTTATAAACCTATATGATTTTGTGCAGTTTAAAATGAATATTCGTTAATTATTTAACAGATTGAGTAAAACAAAGCACTCATAACTAAGGTTAAATTGTGTTTTCTAAAAGTGTTCGTGTATTGATTTGATTGATATGTAGTTTTTAGTGATGGATGCGTCTTAAACTCATCATTTGTCGATATTTATGTATCTGCAAATCACTATTGAATGTTGTTTTTATATGTTTTCCAAAACTAATAATAAAAACAAGATTTCACTTACGAAATTGGATGAAAAAGTGGGAAACAATTTGAAAAGGAAATTGCTTTACTGGATAATTATTGATACAAGGGGTTGAAAATTGAAGGGAGGTTATATTATAACAATAGGTAACAAAACACCCTTAGTTTAATGCAATTTTCGTATCATTTTTCGGTTATGAGGCTATGATCACGCTAACACCAAAACATACAATCATGATCATACTGAAACATCTTACGAACATTTCTCTATACTTTTTAGAAAGGGCAGCGTCTCTGTTGGCGTCCAGCCCTGGAACGCTTGAGTGCCTTGGTTCGGGTATGTTAGTTCAACTGTTGTTATTACTATTTATATTGTTGTAATCTATTACGTTATATCGTTGAAATATTTAGTTTGCACATTTATATGACAATACAAGTTTGATGATCTATCTGTTATGTTTTTATAGTCTCGTCTTGTGCTAAAATGTATGTTACTGTCGCTAGTGATTATTCAAGATTGTTAATATTCCTAAATCCTATTGTATCCTAATGTTCACATTGTTATATTTTTAATGCTACATTGTAATTGGGCATTGCCTGTAATGTAATGTATTGTTGAATAAACTAATTGAACTGAAAACGCCAAAACCAAACCAACCATCTAACTCCACCATGGCCGCGCAGACCGGTGCACACTATGGCGCGTCCGAATTTCCATAGCAATAAACGGCACGTCTGGTGGTAAAGGTCAGCTGTCAGTGGTCGGTGTAAAAGTCATGTCAAAAGCCGCATTTAAAGCCGTGTTCCTCCTTCTCGCGGTACAATTCAACTCGGACACTTTAACGACACAACACTGCGCATGCGCCCTTGCACACCTCGTCGTCTCTGCCGGCTCTATGCTTCTCTCTTCTGCTGCTGGTCAATCTTTGTCTCGTGACGTCATTGTATAAGAATTGTTCTGGACCTTAAACGAGGGTGTGATGAAATTCAGTATTAGTTTGCTGTAATTCTGTCGACGCCTGACTTTTTTCTGGTGGCACGTATACAGTAAAAAATGTTAATTAAATGCAATGTAGTCTATACATGCTTTGACGTTGTAGTATAGTAAACAAATTTTAAATTTATGCAAAAAATTCCCGATCATGTATTTGTTTTTTTTTATTTTATTATCTCTTGCTACAAGATTTGAAACGTCTTTAGGTGAAAACGCGATATTATAGGAAAGGAGACATTCGCAAATATTAAGCTGGACGAAGGGTCAACCACCGAACTTGAAGTCACAGAACGAAGGTTTACGAACGTTTGCCTTCCCAGGCGGGCGTTCAGTTTATCATCAGGGCTGCCAAGTTCGATTAAGAATGTCTTAAACCTGAAAGAGTTTGTAAACAAATTCGTCTCAACGATGTTTTGAACGCAGAAACATTCCACAACACAAAAGAGCCAGACGGATTGACTAACTGCAGGGCAGGGCTACAGTGCTGAAATTCGAAAAAAGGAGACAGTCTGTATATGTTTGAAAGAGGTAAAGCTGTCAGGGAAAATGCCAAAGTTGAGTCAAAATACCTTTTGTTCACCTGTTAACATATTTTCTCCAAACAAGATTTAAATATTGTATACATTATTTCCAAATTATTAGGTACTGTTCAGCAACGTTTGATTGACATTATGGACAGTTCGAAAATCTGTTACAGTAAAGACCACATTATTAGTGTGAATGTCTTCCGTACGTATATAAACGTAAGTATTTAACCCCTTAAGTTAGCAGTTCAACAAGGAACATTTACAAACAAGGAATTTAGCCTTGCGTGGATTTATAAATAACACTTATCTTCATTGTTGAGTGTATACTAAACGTGGAACGGTGTATATGATGATGGCGAGTGCCAGCCTTCTCTCCATTCACAACCACCTCTTTGTATTTCGTCCACCAAACTGCCTTCGTCAGCAATCACTTTGATTGCCTCTCGTTTATAATTCCGATCCGTACACGGGTCCTCAGCCACGGCGACCGACACCGTTATTATTGTATCGACTTGGAAACTACCATCGCACAAATATTACCTACTGTTCCTTGACCCGTATATTGCAAGGAAATGTTGTACTTTACATTTATGCGCACTTATATATCGCAAATCCTAAACGCTAGTACTGAAGAGCAAAAACTAGGTGTTAAAATCATGTTGGAGATACATTGATACAGCTGCTTTTAAGATAGAAAGTATTCGTATATTGAACAGCGCGCAAAGTTTTAACAACAAAGCGGTCATATTTCATAAAGGCTCTGTAAGCTGATACACTTTTCACAAGTGTTTTTGTAAGCTGATACTAGAGTGGCATCAAAGCGAGTCGAGAACGGTGGCAACATGAAGTGATTTTGTTATAAGGTGAGCATAACTCTCATTCAAGAATTCGCCAGGAATGCATCAGTTGAAAGCATGATTGCTGTATTCAGTAACAGGTCAACTAATGGCGATTTCTCCATAGGCAAAATTGCAAAAAGACCATACTGGCGATACGGCGAGCCAAGGTGAATACAGTGCGATTTGATCTGTAAGTGTGGCTGTTTGGGAGTTCGTGCCAAAACAATGTACGATTTGGCGAATAAAAACACACAGATCACAAAATCAAATTATTAAGTCACTATTTGAGATGCCGACCACTTTCATGAGGGTATTTTAAGGCAAATATGTGGTGAGGGTTGAGTGTGATGAGTGGTAGTAGTGAGTTATGAGGTGTAGTCTTGTTACAAACTAAGGTCGACTCTTCCTTAGAATGGGTCATTAATTAATAGCCCAATAACCAATGGAAATACAAGGACCAACGGCTTAACGTAACTTCCGAACCACGCAGGTGATGGTCTGATATGTCTGAACGATGGTGGGAGTTGATGCGGGTATCATCAGATGATCACTGAGGCTATCTGAGCCGCTTTAGACTTATATCATCCTCAAAACCTGACCTCCATGAAGCTGGATTACAGAACTACGCCACGATTCCCAGTCAAGAACTCGGTAACGGAGGAAACAGCAGAGAAATGAGAATCTAGTATCTGGTGGCACGCAAGTGAGCGCTTATTAAGTGGACAAATGAAGCACTAGGAGATACCGTACCAGGGGCTTCAGCTTGAGTAATTGCAGCTTATTATTTGATTGGCCGCTGCTGAACTGGTATACCCTATCTGCGTCAGCATCTCGCGTACACTCGGTGCAGGATGCACTAGACCTCGACACTGACTGTACTTCTGCAATAGTGATGACCGTCACCTTGAATTTCGACCCGTAAGGACAATGTAAACGCGATGCATTTTCTTAACATCTCACTCCTACAATTTTTATTACAATCTTATATACGATAAACTTTGTTTGAAAATGCATTAAATGTGTTAGTCACTCAGCTGAACCAAATTTCTCATTTATACAACAGTGCCAAACGTCCAAAATGTAAAGAAATTTCATATTTAAATATTTTGTTTAATTTTTAAACTAGTAGTTTTATTTTTTTAACAAAGTAGTCGGCAAAGTCACTGCAGTATATTATCACTTTTCTACCAAAACTTATTTATATAATCTGATGAAAATTAAAGCGTGAGGTGTCTCAACAAAACGCTTGTTTTACATTATCCCTCAATGACACTGTTAATGACATGGTAAGTAACAGTGAAAAGTATATACAACTTGGTTAGTCAAAAGATGTACACTTTACCGCAGTGGTTTTAAATTCTATTGCAAACTAATGCGATTCGAAAAGGATCTGTTACTACATTTTCTTTATAGTTCATCAGTTGATTTGTGTTGAAATTTACATTGATTTCGACTGGATTAGCACTAATGATTCATTGTTTTCAAGTCATTTATGACGTTGTTAGGCTTGGCTTCCTCTGACGTCAGTCTATTGTGGTGGCTAGTGGAAAACCTAACGAAATTCAGGATAAATATTTAAATCAGTACCATTCAATAACAATGCAAACGCTGACTTTGAAAAAAATGGATGAGTTAAATTTCTGAATTCAGAACCCCTTATATTTTGTCTTTCAATTATAGATGTTGTAGCCTATTTGGCTAAGAACTAGAGGTCAAAAGTCGTGGTTAAGTGGTAGAGAGGACTATAAAGTCCTAACTTCGCCACGTAAATATAGACTCTTTTCGTTTCATTTCAAAATATTCGGGGGTTTTCAATGTTCCCAAATGCAAATTCAAGACTTTGTAAAGTAGCAACACAAGTGTTCACCCATTTCCAGATGTGCCATAAATGAACTTATATTTTGCTAGCGCGTAAAGGTGAAACCAGTAAGAGGAGCGAGATTCTGGGAAACCTACCTTTTTTATGTATCAGCACGAAAAGTCCTTTAATAATGTATCAAAATTTTGATCAAAAACTTTGCTAAGTTCGAATTTCAACTCAAAACTCAAACTATTCAATGTTTATTTTGCCTACAAGAACGCTACAAACAAGTGAGAAGGAACG
Source organism: Matsumurasca onukii (assembly GCA_018831715.1). Classification (NCBI taxonomy): domain Eukaryota; kingdom Metazoa; phylum Arthropoda; class Insecta; order Hemiptera; family Cicadellidae; genus Matsumurasca; species Matsumurasca onukii. Next base: position 19,515,281 of record CM032062.1, on the reverse strand, counting down.
AGATTTGAGTAAAGTTAAGTCACAGAGAGAGAAAGAAGAAAGCGACTCAGTTTACATAAAATAATCAAAGACAGAAACGCAACGTCTCCGTCAAAGGAAACAGAAATTGACTCGAGCAGTTCAGTGTACAAGTACAAGCAGGGGTGAGGTTTCAATTCACAGCTCGCAGATACATTACACAATGTATACATTATAATGTAGCTTTCCAGGACGTGTGCCAATATGTATAATGTACGTGTATATACATTTAAGGCGGTTAACATCTCTTGTATTGTTCCACATCAAGTGCTTTTTCTTTGAAGTGTTGTACGTATTTCAACCTTTTTGTTGGAGCTAAAAATAAATTAATTTTACAGTTTCATCAATATTATGTTCTGTGTACGAATATCTTGGAAGTGTTGAATGCACCTCGGCGAGCTGAAGGGTTTGGGGTAAAATAGTTAAACATATCGAACAAGCAAACAAATATCGATAAGTTTGGTAAGCGTGCAACCATTGACTTTCCATCTTAGATTGACTTTCCATCTTAGATTGAGTTTCCATCTTAGATCCATCTTAGATGGAAAGTCAATGGTGCAACAATACTTACAGTTACAGCAACACTTCTGAGGTCAGTGGATGGGAAACAAATGTCACATTGGTGATAGTGGTAATCGTTTCGTTAACTTTAAACAACAAGCCCAAACAAGTTAAATAAGCAAAGAAAAAGGGAAACCAAAGAGACAATTCATGTCGTTTAGTATTGGGTGACTGGTCAGCTTACGCTGATTAGGCTAGCTCGTTTTTGATGTTTTGCTTTCTAATGGGGGCTTGGCGAAATCATGGCTAAAACTAACAGCCACAAAAGCAAATTTATCGATAAACACGCAATAATTTAAACAATACAACACCTTGGTTGTGTATTGAGGAAACGTGACTGTCTTGTACATTATGTATTTCAACCAGCACATATCTACTTTATATTTCTACTTCTTAATATGTAATCACAATTATTTTCATGAAAAGACACATTTCTGGGATATAGAGGTAATGTAGCGTCAACAATTTCAAGTTTTTTAATGCTATCCCACTCTTAGCCTGGATCTTTGCGATTATTGACTTTGATTTTTAGGATGAAAATTTTAGAAAAGAATTGTGTGCCACAATGTTTTTGTAGGAAGGGTGTAGGTAGATCACTCTATAATATGGTTATTACATGTTGGCTATAAGATATTTTGTCACCAGTGGCTTACCACACTTTATTTAAACCCAATTTTATGACACACAGTTATTTATTTTACTTAACAAATAAAATGTTATGTAATATTATTAGTAACTGAGTTAGGCAATATTTGGACAGTTACCTCGAAAAGCGGCTAGTTTTGATGATGATGTTGTTCACGCGGCTAGTTTTGAACAACATCATCCACGAACATATTCACTTTTCCAAATTGTGCAAGTAGTGTACCGTAAATACCAAACTTGCAAGTTCCTTCCACCAATTTCATACCAAGCGAGCAGTGATAGTAAAACTCGGAACGGACAGACGCGAACACAGCACACCAAGCACCTTTAAAAAGCCAAGTATGACATCAAATTTGGCAAAGATTTAACTGGAAAGGACCTCGCCAGCCAGTGGTGTAAATCAAATGATGGTACGGGGACCAGGGCGGCGGGCGCGCGTGTGCGAATGCAGTAAACGAGGTGAAATTTATGGCGAGAGCATTGTCAGTCCGTGAGCCCCCCGCGAGCAGACGGTCAGAGGTGCGCCCCCCGCGCATCACCACTGCACACTGCTCACTGCTCAGTCATCAGTATCACTGGACACAGGCTCATCTCAACATCAGGCCAATAACAATACCGAACTGGGCGACACATAACGGTGGTCGTTCATGGACGTTTGCCTTCACAGATATAACGGACTTCCAAATTTTATGTCTAAAAACTATAAATCGATATTTTTATTTCTGGAAAATACCATGTTATGCAATTGTGTAATGACTAAAATTGCCCAGACATTCTAACATCGATCACTTTCAAACAAAATTGTGTACATTCACACGCTCTCGCTTATTCGAATTGTTCCATTCGCACAGTTCGATATAAGCCGACAATAGACTATAAAGCCTTGACAACAGCTGAAAGCACATTTGTATTTCAAGATGTTGCCGTCTTCATAAAAACTTGTTACATGAAAATTGTTATTAGCAAAAGTTAAAAGCTTAGTCGTTTAAAGCACTAGAGAATAAAAGAACTAGAAATAAAGGTCACATTATGTTGGACTTTTTGTGTTTCTAAATTTTGTCCAATTTTTAATAATTTAAAAAGAAGTGAATATAAAAACATTAAATTGATGTTATATGCTGTTTGCATTATGCCAGCATCCTAGTGTAAACGCCAATGAATCGATGGTCATTGGCTTGTACAATGATAGAAGTCGTTAACGGATATGATCAACGACAGCGTGCGATTCCATCACGGGATAGGATTTAAACAGCGGTCATTTGTACATGAATTCACGAGCTTTTGTTGGATTTGCAAACCCCTGCAAAACAACTAAGGACGATAAATCTAAATTGACCCGAATCGTTGTTTTTATAGTCGCTCGCAAACAAATCATTCGCAAAAACATAATTTTTCCCCGCAGACTACAGTCATCGGCCAAACTACATGGTCATCTTTGACGCCCGTACGCGCACCCTCAAGTGCAAATCAACACCTACGCACCTGGATGTGCACAAGACGGGACTGATACAACTACGCAATACGCACGTTAATGCACAGCAATTAGGTCACATCAGCTGAGCGGTGGGTTCATTTAACACGTGTGCTGGCCAACAGGCGGGCCAAGTTCATTCTGATCAGATCTCACAGAGTCGGCCACAATAAAATAATATTATAAAATAAATACTTGGCCATAATTATAGTGGCGGGCTATGAATGAACAGCGCCTGCGGGCCCTGTATCGCCTCCACTGCGTCTCCCGCCCGCCACAATCCCACAGCTACTAATCCCGTCTACCATGCAGTTGCCAGCACAGTAGCCACTGGCCACACCATACTACCGCCGTTACGCTTGCGCCCTTTGGACGTCTCTAAATTTGGTACTGTATTTTATGAAAAACAGTTTTTGAGTACATGGGAAATGTTCTCTCACATTTGCAAAACAATGTCGGGTTTTATCTTGTAGTGTTAAAAATTGTACATTTTTTCATGTTGAAGAATATCACTTCTATTTTTCTTATGAACAAAACAAAATATACGTAGTCTAAATAACTATGTGACGATATTTATTGTAATTTTAAATTTGACTTTCTATGGTTTTAACAAACTGAAGGAGACATAGCAATTGTAATATTTAAAATAGGAATAAATTTCATTATTTCACTTAACAGAAGAGTTAGCCACCTTTCAGAACCTACATAAACCGGAACAAATATTTATGTCCCAAAGCTTTGTTTTTGTTGCTATCGATTAAAAAGCTATTAAGGAACATAAAACCGATTTAAAAATGCCCCAAAGGTTTATTCACTTCAAAAATGTTATAATTTGTAATGCTGGTCGGTTGATTTTTAATATTGTTTAATTTGAGTTTGCTGCAAAACGTATTGATTTGGGCTATCCTTTCCTTAACCTAATGTTTCTCAACTGCCACCATTCAAGGCGAGAAAGGAACTTAAACTTAACCCTGCCTTGTTCACCCGACTCCACAAATAAAATTCGGTTTTATATTATGTAAAATCTAAGTAAGCGAAAACTCTTGGGCAAATCATGCCAGGCGCAATGATATCGACAGTGAAACGTCAACGACGCTCACCTTTCTCCGGTAGATTACTGTGCGCGAGATTATGGTGTGTGGGACTGCACCGGCCGGGTTCGCGCTTATCTCCTGTCATAAACCGCGACAGTATCGCAGGAACACCCTAGCGGCCTAGTGGGCTGCAATACACGATGCAATTAAATGATAACATTGATACCATCCGAATTCGTGCGGCCCGGTCCTCTCCCGCCACTTTGTTGCACACATGTGCTCACTCCGTCACTCCAAACCAACGTTCATGCTGCGCTCAAAATTGGGAAATTTTCAGTTAGAATCAATGATTGTCTAAATCTGAAGGTCTCAATTTATAAAATTAATACATCAAAATGCAACGTCAAGATCCGTACAATACCATTTCTTTCTTTGTCATAAATCCGTGTAGGCTTTTTATTTTTTTGACGCAATTGATTGACTAAAAAGTATAATTTAAATATCTGGACAAAGACATTAAGTTTAAATATCCGCACGTCCTTAAAACACCAATTATCTGTGAGCTATGATAAGAGAAGAACCAATTCCTGAAATATTTAATGAAGGGTCCGCTTCAGTGATCACCTCAGATAACGGCCCTTCATTCAGCTGATGTGGCCTAGCTGTCAAAACAAGTACAATTTTGAAAGGGTATCGGCGGCTCGTTTTTCACTATTCAAAATCATTTTTACATTGATAAACATGACATTTTTTGAAACTACAGGAGCTATCCGACACGTGTATTTTTTATAGGTTGTTCAATAATTCAACTCTATTTTGTGCACTTAATTTCGAAAAAAAACTATCTACTAGCGTGTCGAAAAGCTCCTCTAATTTCCTAATACATTATGTTTATCGATTTAAAAATGATTACAAAGGTGAAAACGGCCGCCGTAAACCCTTGCATTGAAGCGTAGCGCGCAGCTGAGGATGGGTATGATGTAGCGCAAAGGTATCCCGAGCCGACTATAACTGCAGGACCCGCGGCCGGGAGCAGGACAGTAACTGTACAAAGCCAGTGTTTAGGATTTAACTGCAGGTCATTATGTCATTACCACTAGCTAATTGACTAACTAGTTAGCTACTGTCAACCCTTTGTTGATATATTCATCACAATAATCAACAGCTTCGTGTCGCACGCGCACGTGTCCCTTCATAGAGTAATTGGACAATATCTCATACCCCATACAATCACCATATAGTGAATTACCATTTAGATAGTTAAAACCACGTTTTTAACCAACCTCCAGGCGTACTTCCAGTAACCCGATTTTGCTGGCAACGAACTTGATAAAAAAAATGCTACCAAAAGTCATTTGGCTCATCTACATGAAGAACATATGTATGCATATGTATATAAAGTGTTGAAAAAATGCTCCAAACGTGCTCTGGGGGTCATTTCATGGTCCCGGGTCAGGGTCTAACCGTGCTGACGGCTTGAACATCTCATTTTTCAAAAGAAAATCGATAATAAAAGATTTTGGACGACGGAAAATTTCAATAACTCTTGAAACTGATATGGGAACTATCGGGGTTTGACAAGAAAACAGCTGGCCAAAAGTTTATGGTCTCGTGGGTTCAGTCGCCTTTAGTGAACTCTTGATGTACGAGTACATGAATGTGACAGCGTTCTGCAGGAAGAATGGTTTCCTCTCCTTCCTACTAAAATTTGTATTAATCTTGATACATTTGACCCAGTCTGTCACGATATTTGATGCTTGAATGACATGTATTTGTCTTAACGTATGGACTATGAAACATTTATGTTAACTGTGAATACCCACGTTGATAACGCCTCTACAATTTACAAAGAAACCAATAATTTGTCGACGGGATCCAAACACTGTGTATATATAGTTGTCAGCTGACCAGGGCAGGAGTGACGATGACTCACAACTATGCGGGACGGTGACCTCACGTATACTGTATACAGAGTACAGTAAGCGGTGTTGGACACTGGGCAGTTGCCTGTCTCTATAAAGGTGACCAACTACCTGTCTACTATCATCGTCTCTATCTAAACACACGACAATAACACAACCAGTTTCACTCTGCAGACCATCTCACTTTCCCAGGAGATTCCGAGCTCAGTTCGCTCAGCAGTATCATTACACGTATGCTTCGTTGTATACGAGTGTTCTAGTTGGACTGAAGCCTTAATCATCTACAACCTTTAGAAACTGTACAATATTTTCATTGATTTCACCTTTGGCAACAATCTTTTGGGATTAGGTCATAAAAATGGCGAAGTTGAATCAGAGAACTTGGTTTCGCTCGGTAAATTACTGGCTAGAAACAGCTCGTAGACCATACAGACATTACACTAGAGCCGCTATAACTTTGCATCTGGCCTTCTCGTTTGGTGGAAATGGCAACACTTTTCTACCTCTGGAATAATAAAACACATTTATTCAAATTTGTACAACTTCAACATAGAATAAAATTTTATGATAGGGATACTCAGAAAAATTCGCAAACCTGATAAATATTTTAAAATTATAAAATGTGCGAAAAAATTGTTTACTGCAGAGTAGGTGACTCATATCTAAACCGGAAACTATCTTGAAAGCGGCGACAATGATTACTAATCTACTCAATTGACGATGTTGCCATGTCGAGCAAAACCCCTTATGCAAAGTTATAGCGGCTATAATGTAGGCAAGGAGAGGAGAGGGACGGGCTTATTTTTCTTTAGATTAACATTAACAGAATATGTATCTATTTAGATATAAAGAAAAGTACATAGTACCCTGGTAAAATTGTATTTTAACATGGACCGGTTTGAACCTTTAGGTCATCTTTCCGCATGTAAGTAGGCTACATTCAGGAAATACAAATTAGAGAACATAATGCAAATATGTATCTATTTACATTTCAGAATATTAAAATTGGAGAACATAATGCAATACTATTCTTAGCTTATGTAATTTGTTTTTCCTGGGCAAAACGAAATTATTCACGTACTCAGCTTAGCCCAACACGCAAGATTGTAAATTCCCGTACACGGCCTCAAACGTGAAATCAATGTTCGAAATGCGCCGGAAAAGTGCCACTTTCGGTACTAGTTATACGAAATATACCATTGTTTACATATCAGGTGATGTTATGCTAGTAGAATGCAATCATACGGTTTGTCCCTTACATAACGAATTGACATGTTTTATGCTAGCTGCTGGCAAGCGTAGGAAACCGTTGATAATGCAAGTGCTGGCATGAGCCAGTAATGCTGCTACTGGTATGCAAGTGACTTGCGACGTGGTGAACCCCACTTAACCCGGCTTTGAGTGTCACCTCTATCCTGCTGGAGATCCGTGCAAACATTGGGGATGTTATATTTATCAGAGATCAGGTAACGCACTGAAGAGTATTCGAGAATTATCTAGCAAACATAACATTATTTTGCGCGTCAAGTGAATACATCCTGTCAATAAAAGTTGTCAAGTGTCTATGCCCTACGTGGAATCAGTCCTTGCACGAGAATTAATGAATCATGGTCTGAATCAGAGCACACTTGTGTTTAATGATCTCGTCAGACTTCTAGGATCATACACAAAGTTTTACGGAAATAAACATAACAAATAAATATATGGTGAGTTTTAAATGCCCCCCCTTAGCTTTTCAAAAAGGAAATATTCTTTAAAATACTTTTTTAGAGAATGTTTTAGTGGAATCTGAAGTTTGTTTTGACGTACTTTGCGTCACAACAAAATCCCACTTTAACCCTGAAATGTGGCACTTTAACCCTGATTTTTTGTCACCTTCAAATTAGTGTGACAAAAAAAAGAGTCAAAATAAAAATTTGTCTTTGCGTCGTTGAATTTAAAAATTCTTTTGAGGTGCAACAAGGGGAGTTTGGATTTGAAAATTTAGGGTGCTCTTTCCCCCGGAATTTGGTGGGAGAGAGGGTGACGCAAAGTACGTCAAAACAAACTTCAAAATACACTAAGAACAGGGTATGTTTTAAAAAAAGAATTTTTAAAAATATTTACTTTTTCCAAAGTTAAGGTTAAGGAGGGGGTCATTTAAAACTAATTCTGTATACATTTAAGTATCCACCCATAACAAGTTATACATTTACATTTAGAAAATCATTGAAGGAACATGAATGTCACGTTCAAAGTAGTCTACAAATGGGTTTAGATGAGCGTCGCTTTATTCCAGAGGATCTGTCAACATTTCAAAGTCTTCAGATTAACTGAACAAGTCTCCGTGAACAATAATCTGGGACGTATTACAGTCGTTATACTATGAGAAGAGCTTTGAATTAAAGGTAAACTGTGCATGATTTCAATGTGGCTTTAACGAAACTAACGCGTCGTACATTGATTAGATAAAATAATAGTGAGATATAAATTAATCTCGCCGATTTAACTTTTGTAAGAGTTATAATTATTTTCAATTAACACCTGAAATGCACGATTATAGCAACGAGTAGGTACATTTTCCTGAACCAAATCACACGTATTGTTACCCTTTATTGCAACATTTTTGAGTAAATGTCATCGTTTGCTGTGAAAAGTCGTTAGACATTACAATTCATGGGAAGCTCGTCATCTTGGAAAGCCTTGTAAACTCCTGTGGCCACAATATACGCACTACAAAATACGGAGACCGAAGCAGTCGAATATAATAATAATTGTTTATTGTCGTTTACAATCAAAATTGAACACGACAAAAAAAGAAGAATAATGATCAAAAGTAAGTAAGGCAAAATCACCACCAAAGTACATGACAAAGGTAGACATTACTACCATTAAACTATTAATACTATTATTAAACCAATAATACTATTAATTGAGATTTGTATTGTCCCATGAATTCAATTACACTATAAAACGTATGTTCATTTAAATAATGTTTGAGCCTAGTCTTAAAAGTGTTTAAATTTTGTATACTTTTTAAATTTGTTGGGAGTTTGTTGTATAATTTTACTCCCTTTTAGCTTAGTAATTTTTTAAATACGTTTGTTCTGTGGCTTTCTAATCTGTATCGAAAACTGTTTCTGGTCTCGTAATTGTGAATCTTATTACCTCTAATTAAATCATAATGAGTTAAACAAAAAATAATAGTTTCGTAGATATAAATATTTGGAAGAGTTAAAATTTGTAATTTTTTGAAAATTTCTTTACAAGCATCCTTGTATCCTAGTTTTGATATTATTCGGATTGCTCTCTTTTGAAGAATAAATATCCTACGACATTTGTAAGCAGAACAAGAGCCTCAGAACATAACTCCATAATTCATGTACGATTGGATTAAATCAAAGTAGGCCATCCTCAGAATATCAGGCTTACAACGTTGGCAAAGGTTTCTAAGCAGAAAAGTTCCTGAGGAAATCGTTTTACAGATATGATCGATATGACTTTCCCATGACAAGTTACTGTCAATGAACATCCGGAGAAATTTAGAACATATTACTTCTTCAAGTACATGATCGTTTATCATAACCGTTGGGCCAAACCTAAAATTTGATCGGCTCAAACTAAAATTAATATAGTTTGACTTAGTGTAATTGGTTTTAAGGTTCAAAATTCCAAAATATTGAGAACATATATTGGCACTTTCAAAAGCTTGGACCTCTAAACGTTCTGTAGAGTTGGAAACAATACTGATGGTCGAATCATCTGCATATTGAATAGTTGGCCTTGGTCTATGCCACTAACGTCATTAATATATCTGAGTAACAAAATGCAATGTAAATTCACCTCACTCACGCCAATGACACTTTGGTGTCTATATGGTTCCAATGTATAGAGTTTCAAAACAACTAATTTGAAAATTACTCAAAATACGCAAATAATCCTAAAAATTATGATCTTGCAGTTTTTAAAGAAAAAACTCATTGGTACTTCTTTTAAGAAACCATAGTTATGTTTATATACACCTGCAGACCTTCACTGTCAGTAACAGGTTTTTACCACTAAGCAGCCATTGACCAATAACAATTTAAAATAAACAATACAGAGCAATGCAGGTATGGTAGCACGGGGTCAGAACTCAACCAGACTATTATGAGTATGTGACTGTGAGAAATGTGTGAGAAATGTGTGTGGTGAGAAACGCTTACACTCGGCATTTCTCAAACAGACATTCTCATTCTGCAGACACACATTTGTTCCCTGGAGACACAATACTCGTCTTCATCTTCATACATACTGCACACTGCACTAGTTCAAAACATGTACACGATCTAGCACTAGCAACAAGTTGATACACATCATCTTGCTGCTTAAGCATATGTAAATCAAAATCAGTTGAATCTTTTTCTTCAGTTATAAACGGGGGTGGCCATAGCTCAGTGGTATAGTGCGCGCTTCGTACCAAATCGACCCGGGTTCAACTCCCGACACTGCGGTAACAACATTTTCACGACTAACACTCCCCACTGTTCAAAATCACGTAAAGCCGTAGGCCCATTCCACTGGTCGTTGGGGTATCAATTATTGACTAAATCAAAAACAACATCCAGCCCTAGTTTGCAACAAGACTATAAAATACCTCAAAGTAATTTTCTTCTAAATTGTCTAATAGGCGAAATTTACATAAATGACAATATACGATATTTTACGTACTATATTTAAATAAATAAACTAATATTTAAATAAATATTACTTTGGTTTTGAAGAATTAGATTATGATGGATTAAGATAAATAAAATTTTCTAAATGAAGAACCTACCTATAAATAGGTTTTTAAAGGTAGAAGAAAGTAACGATTATCCTCTTCAACGACGCGAAGTTACGCCTATAAAGTCCTCTCTACCAGTCAAACTCGACCTTTACCTAGCGTTACTGCGAACTTAACATATTGTTAGTGGTTACAGCGCGGCTCGAACCCGCGACAGCGGAGTGATGGGCTCAGGAGTCGCGCACGATTTCAGCAATCCGCCACAAGTTGGCTCTAAATCTATAAAGAAACAAATAATCTGAACTTATGTAATGTTTGTAAAAGCAGACGAAAATGAATTTGCGGAAATTATCAAGCTGTTGTTCGTCATTGAAGTTCTCACAACAGCAATCAATCTCACCTTATCTGCTAACTAACAGTTGAACGTTACTTTATCCGCGAACTTCAACAGTGATTAACGAAACACAAACAAAGGAGAACGGCTGCTTTGTTGTTGTTGATTGAATTGTTCTGAAGCCTGTTCATTCATTAACAGCCCGAGCTCATTCTTCAGCTGCGAGTCTATTCAACAACAGATGGCTAATTTACTGACTGCGTTGATACTGTAGGTGCCTGATTCTAGAGTTCCTAGTGATTTCGAATCATTCCACTCTTGCCCTGGTGTCAGTCAGTCAGTTATGGGGTCTCCCAAATTTGAGCTTTAAACTAGTCTGTACTGTAAAACGCGTCTGAAGTTTTTTAGACGAATTTGAAATGTCTTGGGAATTGCGGACTTGTTGATTGAATTCGGTAGTCTGTTGACAAATTAAATTCTGCCTTAGAAGACAAACGTTCACAAACTACCGTTCTGCGTTTCCCAATTTGGCAGTTTTCTGGCCTTCGTTTCGTAAGACTTTACGACACCACCTCTTAAGATTTTGCATTTTTATTTGAAAAAGATCTGTCTATAAAATGTAAAGTCAGAGTAACATCTACGGATTTAGAGTGTTTAATGCTTATCTACAGGACTCTTTGCAATTAGCGCAAACGGGCATTGGCGAAAAATGGGTATTTGCACCCCACAAAAACTCCCCACAAAACTATTCCGTAGTATGGATGTGGTTAAAAAAAGTAACAATACCTTACAAATAAAATGTTTTAACCCTTTCAGATCTCATGTATTTTGAAATAATTATTTTTACACTTATATTTGCATATTGGGTACAAAATGTACAATACTAAAAGGAAAAATATTAATGTAACAATTGTAAAACGTTTTGATTTTTTTAAATGGTTGTATACAAGTCTACAAAAGTCTTTTGGGCCCTGCTCGACTTGTGATCAGAAAGTGTAAGCCAAAATTTCAGTCTGAGGAACGGGTGAAAATACAACTTTAAACTATTCTTGATGTTATCTCCATCTACTTGTGGTATTCGTAACTAGCATTTTGTACTTTTACCACATATTTTTTGTAATTAAAAATTATGAGATAAAAAGTACCTACAAAATGCTTTTATTGTACAACTTAAACCTTTAAGTTATCAGTCAAGAAAACTCAGCTGTCAAATCAATATTCCACAAAACAAGATAGAACTATCCGACAAGCGGGATTGTTATTGCACAGCCATCATTCAAGGAGAAATATGAGCGACTAGTATGAGCATGGAGATGGAGAGAGAATTGACGTTGAAGCTGTTATAGTTTCCAATATCAGATGGAACGGGGCACGGGGTACAAATCCCTCTTTATGAGCGGATCGGTTTACCGCGGCTTCACAGTACACTATACACACACTGTACAGTATAAACAAACCGAGCCCGCTAAGCGGTTAACGAATCGGGGATCTATCAAGTGTTTGTGTGTACAGTGAACTCTGTGTTGCTGTGCAATCTAATGGGATCACGTGTTGATTCAACCGAAAGCTAATCTGATAGCTGACTTGAAATGTACATTGATTTCTATATCTAGTTGACAATGATACTACCTCAACTATTGTGCTAAATTGTACAAAATAATGTTTAATACAAAAATGTTAATATTAAAATTATCTTTACAATGATATGCAAGATGATATACCTACTATTTGATGTTTTTAACCTATTCATTATCAAACTAATTCAATGTTTACATCGACTTTGAGGTTAAACATGTTTCCAAAACAGACAGACATACCGTTGAAAAGCTCGTCAAAATCTGAGAAACAATACGTACGAGTAAACGCCAAATTTCTAATCGAATTGATAATTTGACTACAGGGCAACACATTAAACGCTACATTTATGTTTATACTCTAGTTTATAACGCAACATCAAAGAAATTGTTTCGTCAATATGTCGAGAATTGTCTTCGTTTAAAATTATGTACAATATAAACCCACCTTGCATTTAAAAAAATCTCGAGGTTTGGCCCTCGTGAGTTTCAGTATTGACACACTCTGTGCCTGAGAATCCCAAAATATTTTTCCATAAATCTCCGTGTACGATATCCAGAGGGAAAAGTTTGTTTAATCTTTCTAGCTTTAAAAGTATTCTGTAATCCGTTTAGGACACTTTATTTAAAGGACTTCGGTATTATGTTTATTGATTTAAACAAAATACATGTTTTTGTCTTCGGTGATTGACGAAAAAGAGATCGTTTCAGTATAGTTGACAATTTAGTCTTATTTCAGTTCTATTTTCGTAAAGATAGCTTTCGCCTTTTTAGTAGTCACCGGTGACGAAACGTAACTCTTTAAAAACAAACCGAAGAGTGTCGACACGTCAAGACTCTTTAAAGGAAATTTGTAATGTCTGTATCTTAAATTCTTTACTTGTCGCATTAAAGTAATTTATCCTTTTTCATAAATCAATAACTATTTTTTTAGATTTACGGATTTTTATGTGAAAAAACTTAATTAAATCCAGGTACTTAAAACAAAGGAGTGAAAATTAATTATATTTTACGTCGGAAACGCATGTTCGAGACTTATTTAACCAAGATGTTATCCTAACATAACTCATTTCCTTGCTTTACAGAAACGCACAAGAGTAAAGAAGCTATTATACCGTTGATATTTACTCGGCGTGATAACAAGACAAACACAAGCAATGTTGCTGTTTAACACACATGGCGGCATTTACACAATGTCACACATCATCATTGACACTACACTATAGCTACAATGTAGACGTAGATGTAGCGAGCACATCTGGTCTACGTACTGTATACTATGTACCAGTAGACTATAGGCCTATAAACCAGACACAATGCAGAGGAAGTGAGTGTGCACTGTGCACCAGCGCCAGGTGAATGTTCTGGTACTGCGTTGCTGCAACTTTGGATATACAGAAGCTAGATGAGGCAGACGCACAGCCACAAGCGCTAACGTGAATCCCAGCGAATTTACTGTAACGAAGGAGGGGTTAATGTACACCGGAAATACCCTTTTGGTACAGTATTTCAGCCTCAATATGTGTTTTATTCCATAAAACTGCATTCCTGATGTGACTTTGATGAACCTTGGTACACACATTTATTTTATTCCACCCAGCATGCACGTACAAAGTCAATATTATTTAATCAAACAAACCAAGATGGCGGCAAACAATCTGTGTTTTTCGTATATTTACTGTATACCGTTTAACCATTTGACTCAGGAAATGTGGAAAGCTAAAATCTGCATACAGTTTTGTTCCGTTACCTCACTGTAGCTCTCTTCAGCGAGAGAAATTACCAGATATATTTCCCAGAATTCATCACTAAAACAAAAGTGCCGACATTGAAGAAAGCACAGCTGACACTAGAATTTGTATGAATGAGAATTTATAAAATCTATATAGGGCCTATCACAAACTTTAAAAAGAAACGTTCGCTTATTTCGGAGAGGACCTAAAGAAATACTAGTATTGTTATTTGAACGGCGTTTAACACAAAGAAGGGGATTTAAATATTGCTGAGATTAATTCGAAATCACGTTTGGAATCTTTGCCCAGTCACCAGGCCTCTCCGGTTAGGTTGTGGTTGATTAAATAAATGTCAATAACTCGAAGTGCTCACGTCACACGTTAGGGCCCAAATTGACCTAGGCCTATTACAAATAATTGTTGCTTTTTAAAATTTGTCAAGTTCCTTTAAACGAATTTGTACTATTAAGTTAACTTACTTATGGCAACGTAGAACATGAGTATGTTTGCGTACCTGAAACAAAAATATTTATTACTATTTTTGCATACCTTGGTCACAAATATTTAGGCTGGTTCTTTAACTAAACGCAATAAAATAGATAATACACATTTGGTCTGTCTTAGGTAAATGTCCACTAAGTGCATAAAACCTTACTTAACTACGAGTACTATAATAACCCCGAGGGAAAAGATATGATCGCCTTAATATAGAAGTATTACAAACAACTTTTTACAGGTCAGACGATTATGCAAGAACGGTTAAAATATCACTTTTTGAGCAGGACTCCGTGAAAGCCCACTTTACCAGGTAAATATTATTCTAATCTGAAAACTGCTAAAGGCAATCCATCTAAAACACTTTTCTTGTAGCCGCTTCGAATGACAATGGGCCACCCTTTTCGCATTCAAAATGCAATTCATTGTACGCACGACAGGCTATATACAGTTCTCTCTAGTACTGTAGTGTTGAATGGAATTTGGAATTACTTATTTCTGTCTTTTAACTGCATAAAGCCAGTGTAGTTGAGTGTTTGAACTAAGAAGCAATTACGACAGCACCTTGTGTATACATAAATCAATATTTAATTACGTTTAACATGTTGCCATGCATTCCAATTGTCTCTTTAGGGTTCAGCTCAAATGTTGGCATTTAATCTGACGTCGAAAACTCTTTCGGACACATATTTGCTTTCGTTCATGCAAACATTTACTAGAAGTATCCCATTTTAGCCCTACGGTGTCAGTCAGTAAATAATTACGTCTGCATAAACTCGTCTGCACTATAAAAATGCATTCAGGTATTTTAAAACTTAAGGCGTTAAGTGTGTTTTTGGCTTAAAATAGGCGTGTTTCCTAAATACTGAGAAAGGGTAGCATCAAAGAGCCGTCCGAACAATTGCAAGGTAGCAAAGAGGAGAGTCGTGTAGACCAGCATTCAAAAATCTGAAACTGTTGACACTACCCTGCATCTACATCTACAAACTTGTCTTTTCTTCAAAGGAAAATGCGACCAGCTAAAAGGGAGTGATGTTCACTCGTATGAAACTAGAGGCAGGAGAACTACCGGACTGCCCAACACAGAACGTAGTTCATGAACTTCCCATCAGGAATCAACTTGTCAACAGACTATACATTTTTATAATGTTCTCGCAATAAACTATTTATTTATACACTTTTGCAGTATTTTGAATGCTGTTCTAGATTGTTGTGATGGACATTCTAAAAAAATTTGAATTAAGCACCCATCCGACAGAGTCAGTCCGTAAGTTATAGGTGGGGAGATTACGCCATCATCAGTCCCAGAGTTAGGCAGTATTTTGCTAGTTCCTTCAAAACAAACAGCATTTTACTCGCTTGTGTATACGATGATAACTAGTAGTTTAAGTGTATCAGGATAATACACTCAGGTATAGGTACTGTAGGGCGAAAGTTCAGTGTTATTTCACAGTTATGAAGACATGTTACCGTGAACACACTAAGTGGGTGAGAAATGTGTCGCAAAGTTAGACGATTACAAAGTTTCCCAAAGTTGCTAACTCACCACGTCAGCAAGACAGAGTTTACATAGTGTACGTGTTTTGATAGGCTCGACTTTTGACGTTTATAGCGCGACTACGACATAACAGTTGGCCAACAAGAAAATTTACCTATATAAATTAAGAAAACTTGGCCTAGATAAAAACTCTTAAAACTAAATAAAGGTTTGGTCGCAGTAGCATTATCTTTATTAACCGATACAATATTATGATGAATTGTGCTGGTACAGTTAGCAATTATTAAAAACATTATAAATAAATAACTTTATTTGCATTTTACATTAAAAATGTGTTGCAAAAGAAAAAACAAACAAATTGAAGTTCCATTCCACACATGCACGCAGGCATGTCATTCATACACTGTCACCCTCCTGGAAAAAGGTAAAATTGTTGCTTTTAGAATTTTGATTGGTCCAGAAACTCAGCAATATTATAAAATGCATGTGATATTAAATATTTCTTTAATCGAGCGTTGAACAAATGCTACTAAGAATGCTGAAACTGTCCAGACATTTAAGTTGTAAATAAGTGCTCGAAGAAACTATTCCACAGTATAAAAATATTGTATAAGATTTAAATATGTAATTTCTTCCGATCGCGTACTATGACTGTGAGCCCTACCTTGTACCAGACGGCATTGATTTAGACAGAGCCTGATACTGTAGTAACAATAAAAATTGATAAAACTGTAATAATTTTTAGTTTTTGAGCAATTTTAGCACGAATCTCTTAGACTGAGGTTGTCTAAAATTTTAGTAACATATTTTTATTTTTGTTCTAGCGTTCTTTAAGACATGTTCATAAGTTGAACTATTATTGCGGACATTTTCCATCGTTAGTGAAAAAAATTTTTTCACTTTCACTTGTTTTGTTCACTAACGATTGAAAATGTCCGCGATAATAGTTCAACTTCTGAAACCCTCCCATCGTCAACAACAAACTTCAAACAAAGAACGTGTTCCATATTTACAACAATTAGTTTAATGCCAAATTTAAGTACAATAAAGATTGTTTTTTGCAATAGCCTTAACACTACAATTAAGATTATTTAGCCTAATTAAACAATTGATGTACACACAATCTACAGGTTGGCCCATACATTACCAATCAATTAATGTTCACGTCAATAGTGTCTAAAATGTACAGAGAGGATAGAGGCAATATTAATAAGGATTTAAAATGTGCCCTGCAGGACTCCTTAAAATTTAGCCTACCAATTTCAGAGAAAGAAAAAAATAACGTAACTCGCTATTGTCAAGATCTAAACTGATTACCTCAAACACAGAATGTTCAAGGAAGGAAGCTACTGCATGTGAGCAGAGTATACGAGTGTGTGAAATCTACAATCCTACATAGTGGATTGCCGACTGCTTCAAGTCGTTGATTAACCGGGATTCAGCTTCAATACATTCCTCTGAGTCACACGTTCAATACCGTACAGTTAATTCACTTCACTCATGAGACTCGAGCTGTATTCAGCAGTTCAATGTGTTTGTTACTCTCAATCAAACACAGAATGTTCAAGGAAGGAAGCTACCGCATGTGAGCAGAGTATACGAGTGTGTGAAATCTACAATCCTACATAGTGGATTGCCGACTGCTTCAAGTCGTTGATTAACCGGGATTCAGCTTCAATACATTCCTCTGTGTCACACGTTCAATACCGTACAGTTAATTCACTTCACTCATGAGACTCGCACTGTATTCAGCAGTTCAATGTGTTTGTTACTCTCAATCAAACACAGAATGTTCAAGGAAGGAAGCTACTGCATGTGAGCAGAGTATACGAGTGTGTGAAATCTACAATCCTACATAGTGGATTGCCGACTGCTTCAAGTCGTTGATTAACCGGGATTCAGCTTCAATACATTCCTCTGAGTCACACGTTCAATACCGTACAGTTAATTCACTTCACTCATGAGACTCGCTGTATTCAGCAGTTCAATGTGTTTGTTACTCTCAATCAAACACAGAATGTTCAAGGAAGGAAGCTACTGCATGTGAGCAGAGTATACGAGTGTGAAATCTACAATCCTACATAGTGGATTGCCGACTGCTTCAAGTCGTTGATTAACCGGGATTCAGCTTCAATACATTCCTCTGAGTCACACGTTCAATACCGTACAGTTAATTCACTTCACTCATGAGACTCGCTGTATTCAGCAGTTCAATGTGTTTGTTACTCTCAATCAAACACAGAATGTTCAAGGAAGGAAGCTACTGAATGTGAGCAGAGTATACGAGTGTGTGAAATCTACAATCCTACATAGTGGATTGCCGACTGCTTCAAGTCGTTGATTAACCGGGATTCAGCTTCAATACATTCCTCTGTGTCACACGTTCAATACCGTACAGTTAATTCACTTCACTCATGAGACTCGCACTGTATTCAGCAGTTCAATGTGTTTGTTACTCTCAATCAAACACAGAATGTTCAAGGAAGGAAGCTACTGAATGTGAGCAGAGTATACGAGTGTGTGAAATGTACAATCCTACATAGTGGATTGCCGACTGCTTCAAGTCGTTGATTAACCGGGATTCAGCTTCAATACATTCCTCTGTGTCACGTTCAATACCGTACAGTTAATTCACTTCACTCATGAGACTCGCACTGTATTCAGCAGTTCAATGTGTTTGTTACTCTCAATCAAACACAGAATGTTCAAGGAAGGAAGCTACTGAATGTGAGCAGAGTATACGAGTGTGTGAAATCTACAATCTACATAGTGGATTGCCGACTGCTTCAAGTCGTTGATTAACCGGGATTCAGCTTCAATACATTCCTCTGAGTCACACGTTCAATACCGTACAGTTAATTCACTTCACTCATGAGACTCGCGCTGTATTCAGCAGTTCAATGTGTTTGTTACTCTCAATCAAACACAGAATGTTCAGGAAGGAAGCTACTGAATGTGAGCAGAGTATACGAGTGTGTGAAATGTACAATCCTACATAGTGGATTGCCGACTGCTTCAAGTCGTTGATTAACCGGGATTCAGCTTCAATACATTCCTCTGAGTCACACGTTCAATACCGTACAGTTAATTCACTTCACTCATGAGACTCGCACTGTATTCAGCAGTTCAATGTGTTTGTTACTCTCAATCAAACACAGAATGTTCAAGGAAGCTACTGAATGTGAGCAGAGTATACGAGTGTGTGAAATCTACAATCCTACATAGCGGATTGCCGACTGCTTCAAGTCGTTGATTAACCGGGATTCAGCTTCAATACATTCCTCTGAGTCACACGTTCAATACCGTACAGTTAATTCACTTCACTCATGAGACTCGCACTGTATTCAGCAGTTCAATGTGTTTGTTACTCTCAATCAAGGGCGTTTTACTGCAATTTCAAACAGCTGCGTATTTAGTTTGATCACAAAACGTCAAGAACTGTATCGGCGAAAATACATATTTACAAAAAAATAGTGTACTCAATCACTAGGTCCTAAAGTGACACTATTTTGACACGAGTAAGTTCAATGACGAAGATCAAAAAAAAAGACACTTTCAGGCAGTGATGAACGTACTTGTTCTGTAATCAAAAAAAAAAATGAAAATATGACCCTCCATATTTCCCGTTGATTACCGATTTGAACAAACTTTGTGGTGTCGGATAGAAAATCAAATTGTCTGTAAACTTGGGGTTACTGAAGTTTTTTAGAGTCGCTATTTACATAGTCGAGTTTATTGATATGAGGTGTTAGGTTGTGGCAATGGGTGAAATGTCTTGACAGTTTCCTGCACTAACTAGTTATGGTACAGTACACCAAACTATAGTATTTTAAAACTCAACCAGAAATCTAACACCCTGAAATCCACTTATAAAGATAAACAGGTGTCTATTTTTGTAGATATTGTCCATATTAAAAAGTTATCGTGTAAACGTTCACGCATGAAGCATAATAATTAAACACATAATCTGATTTCCTGATGTTTAGTTTGGTAAAGTAAATGTTAAGGTAATGGAGAAGAAAACCACTTGAAAGCTGATGATGTAGACAGAGAAATATTTACTTTAGAGGAACCTATCAACAGTGTAAGTTTTAAAAGCTCGCCAGTCTTATCAGCGCTCTTAGCTTACTCTTTAAACTTAAGATCATCTACTGTATACAAAACTTACATTTAAAATTATTACTATGGTTTGTAAATTTGTTAACAATCCCACACTATGTACAATCGTTTACTTTAGTAAATGAATGAAAACTAAGCCGTGTGTTCTAGGAGCTAGGCGCTGGGCGAAGCAAGTGTTGGATTTGCATGTTTACGGATATGCTGATGACACAACGCGGTGCGTGAATGATAGGCTTGAGGGATTACTGAGTCAGCAGAACTCAGCGTCTTATCCGCTATCTCACGCACAGTCTTGTGTACAAACTGTGGCTTCCCTGCCCTCAAGCCCGGGCAAGGAGAACATGCAAAGCTGTCGTGTTACAGTACAATCTTACTTTACACATAAAAAGTTACAATCAGATCTGACCAGTTTTAAAAGCTAGGACCCTGAAACGTGAGCGAGGTTTGCGTCAGCTGCGCAGCGACGCTTCAATGCAAGGGTGGACGGCGGCCCGTTTTCACTTAGAAATATTTGAAAGCTAGAAAGGTTTTCCGACACGCGTATGGAGCGTTGTTTTCCATGTTGTGCTTTTAAAGAGTACAAAATGGAGTTGAACAGCACAAAAACTTGACAATGTCAAAGTTTATTTGTGAAACTATCGATCACTTTATAAGAAGTCAAGCTCTATACACGTGTCCGAAAACTCTTCTAGTCTTCAAATATATCATGTTTATTAGGTAAAATTATTTTTAAATGTGTAAAACGGGCCGCGTTAAACCTTAGCGAGCGGTTGATTTGACAGTTAGGCCGCATCAGAAGTTGAAAGAAGTCCCGTTGTTAAGCCAGTAGTTACGTGCGCGGTGTCGTGTATTCCTTGGGCGGACAAATTCAGGTATTCCTTTAGATGACCACTGAGGCAAGCCCTAAGCCTTTTCCGCACCAAACAAGTAGTTCAATCATGTTTCTTAACGGTTTTAAGAGGTATACGGACTCTGAAACGTGAGCGTATCAAAATAATTTTTACAATATTAAACTTGATACGTTTGGAAACAAAAGGAGTTTTCCGACACCTGTCTGGAGCCCGACTTCTCCTAAGTTGTTCAATAGTTTCACAAATAAACTTTGAAATTGTGCAAGTTATATTGCTTTTCAACTCCATTGTGTACACCTATAACGCGTTAAAATAATAGACGTTCCATACGCGTGTCGGAAAACTCATCTAGTTTCCAAATATGTTATGTTTATTAATGTTAAAATTATTTTGAAAGGTGATAACGGGGCCGACTTAAACCCTCGCATTAAAGTGTCGCGGCGCAGCTGAGGCGGACCCTTAAAATACCTTCTAGGAGTGGTCGGTGTCTCAAATCATAGGAAAAGCCCTGTACTCACGTCTCACTCAGTTTGAGCGTGAAGTGGGCGGCTTGAAGCTACAACACAGAGGCTGTTCCACGCAATTCAGTTCACCGGCTTCACCTCGGTCCTCGGCACCCGACAATAAAGCGCGCGGAGTGACAATGAGCAAGGACCGACGTCCGACATGCCAATGCAAATTCAACCTGCCCGTTTTATTATCACTACACATCATATTTTATATCTGAATGTAAATTTTACAAGCCGGTGTTATACGGTGGGAAGAGCATCGTCCTCTCCTGTGTACAGTAAGTGTGGCAGGATCAAACCGTGCGAGAGCTGAAATGAAACTGTCTCGATGGTATCTTTACTTTTGGAGTTATAATAAGGGTTGTTATTCATAGAGTTCATTTTCAGTTACTTTTCAGTTACATTTTTCTCCGTAATAATATGTCAACCTCAGAAATTCTACCATTGCCAATACAAACTCCAAACCAAAGATTGTATAATGCACAGTCTTCCGCTGGCGCCTTTGGTCCTGTTTAGTTAATTATCATCGACACTGGAATATTTTATTATTAATTTGGGAAGGGTTGAAGAAAGAAAGAACCGATGAGAGGAGATGAGACATTGGTTGCGCTGAGGAATTAAAAGTACATTGTTCATGGTTGGGTTCCACAGTTCTACAGTAAGACCTCAAGGTAAGGATTCCTTCGAAATACACAAATGTTTCGATAGAATATGCGTCAGTTAAGCTTTTTTCAGATCAAGATTAAAACTAAAAATTTAACTTTCGGTTTCGCCTGTAGATCCTAGATGTATTTACAGGCGAAACCGAAAGGTAATTTGTTAAATAGATGACATAAGGTCCTACAGTTGGGAAATTATTATTTTAGTAACTAAAAATTGTTAAATACAAATAAATATGAAATTTAGTTTGTAATTTAACAAATGAAGGCCTTTGCAAGGCGCCTTTTATTAGCAAGGCTGACATCTTAAGACAAAATTTTAGCTTATCTTATAAACTTAATTTACCTGTATTGTAGGAAAGAGCAATTTATCGTTTGAATCGTAGATTATGTCGCAGTTTGTCCGAAAAACATATACAAATATAAATTTGTACGGTGTAACGTGCCTTTATGTTTCCAGATTGCACCTTCAATCGTGTAAAAACTAACATTTGAAAATTACGGAAAAGTTGAAACGTTTTATTTAAGTTGAATCGTTTCTTATAAAATCTTCAACTCTAATTAAAACCTTGCTTTTAGGAATATTTTCCAGGCGTTGTTCCCGGGTATAATATTATATTAATTATAATTAAAACGCTAAACAGATGAGAAGGTTTCACCTGTATAGCATCAAGTGCAAAGTTGGTTCTCCCATGATCATAACTCTTGAGTCAGATTCAACTCTCTGCAACTATATACAGTACTCAGAACTCAGACCTAATGGTCCAACTTAGCTGCAGCGATACTCACCGGATTGCATTGAATAACTCATTGCTCTCCTTTCACAGGTACTCGGGTAGTTATATGTGTCAAACTAGATCATTATTGTTTTGAAACTTATATTAATTTTCAGTCCGTAGTTATAGTTGTTTTTTATAAATTTTGTTGAGGTTAAGTTGTAGAAAGGGCTTTTAAGCCCTAACTTCCTTTTAAACAGATAAAGACGTTTTATTATTATTATTGTGATGTGCGCAACACTGTATTTGACAGTAGCTATCATTGTAATCTCGTCTCATAATCCTTTACTATACCTCTACTAATAAAATGTGCATTAGATCCATTTTTTAGAAGCTGGAACCGATGGCTCAAGGGTAAAATGTACTAACAGTGTAAATAACCAGGCCGACACGCAGCTTAGCGCTAAAGCACCACTGACGTGAGTTAAGCGAATTTCCTTATTACCACAGGACGTACAAGGCTGTTCACTACGCTTAGAGCCTCACTTCGGCCAATAACCTCAGCCATACGTGGCCTTTTACAGACTACACATTCTACTACGTATCACAATAAAAAATGTGTTTCAATTGTCATTAACATCGGACTACTTATGACGCTCTGAGAGCAAAAATAACTTGTTTTGCCGCCATTTTGAAACGACCTAATGGATTTTCATAATCTTTGATATATTTATGGATACTATGGAAATACACATTTACTTCAAATGTCATCAAAATCTGATGAAATGTAGTGTTTTTAGGTCATTAAAACCACAATTTTGATACAAATTCACCCCAAAAGGTTACTTCTGGGAGTCCAATTTTGCTGGCAAACGAACTCGACTGAGATATTTACAAAAGAAACATTTGCACCAAATTTCATAAAAGTCAGACGAAAAATGCAACTAGTAGAGATTATACACATATAATATACATACCCGACTGACTACGGTAACAAATCCGACAGTGACAATAGAAGTGGGTATTGTGAACTTGTCGCTAGATATTGGAATAGCTGTGAGATGCTGAGATTTCAATAACTATACGCTACAATAGCATTGGCATTTTCATCACAGTCATACAAACCTCTAGAATGTTTATGAATACAGCTCCAATATTTCATCGAATAGCGCACAGAAATATTGCGTGCGATAAGACTAATGTCTAATGGCAGTAGCCTATAATCAGTATACTCGTATGTACTATAAATATAAAACTTTTTTACATATTTTAATAATTATTATTATTGTATTTGAAAAAAACCGTTAACTAGTTAGGGTAACCATCGACCTTAATTTGTACAGCGTTAAAGATTCGAGACAGTGTGAGTAAAACTGTATTTCGGAAAAATTGAAATAATAGGCATGGTGACACTTATCTGATCGTGCTTGGTAAAATTCAACTACCTACATATTTTCTTTTTCAATGAAATAATACTGTATATCATATATTTCAAAATTAAAATACGACAACGATTAAAAGAACGAAATCTACATTAATCCAATTAATTAAACAACATTTTCAGAAACAAACTAGCACTTAGTTGTTGACAATTGGAGAATTTTCGAGATGAAAATACCATTGCGGACGTTTTGCAATCTGATCCCGTCTTCGGGTGAAAATTAATCTAGTCTATAACTCAAAACATGAGATGATGAACTTTGTGTCATGTTTTAGGTTACTTTTCACCTGAAGACGGGATCAGTTTGCAGATCCCGAAGTGCGTGTTCTGACTGTTCACTAACCGTATAGATAACGTCTGCAACAGTATATTAAACTCATAAGCTCTAAAGCTATGGTTTCCTAGAAAGCGGTGACCGCTACATTACGGCCGTAATATGACGGTGAGTTTTGTTTTCAATACAATCAGATGAGAGTGGTTTCCTAGAAAACGGTGGACGTAAAGTTAGCGGTGAAAACAAGTTAAGATTTTTCTCACCAGATGACACATTTTGTTTTGTAAACAAAAGTCTAGCTTGTCCATTACTACATACGTAAATAAACTTTGACAACTAAAAAAACAACATGTCAAAAGTTGTTTTTGTCTACATCTGTTTAAATATTGTGTTACGTCCACCGTCAACGTTACGTTCACTGCTACAATAACGGCCGTAATTTAGCGGTGAACTTTTTCTAGGAAACCATAGCTTTAAGGCCGTTTTTTTCAATTGCCTGCTAACCAGCTGGTTAGCTAACCGCCGGTTAAGTTGTTTACAGTCTGCAATGTTTACATTTTCATGCAACGTTCAAAACACTTTAATAAATTATTGAAGATTATTCCTAATAAAGGTGTTTTTTTCATTCTGTATTGAATTTAACATGTGTACGTTATGCTTAAAAAGTTAACTACAAACTAAAACACTAAAATGCAAAATCAAAACAGGCAAAATAAAACTTAACCTCAAAAAATATCCAGCTTTCCTATTGGCTGGACGCCGGTTAAAGTTTAACCGCCGGTTAAGGCTGAATTGAAAAGAGGCCCTTAAAATATATTGTTTATTCTACAGGTGAGAATATACGTATAGTTGCACAGTGAAGTTTCATAGTGTATAGACAAGCGACAAGCAAGTAGCGCATCCGAGCAGAGGCCTCGGGCTCACAATTACTGAACTAATAGACGCAGTGTCCACACTCAATAGTCTATTACTCACTTACAACACAACACGTCTATTACTGGTTATTCATTCACTCTTGTGTTTACCTACTGAGCTCGTTCACTCTCAATGCTTTAAGGGTCCGCCTCACTGCGCGGTGACGCTTCGAGCAGGGGTTTACGGCGACACGTTTTTCACCTGTTTACATTAAAAGACATGACATATTTGGAGTTTCCCGACACGCGTATTTCGAAATGATGAATTTGAATTGTACAAAAATTGAGTTAAAAACCACTAAAACTTGGAGAATCTTATTTTTTTTGTGAAACTATGAAATTAGGTGAAACTATGTAAATGAGAAATCGGGATATATACACGTATCGGAAAACTACTCTAGTTTTGAAATATATCATGTTTACAAACATGTAGAAAGGTGATCATGTTTTTTTTTAGGTGAAA
The DNA here is from genome assembly GCA_018831715.1 of Matsumurasca onukii. NCBI lineage: Eukaryota > Metazoa > Arthropoda > Insecta > Hemiptera > Cicadellidae > Matsumurasca > Matsumurasca onukii. Next base: position 19,489,306 of record CM032062.1, on the reverse strand, counting down.
AACGAGCCACCGTAAAGCCTTGCAGACGCTTGGTTTGACAGTTAGGTCACATCAGTTGAAAGAAGACCCGTTGTTTAGCCAGTTGTTACGTGCACATGTCGTGTGTTCCTTGGACAGATGAATTCAGGCTGTCCCTGAAGTGACCACAGCTGTGTGTTGCATGTTTTGTGTCCAAAGCGGTAGTTTCAAACTATCAAAATCCCTCTTTCAATTTGTATACGATCTGGAACTAAATGCCGACAGGGTAATGCTAACTACAAATTAGCATATGTAAATAATAACATATAGGTAAAATAATTTAACGGAGCGCAACTTAGAGGTTTCGGTACTGTTACCATATTTTTCAGTTTTGAAATATATTCAAAAAAGGTATAATACTCATTGATCATATTTTGTCCCTAATAAAAATAAATTAAAGTCTTATAGTTTTGACACAAAGGGAATCCCCAAAATGACTATCATCTAATTCTTCTTCTTCGTTTAAGAATGTAATTGTTGTTCATTCACTCTCTCGTAATCACTGAATTTAATCCAGACCCTTTAGTCCAGACTTCAGTTTGTGTGTTCCCCGTCCTCCTATAGTCATGTGCCATAAACTACAGGAGAACTTACTATTCAAAAGTTCTCTACCCTTTCAAAGTAACTGAATCCACTCACTAGCTTCAAACAACAATGCAATATTACTAATCAAACAGATATATATTCGTATAACGAAAACGTTCAACCGAACAATAAGAGGAAAACAAAGTAATACCGATAGTTGATTTGCAGTATGATCTCTATCTTCACAAATACAACCGTCAACAGGAGAAACGTTGCAAGTAAGCGAGTTTCTTGTACAGTATTGTATTCTAAAGTGGGGATGTTATTGCAAACCTCTCGCAGCTTTGCTGTACTTCTTCCACTTAATCGGATTGTAGGATGAAACAGAATATACGAAGCAAAGGAAGACATTTCCAGGTTTTATGTGAAACGTATGTGCATTCACTGAGCAAAGTGTAACCACTATTATTCAAACTGCTTAGATATACAGGGTGAGTTTTATGTCTCCCCCGACCCCAACCTTTGAAAAGGAGAACGTTTTAAACCCTTTGGGGAATGTTTTTTCCTGGATTATGAGGCTTGTTTTGACGTACTTTGCGTAAAAAAACCCAAAAACCAAGATGAAGGGCCCCTATTTTAAAAATTGCACCCCCTTCTTTGTGGCATCTCAGAAGAAATGGAATTTTAATACAAATACAACGACGCAAAGACCAATTTTTAATCTCTAATTAAAATTAATCCCTGATTACAGTTGCAAGAAATGAGCTTTAAAATGCCACATTTTACATACAATTGTTTTTAATGGAAGAATTTTCTCGAAAATCTTTTGAAGAATCATCACACAAAATCCAAGTCTTTCAGTGCTCCAGAAAAAATCTAGTTTCGTAACCTTTCAAGTTACAGATAAGTTTCGTGAGTTTTTCAAGTTAAAGTTCGTAATTTTTGTAGGTCAAGTAAAGTGAAGTTAAGTTTACCAGGTAAAGTAAGACTTCTTAGCTTTGCACTAAAGCCGGTAGAATCAGTAGTTCCTGAAATATCTTGAACGAAAACTCATCACCAAAAAATCCTATTGTTGGGGGGAAAAAAAGAGGCACTTTTCGGACAAAACCGAGTGTGTTGTCAATAAAGATGACTCAGGTGACTAATTCATTAAGGAACACTCTGACTGACAAGTGAAGTGACTGTGACGGTTGAAATGTTTACCGACTTTGTCACTATTAAACAGTTCAAGAGACTGTCAACTCTTGCAGCAAACAACAATGTGTACAAGTTTACTTTGCTAACGAGGTTCACCTGCGCAAACTCTCCACACTTTCTGGCGGATCTTCAACTCACCTCTCACGGTTCAAAGAATAACAATTTAACAATCACATTTTATTAAAGCCAACTTACATTACAAGAACAGTGTGGAACTTTTATAACACCTTCCGAGTTGAATGGAAAAACTTAATATGTGTTTATATGTATGACCACTTTACATCATCATGAAATTTGGTAAACATGTTCCTTTTGCAATAATCTAGGTTAAGTTCGTTAACCAACCAGATCGGATCGTTCGTTTCTAAATGATGGCCATTAAAAGTTTTGTATTACATATAAAATTGTAGCTTTACCATCAATGAATACAACGTTTACTCTGTATAGTAGAAATTAACGTTCTCAAACACCCCTCCCCCACCGTTGTTCTAGAATCTACCGCATTAAAGTTATTTCAGTGTAATTATTTAGCCAGAATTTCTTCACTTTGACATTCAAAGTACTGGACAAAATTAAATTTTGTTAATCATGGTAAATATTACAGTTTCTTATTTTAATTAACAATTAATTTAATTTACTAGCCTATGTTTCTATGATACGACAAGTAAACAACTTTCATATGTCAAAACAAGTACAACAATTAACAACTGTTGTTTGTTTACCATACAAAACCATGGGGTAAATAAGGCAAACCTTTAAAAAGAATTGGTAAAAATATTTGCAATCAACTCTGCTACACAAAAAGGAACTTTTATCAACAAATCCTTGTTTAATTTTTTTAAACAAAGCCGATTGTACACTCCGGGTAGTTACGGTTTTAATTCGTCAGTCTTCTAAATATAGTAAAAGTAAAGAAACTTGTTTTCTTACAGATAATTTGGCGTTACTTCAACGTCAGCTTTTATGAAGGGCGACGTCAGTTTGAAATTACCATAGTAAAGAAACAATTTCTTACCATTCTCCCGTTTTGCATAACAAACTCAACAAAGGAGTTAAAATGTAAAGATGTCAGTGTTTTCTTGAGCAGAACTAACTTTGTTATGAAAACGTCGGTAATTTGACATTTAGGTGATGATTTAAATTGTGTGTTAAAATATATTTACTTTGATTTTTTTTATTTGAAGTTTACTTTTAGTGTTCATGGTAGTAGCCACATAGTGTCGTGGACTAATCTAATGCACACTTTGGTTACTCAAATATTCATGGGTGAAAATGGCAATATCGCGAGGTACAACAGCTCATTTACGAGAACTCTACAAGTAGTTTCTAAGGGTACCCTCATTTCGTCCATACGACACTGCGCTCTGCGCGACTGGCTTATCAACGGGCCTTCTTTCAACTGATGCGGACTGGTGTCAAACCAAGCGCTTGCAGAGGTTCACGGGCCTGTTTTTCACCTTTCAAAATAATTATTTACAGTAATAAACATAATATATTTGGAAACTTGTGGAGCTTTTCGACACATACATAGAGCACGATGTTGTATAAGCTATTCAATAGCTTATACAAGTTGTAGTTGAAATCGTCAAAGTTTTAGTGCTTTTGCCCTTAAAACGAATAATTTCGAAAAACGCTCCTCAGAAAACTACTCTAGTGTCCAAGTATTTAATTTTTATTATTGTAAGAACTGTTTTGAAAGGTGGAACACGGGGCGCAATAAATCTTTGCTTTGTACAAATTCACTTTTTATTTGGAATTTAAAAATTATAGTGGATTTGTACAAAGTACGATGAATTCATTCAATACAGAACACTTCCACAACATAGATGGCTAAACAATCAACGATGAGAAACCTAGATAGCAAAAAACAATTAAGCATCCAATCTAAATAAAAGGAAACCTTTTAGATCGTCTCTGCATTTGCAAGGGTTTTCCCATTTAGATTCTAAGCGAACTAAAACACTGCACCACTAATTGAAACCATGACAAACCAGATTTGTTGAAACCGGAACAAAGTGTGGATGCAGACGCCGACGGTTGGCTGACCTAGCCGCATCCGTGAAGCGTCTGTCACTGCGGCGTCGCCAATGCCGCAGCGGAATGGTGATGACGGTGACCGCGTCGAATCCGAAAGGTTTAGTTGCGGCAGGTCACGCCGAGTGAACCACTCAATAGCGATCAGTAGATGGGTCAATGACGAATCATTACTTCGTGACGGGCCGGTTTGTCGATTCCGGAATTTATCGGGACGATTTGGCATTTATCGTTGTGTAGAAATTTTCAAGTCGGCATTGGGTTTGTATTGTACCAGTGACAGAAGCCTAAGTAATAAAAGCGTCTCACTCTGGTGAAATAAAATAAAACATCGCTTTATCAGGCGAAGTTAGGACTAACAAGTTCTCTCATACTTGTAAACTCTGATGTTTGTGATGCAGCGGTTCGCGGAAGGCGGCCCAAACGACCGGGTCTCGTGAATCCCAAAGGGCACACTTGAATTCTCACAGAAGTAGTATTATGTAGCGACTAGGCTCTATTGTTTTAATATTAAAAACAACCACAAACGTTAGATGAGTACCTGATAAGAATCTAACAATTATGAGTCTGATCTGTATGTTGTCCACTAATATATGTATGACGTAGTAATTACCACTGTCATACCAAACCAGTATATCAATGAATATTGTTTTATGTCGAGTAAACCATGGTGGAACCGCTTCCCGGCACTGAATTAAAAACCGAAGCTTTAATATTTTTGGATTTCATTAACATCAACATACATTCTTCAATAATTGTAAACACAATTGACAGCCAAAGGATTTTAAATAAACTTATCGTCTTTCTTTAGTGGCAAAATAATATTTTTGTTAGTATTTTGTTTGGCGTGTTTGTTATTTTTCCACGCTGGGTCGACTTTATTACTTTAATTTTACGACGGACAAAATAATTTGACTAATACACACCAGTTTAAAAGTAATTTATTTCGCAGCCTTTCACTAAAATTTAGCATAACATGTACCTAATAAAATTTTTATACAAAGGAAACTCTTAAAGTTGTCCTAAAACGTAACAACTGAGCGGTCAGCAAGATCACCGATCTCGCCGTCAGACTGCCCTAACCGCGGACCTACACCGTCTGTGTAGACCACCCGTGGTGACTGCCAGACCGGTGGACACTCACACAAGTCACGACTCACCAGTCACCTCACCGGTCACGCTGTGTGTTTGTATCATCTACATATCAACACTGCACTCACTAGCAAGATCAATACCAGGGGCTGTGTATTTGCTCAGCAGGTCGCTGCGCTTTCATAACCAAATACTCTACTCTACTAGTAGGTGCTGTGCGCTCCCGGTCCTGGGTTGCGGCTTACAGTGTACATGTCCGCAATAGCGTACGTACAAGTTACAACGTATAAATGTAGCTTAGTTTCCACAGCTTATGTAAAGTGGCAGCAGAAAGTCAAGGTTATTTCCTCGTCATTACAATTATACAATCCTTTGATTCAATAACACTGAGTTGCATAAGGACATCCTCCTTTAATCATGGTCAGATTAGCGAGACCCTTACTTGTTTACTGGTTTCTGATCAACTTTAAACCATCTTGGAAGATGCAAAGTCAATAATTAAACTGTTGTTTAAGTTGGACATTTCGAAACTGCTTCGTAGCTGATTCAAGGGGCAGTCGCACTGAAGCTGCACAGAGAATAGAGCGGTTACAGAGATCCAATGAAATAGGGAAGTGTTTCGAAGTTCGTCGAGTCCATCACCATAAGCGCGGTTACCATCGTGCTGAGTGACCGCGGCTGACTCGTATGAACTAACCACGTGATGGATTTCGTTATTAAACTATCCTTTTCTTTACAACCAAGCAAAGAACATGTGTTTTAGCGATCAGTATTAAACTTCCTTACGCGATCAACCCGTGCCGGTCCCCGTTTATTTAAGGTGGGCCCTCCCTATCACTAAACCAGCTTATAATGGATTTGATCGTCAGCTTACTCTTTAGACTACACGGCCATTCTCACACATGGTAAAGCTGTCTCGCAGTCGCAGTAAACTGCTCTCTACAGGCGTGTCAAAAACTCTCTAGTTTCCAAATGTATCATGTTTATTAATATAAAAACTATTTTGAAAGTTGAAAAAGGCCGCCGTAAACTCTTGCACTGAAGCGAGCGCACTGACCTGCAGACTGCAGCCTACCTAATGGTAGATGCGGCAGTTACTGCAGTTTCCATTACTGCGGAATGCAGAGGCTAATCCTGGGCTGCAAAACAACGAGCCACTGCTGCAGAGACACTCAGTGGTCACTCATACAGATCCAGACCACTGATAACATCACCATTAGCTGTACTTTCAGCGTTAAGTCTTCTTCGCGAGATTGTTTTGCACTAATCCATCACAAATTCAAACACTTCTCAGACGGACAAATATAGATTCCTATTCTCTCTTTTTCAAACCGCAAACAAGAATTAAGTGTCATGTTTGCCATATATAAAGTTCCTTTTTAACTTTTAACATAGAGAACAAAATCTAAGTATTGTGTAATCTAATCCTAAATATAGATCTCCTGGCCACATTGCTGTTTTGACATGTCATTGGCAACAACAAATAGTTACTACACCTTTTCCAATTTTATATGAGAGTAGGCAACTGTATTTGAGAATAGTAACTGAGACTAGTAAAAACCGTCAAATGAGAACAGTCAGTTCAATTTCAAAAGCGAACACATGTAGCTGGGAATAGTCAATTTATTTGAGAAACTGCTATTTTTCATTATAAGAAGCTTTTATTTCTAATTCTTCTTCTCCAGCTGATGAAGAAGTACACTATAAAGACGTTAAAAGTAATCCTACTTTCATTTCCATTCGTCAGTTTCTCAAATAAATTTTGATACCTTCTCACGTTGTATCGTATACAGCTGGAAAGGGTGTAGAAAACAGTTGAAAAATCCTTTTACATAACAAATATTACATTGTGTAATAAACTAAAACATTATGATCAAACTGTCGGAGGAGCTGTACATGCAGCTGGAGAATGAGAGCTCGTCGCTCACACGAGCACAACAATGGCTTGTTCAATTGTTCTTGGGCCGGATGTGGTTACGCGGGGCAGGGGCGGACAAGAAATATTAGGAAGTGACAAAAAAGGTGTCTCGGGATGAGAAACTGTGGTCGGGAGAATTAATTTGGGTGAGCGACAAGGCAGCCGCGGCGCTACGGGGTTCCGTGGGTAGGCCTGCCCTACTGCAACCCATTTCTGATTAGAGAACGTCTACGGTTCTGTAGATCAGTGAGGACGGTCGAAAATAATAAATAGTGTTTTGAGTGTTATCAAAACAGTCAAAAATTGAAAAATATATCTAAAACTGTGCGTTTATCCAACGACATGCCTTTCGACATGTTTATGTTACGAAATGCCTTTCGTACATAATATAGCATCGTATTCGCCAAAAATTCCCATTCATTCCGATACAAAAAAGTGAATTGTCCTACTATTGCTCCAGACTCTGTCAGTCACGGCGAGGTCTCCTGAATATGCACAATGAACTTGCCCTTGCTATAAAATACTTCTGTATAAAACCAACGCGGCTTTCAATGCCTTGGACGTCTTGGCGTTTGTAATCGAATTCGGAAGCTTGTAGAAAAAATAAAATCCTGCCCGCGAAAACAAACGTTCATAGGCTGCCGTCCTGTGTCTCCCAGTTCGGTAGTTGTCCCTGCCTCTAGTACCATAAGAGTGTACGGCATTACCTATTATGAGATTTGAATTTGCCGTGAAGAAAATGGCCGTCTCTAAATGTAAAGGCAAGGTAGTCGACAGTTTCAAATGTTTTAACGCTGGTTTGCAGACACTCCCCATTGCAGTTTTGGTTTCCACGTATGCGGCCATGTATTACAATGGTTTCAAATGTAAAAGTTTATTATTTCTGGTAGACATAACGATATTACGATATTGACTAGAGAAGTAGAAATAATACGAGTTATTTACGATTTTCCGCAATTAGTGTATTGACTGTACTTTGAAAATTAAAATTTGAACAAAGTTAGACACCTGGAAAGAACCACTAGTTACTAATGTATTTATGTTGCAAAATGCTAATAAATAAGTTAAATTCTAGACTTACGCCGAAAGTCAACTTTTCTTCAGAACAGCCTCGTAACATACCTGCAACAATAAATAAATACATTATTGATATGGACAATTTACTACATTTATTTGTTTATTTTTAGACTGATTCAATTTTGTTAAAAACAAATAATAGTGGATTTGAAATATAATTATATTGAAACCTTAAAACTATATTTTGGTATTCGATTTAGTTAAACGTTTTTCTCACATGCCACTACCTACTAGTCTTACTTAGAAAACTGTGTGCTATTTGTTTGCAACCAGGAAAGCGGTATTTAAGGAGTAAGTGATGGTCATTGTGAAACCATTGATCAAGTCCTATGTAAAAAAATTAAAGCCTTCTACGCAAAATCGAATGTTGATTAACATTTCATTAAAATAGGTTAATATAAAGATAACATTATGGCTTCGGTTTAAAGCTAAGTCGTTTAACAATTTGAAACACTGCGTTGTTATAGATTCGACCATTTAAGTTCGAACTAGACGTCCCTTGTTTTTAAACAAATGAGACCTTTTTAAAATCTTATTCATAATCTGGCCCATAAAGGTTCGCAAAAAATAGTAACAACTTAAAAGTACAGTAGTTGTATGTGAAGAGGTCATTAAAACAACTCAGCGGAGTCAACATTTCTTACTCTTTTGATCGCTGCCCCTGCGGTCAAAAACAAATGACACCTACATTTTTGTTAAATTAATGATACAAGAAGAATTATTTAAAACTTCTACTTGATCCGTTACATAATAATATTTGTTGGCAAGTATGTTTTAGTTGACGACGTCGCTAAAAATAAAATAGTGAAACGTGTACAGAATCAAAGTAAATTTGTCAAGCAAACCAACACACTTTACACGGCTTCACGACTACATAGGTTTGAAACTAAATGCTAAATCAGAGGAGTTATTTATTCAATATTAGGCCAGAGAACGTGGTTGAAGAGAACTGAAATACGCGGTGGAAAAGTTTATCTTTGCAGACTGCTCCCAGCCATCTATCAACTTTAACCCCTGACGTCAAAGTTCGTTATACGCACACAACTGCAAGCAGACTGGATTCCAACTTATGTTATATAGTTGTCGATATATAGTGTAATATAACTCCGTCATCACAAGATTCAATTATCACACATCTAAGAATGTCTGTTGCATGCGTTAATACATGCAATAGCTGATTGTCTGACAATTAGTTAAGTATGATTGCAGAAACAGCTGCAAAAGGGAAGTTACTTCAAAATAAATTACGGAAAAGACAATTTAATCATTAAATGGGAAGTTTGGATCGGAAGGTTTCAACATAAGCTTTGGAAGCTAAAGCAATTATTTTTTATTTCTTTCAACAGTCAAAGCCAATACAATTAAATAAAAATATAAATGATTTAAAAGTACAACAGATACATCAAATGGTTGACTATTAATAAAGTGTGCTATCTTAATAAAGGTAATCTAAAGAAATGTCATCCTATTAACATCAACAGTAATTAAATGGCTAATTAGCATACTAAACAGTACATCCATTGAGAAATACTGTATACTAAATAGAGACTCAACTCAAATGGCTTTTTCACTGAGTTTACCCCGCACTATCAACTATTCTTTGTAGTTAAAATATTTCGCTGGCAATGTTTTCCACTTTCCTAAATACAGTACCATATCCAGTAGAAAAAGGATTGTCCGAAAATACGTCACTGAGAGCGAAGTGTAGTACTACGCTGAAGTAAGTGATAACATAGGTTTATCTGTACTAAACAGATAACCCGGACTAATCAGCAGCTAGTAAGTAAGATATGAAGAGGTTATCTCATACTGTTAACAACACTGCGTTTGCCTTTGCTTAATACACGTAGCCTTGTCTAACTATCTTCAATTTTACATTTAAACTTAGACCGTCTTGAATATAGGTCGGAATTATAAGGTTCAATTAAAGTTACATATTATAACTCAAAAATATATTCAGCATTAGTTAAAAATCTTTAAAGGAAGATGTCTTGACAATAATGTATTTATTATACCTTTTGCTGTTATGACAGAAATAGGTTGGTAAAAAGGTACGAATAAATCTCTAGAAAGGTAATATTTAACATCAACAAAAAGGTGACATTTTCAAATGATACAGAAGCTAGACATTAGTCACAAAAAGCGAGCTCATAAATGGTTTATACAAGTTTGACAGCGTCAGACTAAATTAAATACGAAACGTCAACGACATCGAATGAAATGTGTCAAACAAGTTTAAGCTCATAATGGAGTTCGGCATTTTCGATGACAATTTAGATGTAAAATCCACATCAGAAGCAATTTGTAACTTTAAACTGAGAGATTTGCCTAAAAGCTCGCCTGTAATCCAATAAACAGCCGGAGCCCCCTCTAACTAGAGCCACTTGGCATCAGACCCTCGTTGAATACGGCTTCGTTCTTCCATCTAGACCACTTGTTGTTACAACTTTCCTATTTAATCTCACCAAACTACAAAAATCACTCCTAATTATACATTTTTATTTAAAATTTGACACTCTCACAAGTTAATACCAACAGTAATTCACTTTCAAACTGCATTACACTTAAATCAATTTCTCTATATTGTGCATTTTTTTATTTTATGGGGCCAAGCACCCTCAGATTGCATAAAACTAAGTTGCAAAAAATCTAATAAAAACATCTTTTAGAAAATTATTTCAGTTCTCATCTGTACAAATTCTATCGTGAACACACAACTCATATAGACTCTGCTTGTTTTGCAATGATCTAAGAATCCCATTGATGATGCTTCTATCGAAACATCACTTAGATACTGTTGCGACATTGAGGCCTTTGTTAAGAATAAACACTTTGTACACAGTTTATCTTGTAGCAAAATTATGATCCTGCCAAGAACTGTTCTAAAATCGGTGCAAACCAAAGCTAGTCTATTGAATAGTAAAAATTACCATTACAACCAAGTTGTAACTCCATTTTTTACACTGGTATTAAGAGTAAAACTATTGTTTAGTGTAGCTCATAAGTTTCTGCGGCAAACAAATTGAGTTGTCAGGATGTTTTTTCTTACTTTTTTTATGGTCAAGCAAAGGATAAATACCAATATTTTAGTCCTAAGATTAATGTAGTAGGTTTTTTGACTCCGCCAATACAGTAAAATTGGTCACAGACGCAAAAGGTTATTAATGGTAGGAGTACGACCGTTAACTATTCACAATTAACAATAGTGTAAGTAGTGCTTAATGACGTAAACTAAAGAAAAAAAGATCCAAACCGAATGAAAATTGCCTTTGTACCCTGTGAAATAAGGCAGCTCAAAAGAAGGGTTGTAAACACTTGTTCAAAAACGAGAACATAAAACTAATATTGCTCCTCGTAACAAAACACTATCATTACTGCTCTAACATCAAGCTCCCTCATAATATTAATTTTAATAACACTTTATGTTTACATAGAAAATTAATTATTACACTTAAAACACTTGTTAGGTCTAAAGTTCACAATAAAATGAAAATCAATGTATATATATGGGACTTTTCCGGCCTCTTTAGGAAGAAAAAAACACTGCCTACGTTTCGGACAGGTGGAAGATTTGACCCGTTGTCAAGGGACCTAACCTAACTGTACAGTACGTTGTACTAATCAGCCAACATAAAACCTAGTTTAAGAACATTGTATGTATATGACATGGCTACATGGTACGCCCATCCTGAAGAACAAAGAATGCAATCTTTGACGTTAAATAAAATGTCCTTGGAAAGTAAGAAAAATGAAATCGTCCCCCCAGTTAAACACTTATCCGGCTCATTTCAGTTTGATTAGAGTTGAGTTGGGAAGAAGTACAACTGTGAAGCAGATCCAATATTATGATCAGCAGGAATAAATAAAACAATCGCTGGGGGAGTCGAGTTAGGGGTTTCTTTCACCAATTGAAAAACTTTGATTGGATTCGTTCTTCGCCTCAATTGTTATAATGGCGAAACTACTTTCCAAGCCCCCGTCCTCGAAACGTTTTAATTCTGTTCCATTATTTTAATCGCACCTGTTTTTAAACAACGCTTTGGCCATTTGCGTGATATCGGTTATTCTAATAAATAAAGCAATTCTTAAAGGAGCTAGGAGTTAATCTAAAGACGATTTTAATATTATTACTTTTGCTAAGACTACAAAGTCCTCTCTACCACTCAACCTCGACCTTTACCTAGCGTCACCGTATAGTCACATTACAAATTGTAAGTGGTGACTGCGGGGATCGAACCCACGCCACCGGAGTGATGAGCTCCGAGTCGCGCGCGATACCAATGCGCCACGGATCCGCTAACAGTAATAATGTACTTTAGAATAAAAACAGGGTGGTGTATACTATAAGAATATAAACAACTGCCCTGTTAGAAACTAGGGCCGACTGTTCCCCAGATTGCGTCATTAATTAATAGACCAACAACCGACGGCTTAACGTGACTCGGTCAACCAACCATTGTTTAACCCTGGAAACGAAGCCAGTGGAAGTTGATAAACCGGATTGAGTTATGATTCCCCTCGTCACCTCAGATGCGCCTGAGTCAACACATCGAGTCTGCGTCTTCACACGCTTCAGTATATCAACTCCCAGCTCCCCACTCAGGACTGTATGGACACGGATTCGTTCTAACTTTGGAATGTATTTATAATATTAGTACATTATTTGACACATTCAAAAGGTCTTACGATTTCTAGGGTTCGCCTCAGTGGACAGTTCAGGTAAATATTGAATTTGTCCGCACGATACACGTCACTGAGCGCGTAACAACTGACTAAACAACGGGCCTTCTTTCAACTGATGCGGGCTAACTGACAAACTAAGCGTTTGCAGGGTTTGTCGCGGGTACGAGTACATGTTTCAACTATCAATCTACTACTAAATCTTTTAATCTAACAAAACTTGATGTGTTTATAAACTAGACGATATGTTCTACTCTTGTGTAGAGCTCGTATTAATTGTTGTAGTTTTGTAATTAATTTATTTCAAAGTGTATTTGTAAACATATTTAACAACTTACAGAAACCGGGCTTTGTTCACGTGTCGGAAAACTCCTCTATTTTCTAAATACATTTTGTTTATTAATATGCATTATTTTGATAGGTGAAAAACAGGCTACCGAAAACCCTTGTAAGCGCTTGGTTTGACAGTTGAAAGAAGGCTCGTTGTTTATAGCCAGTTACGTGCGCGGTGTCGTGTGTTCCTTGGGCGGACGAATTCAGCCTCTCTGAAAGGGACCAGTGAAGCGCATCAGCACGTCGCGACACTGGGCTAATCAAACACATAAGCTCTGGCGGCTCACAAAGTACAGTCGGCTGCTGAGTTGAGAACCTACAGCAGAGTAACGTATTGTGACAGGTTGCACAAAAGACTGTCCCCGAGGGATTGATGACTGATGTAATCGTTCACAAACACCTGTCCCCCGGGCACCGGCAAATTGAATCAGGTCCGGCTCTGTACATTGTACAGGTATAAGCGGGATTGATGGTGAGACACTTTGTCAACACAGATGCTCATTTCAAATTGAAACCAACTGTTTTATTCATACTCCTGTGTCCCGATGGATTCTCAAAGCGTTTGGATTACAGACACTTTGGCCCATAGTTTATCTTAGCTTATTGGCACTTTTGCAAATATATCAGTGTTTACTCGATCACGTAAAAACGCCCCAACTGCTTGCATTCGATATGATAATTACTTACTAATTTTTCCATCGATGGAACGCCTCCAAATAATGTGTTTATATTTATTTCAGTAATGTAATTAGAACACCATTTACGGACTGTTTAGGCCTCCAACATACAAATAAACACTTAATTGGTAGGAAGTGTCCGTTACGCCTTAATTAATAATAAATAGTTCAAGAGTAACGTTTCGAAAATTGGCATCAATGGCTGAATGGTACCGTTTCTATGATATTATAAATAGAATATTAATAATGTGCTATTCGATATAATGCACGAACTTTAAGCATGCAATACGCTTGAACTAATTCAATTCAATTATGAACAAACCTATAGTGTGAAAGTTCAAAGTTAACAACTGAGCTGCGAAAACCCACTTCGCAGAAGAGAAGCCCCAGGAGCTCCATGTGTTTTTGACCCACAATTTCCTTTACAAAAAGGTTGTAGAATGAAACGTGGATGGCGTGTCAAAAGAACACACATTTGATTTAATATAACATATGAACTACAGTAAGCAACATGCTACTACATACATAATCTTATGGCATTGACTAAAATAGTTTTGTCCAGATCGATTTCGATAAGATTTGCATTAAATATATAAGTATTTGAATATGTATAAAATTCGCAGTTTTAAATTGTATTTAGTTCTCAATCAACTGATATTTTGTAACAAAATCTGATCAGAAACGCCGATAGCAGGAAGGAGAAAGGCCGTTACGCGTTCAGCATGTGAAAAATACACAACGCGAGATGGTCCATCAGATTTCGGATATGCGGGCGCTAAACTCAAAGAAAAATTAAGAAATATATTTGGGAGAGCGGGTGGGTTTTTACCCAGTACCGGGAACCGCGTCTGAGAGCGCGAGTGTCTGGCCATTGTCCCGTGTTTTGTCCTCTAATTGCCGCTCCGTCTCGCCAGAAATGCCATTGTGTCTCAATTTGTTAATGTTCTACAAACATTCCACCCGCGTGTCCTTTTTCAGCTAAATACTTTTTTGCGGCCGCGGCAAGAGTCCTGATCTTATCCAGGAATATATGGGCTTTGTTTGTGTCTCATGCGGCCGGTAGCTGGTAGGTATGTAGCCTGGCCCGCATCGTACTGCGGGCTTGCGGGCTTCTTGCGATTTCGGGGCCGCTGTCGCGCAAACCACCTGTCGCTAACTGTTGTCCTTCTCTGAACTCAAACCCATTTTGCCGTAAAGTACTCAAGGAAGCAAATATTACAAATTATACAAACACGTGGATTTTGAACATTCCAATTGAATTAACCAAACGTACACTCCATGAATTATTATGGTTGAGGGTTTTGGCATCTGTATATACCAACTTTAGTATGACCTTTTTAAACAATTGAAAGGTATAAATGTAATTTTATTCATTTAGGTTTTAGGTGGAAGATGTGAAATAACCAGCTGTTTATGTTTATATAGTTGTAGTGTATTCCTCCTGTGAAGAAAGATAGATACTTAAACTCTTATTAATTGTTGAAACGGCAGACGGAGGTTATAGGAGGAATAGAGCCACAGCTGAGACCCACGGAACAATATACAGTTCATGCAAGACCCAAGTAACTACATACACCGGAGTGTGAACAAACCATTCACACAAGACCTCAAAGAGTATTGAAACACTCAGCAAAGTACAAAGACTTTGTTCCTTGAAAAAAGGGCATGTGACATAACAGATGTTTATGTTTACAGTATATAGTTGTTGTTTGTGATACAGCTAGTTTTAATTGTTTATGTTGTTCTGAAATTACACTAAAAGATTAACTAGTAAAATGTTACAATCTTATAATTTATTACTAGAGAGGATTTTTAGTTCTAACTTCATTACCAATAAAGACGTTTTGCATTTAGTTTCGTTACTCCCAGGGTAAACTAAAGTGATATGTTGCAACAATGAACGTCGAGAGATATTCCTAAGCATTCCACAACATTCATAACTTACTCTACAATTTCACGCATATTAATATTAACCTCCAAACCCCATAGCACTGAAGCCAATCACAACTTCCACGACTGATATCCGGGTACGTGGGAGCTCTGTGGTCATTAGGGTCTACTGTTCGTGGAACTGCTGTGTCGCCGTGTTTTTGCGGGTCGAGGAGAAATGTCAGTGTGACTGGGAAAGTGACAGATTGAGACAGAGAGCATCGAGTCGCTTTACGTAGTTGACCTCCAATCCGTCTTCCACGCCTCTCCTGGGAGACGGGACCGCGTATCTCTGAATCCACAGACAAGGCTTTCTGCTGCTAGTAGCTTAGTTATGAGAGCGGTTGATAACAGGCAAAGAGCATAAGATTAATTGATAAGTGGTAACACGAGTATGTCTAAAGTCTCATCGAGGAGCTTAAAAACTCCTAAACGTAAGTAAACGTTTCCCATTATTTTTCAGGATAAATTGTCTAATTTTCCGTCAATGTTTTACAGTTCATCTTAATAGTAATTCAACGTGTCACACGCATTCTGGGAAAACGCCCAGTGATTAGTTTTAAATAATTTAGAATTAGATCAGTCACAATGCACGATCTTAGGGAATTTGTGTCCGGTACGAAAATTCGACAAAATTGTTATAATTGGAAGAAATTGATAAATTTGCTACAAATAGTGTATTTTTCCAAGGAAATTCAGTTTTCCGTCCGGAATTCTTTGATTTTTCCAGGTGTCACCTAGTGGTTCTTCACAGGGAAAAGATGTTTTAAATGACGTTTTCCTTATAGGCGATCTTTCAGAAAGTATGGTTTTCCTCATTGATCTAGTATAATTTGAAACGTTAATCTGTTTCTTTTCCTGAACACAATGGCACTCAAAGGTTTCCACGTGTTAAGCACAACATTCTTGTTCCTAAGACTTTACCCAGATACTCATCACCCCCACCCACTATCACTTAAACCTTAATCCTGTGTCGCCAGGACTTGTTTAGTTATGATGTATCTATGGCAGTTGCACATTCTAGCCATCTTTCACTTAAAAAGCTACGGTACATCGTGTACGGCAAAGTTAACTACGACCACAACCTGGTAATTATAAACAAACTCATGATTTCCCTGACTGTTCAATTACGTTTTGTGCAACGAAACTACATTTCGTTCAAAAATGGACACACTACTCCATTTTCTAGTCAAATTTTAATTTCACGTAGGCTTTTAGACCCAAAGAAAGTTAACTGTTGGACAGTCGAAAACTTCATAACCGACTGTTTTGTCTCGTAATAACAATTTAAATGTACTGCAATGTCTCTGCTGACCACATATTTAAAATGTAGCTATATTAGTTTAAACGTAAAAACAAAAAATTAAAATGCAACGTTTCTTCACTTTTTGGATTTATGTCAGCACGGTTTGATAAATTAGAAAATGGAAATTTGGCTCAGCGGAGTCACTAAAATATTTAATGCACTTTAAAACAAAGTGTATTTCATGAAAATCCGATGAAAACTGTAGGTGAGAGGTGTCCCAAGAAAATACAAGTTTTTACATTGCTCTTATGGGACGAAATTTACGGTCACGGTCACTTCTACGCACTCTTAAATTGACGGACACCAGCGTTATATCAAGTAGAGTACTACAATAGACAAGACATTACAAGAGGGTCCGGCACACCCGCACAGTGCCCGGGGCCGGAGTTATGACAAAGTGTAGCACGGTGTGCATTACAATAAACAGCTGTTGCAGACATTGACCCTAGGTCGTGCCTGTGTGCCAATTAATGACAGTTTAGTGCCGGCGCACTCTCACTCTACTTATGGCGCTTACTTGTCGTATACTTGTCCACGCGCACGCGCACTCCTGCAGGCCACCACCTGCACCCGCACACCGCACACGCTAGTGCATCAACCATTCATAACATACTGGAATAAATATACCGTATATATTTTTCTACTTCGAAGCCTAAAATGTTTGATGTACCCATTGGAATCAAAAGTTGTTAAATCACAATCGGTTCAAGAATGATTGTCGTTGATTTGGATTTTGGGAGTTTTGGCTGCAAACTTGACGGCAGCCGAATGCGGACCTCAAGTACAGTTTAGTTACTAGTAGGTATATTTTACGAAATCGTCCAACTCAATTGTGTCTATTTAACAGTCGGATGTATAAGAATTAGCTACGTTCAGAGATACCTAATACTCGGCTTCCAAGGATTACACCAATTTAAACTTGCGTTTGTGTTGGAAATAAATAAATAAAAATAATCAAAGATGTCAAAGTCGAGGAAAAGTGAAATAAGGAAACCCTAGATAAGAAGGAAATGGGAGGAAGCAGCTCAATGCGAGAAGCCCTGCCACTATAACCGCAGATCGGAAGTTATGGAAGCGGTTTGTACCTCGACGCCGACTGGTAGAAGAGGACAGAATATGCATGATAATTGGACAGTGGCAATCCCGAAACTCCCAATCAAAGCATCTTCAACGACTCTTTGTACCTCTTTACTCCTTCAAAATCAAAATCCTCCTTGTAACCGTTCCCTGGAGTCATTTTTATAATAACACTAATATACGACTTTTTAAATGTCTACAGCAATGTACATTTAGTAAAAAGTAGTATCTAAATATCAAACCGTTCCGGGGCTTTTCAAACACGCTGTATAAACACTCCTAGGATCCACCTTCTTCCCTAGTGTAGCCTGCAAACCCACAACGTCACGTCAGATAAATCCTGTTCGTTAATTCGGACAAGATGCGCAACAGACGACGACAAAAAAGCGGGTCGGAATCAGCAGAGTCGCCGAGACGTGCTCATACGGAGGCCGCGACGC
Source organism: Matsumurasca onukii (assembly GCA_018831715.1). Classification (NCBI taxonomy): domain Eukaryota; kingdom Metazoa; phylum Arthropoda; class Insecta; order Hemiptera; family Cicadellidae; genus Matsumurasca; species Matsumurasca onukii. The sequence goes on along the minus strand of CM032062.1, from coordinate 19,471,003 downwards.
TGCTTTTTCCCAGACCTAACATGACATAACAGCATTCCCACCTCGGCTTTGATTACTGCCTAGCCGCCCGCAGTTCTTGATGTATGGTACACGCTCACAATAACCATCAGATCATTTCTGCACTGACAAAAACCTAACAGATGTTCCCATTGTCGCGCGGCCCCCTAACACAAAGAGGCTCTAGATTGATGCATGGCCGGCGAGCGCAATTTCACCATTTTTACCTCCTCGTTAAGACGCCCGAGTGTCCTGTGTTTTGATATTTCAGAGCATGTTTGGCGATTGTCGGTGTCTGTACGCGGTGTTGCCACCGAGAATACATATATACTTAATGTTTCTACATCTCCAGTATAAGGTTAAATTTTAAAAATCAGAATTTCCCAAAACTATAGGATTCATAAATGTGGCATGCTTTAGGGAAGCACGGCCCACTTTGCGTGTCTTATTAGTCTTTTCTCTACCATTTAAGCCCACGACGGGTTAAGCTTTAAGAACTATCGGTTCATACAATAAAAGTCAAAGATTAACTACGGAATACATAAACGGCACTTCTTCTTTTGAACCAGCAAAGAAATAAATGGATTAGTATGGCATATACAGTACTTTAAAGTCTGCCAGTGAGATTAAGATATTTTTCAAAAATATATATCTCCGCTAAACGCTTGTTGGGCTGCAAAGGCAGATTAAAGTTCTCCTACACCCACAAAATGTGTACCATCCTACCCTATAGCATGCCACATCTACGGGTCGTATGAAAATGCAATGCAAAACACAAGATATAGTACAATGAGAATCAAATACAGCTTTCATGCCAATGCATCACTTGACACGTTACTCCAGAGAAAAGATCTAAGGCTTTCGAAGCGTCCAGAAGAGCCACTCCACACGAACACGTGCATGCTCTTATTAGATTAAAACATCTCCAATCAGAACGTATGAGAAGGTCATCAAAGAGGCACTTGAGGAGAGGTTAATCAATGGGCAAAGTGGAGCGTTGGCGTACATTGAGCTGTGCGTTGGCGTAACTGCGGGCTGCACTTCTTGATTCTATCCCCAAGTATGATGGGAACCCAGAGTTTTCCTCTAGTTTCCAAATAAACCATATTTATTAATACAGTATAAACATTAGTTTGAAAGGTAAAAAACAGGCCGCCGTAAACCCATGCGAGCGGAGGTTTTGACCGCATCAGTTGAAAGAAGCCAGTTGTTACGTGCGAGGTGTCGTGTGTTTTTTGGGCCCTTAGCGTGCTAGTTGAAATATCCCAAGTGTGTTTATTTTCGGCTTATTGTTAAAAAAATAATAGAGTGTTCATTGGCAGTTTGATAAAAGATAATTAAGGTTTACTATCTTCCCGTTCTATAAATATAACGTAAAATATTCCACATTATTATGAACCAAATATGACCTACTTTTTGATAAGTGTAAAAAGTTCCATGATCTTAAAAAGTTCGTAATCATGATTGTGTACTATAAGTTATTATTCGAAAAAGTTGACAAATCTAACCAGGCATAGTGACTTGGGACACCTTTTCAATACACCAACGATAGTTTACGTTTACGACAAACGTAATTTTACAAAACTCAAACATTTTGTGACTTTAGATCTAAGTCCTATGAACACAGAATAGTTAAAATAAGTTTACACAATCCTTAGTAAACACGTGAATCGACGATTAAGCTATCTTTACGGTTTAGAGATGCCCATAGCATGTTGAACCAAATTTGTATAATTGCACGTCTGTAAATTTGACTACTATAAAAATGACCAGACCTCAAACAATGATTACTAATCTACCCAGTTGAGGGTTGAGTAGATTAGTAATAATTGCCACAAACTACAGTAGCAGAGAAAGTACCAAAGTATGAATGCATTTGCCTTGCTACTAGTATTTAGTAGTAGCAGCTAGAGTGATAACAAACGAGTAACCTAGCTTATAGCGCACAGTACAAGGTCAGGGCTACGGTGCTGCGCTCTAGCAGCGTTTCTAGAACACTATCACAGCCACCCGTATGCGCAGTTCACTGTTGTGCAGCCGTGGTGTCAACATTTCACTTTCATTGCGACGTGATGTAATGAAAACTTGTAGCCAGTATTAATCTCCAATATTAATAGACAATACTGTCGGGGTCCAATATAAGACAAGAACGGGGACCCAATATGAGGCAATTTGTCTACAATATAATACTATAGGTTCTGAGATATTGTAGACCACATACTGTTTTGGATGTCTTTTTCCAGTTTTCGCAGGTTAACAATTAGATTAGGTACATTCCAGTAACAAGTTGCGTGCTTCAAGTAAATTTTCTTCCAAAGTATCTTGACAACGAACCGATTGAAAACAGAAGCATTCTTGAGTCATACATTTATTTAAAATTATACAACAAATTATAATAATTACAGTAGTAGCGAATTTCCCTAGGAATGAGAGGAATTCATTTTTATCGCGAAAGAGAACTCATGTCGTAGAACAATGCGGTGTTCAGTTTTGGTCTTCCCAATACATCTTGAGTTAAATGGAAAAACTTTACATATGCACTATGTATGTGGACCACTCGTTGGATCGCATTTTGTCAGATTTTCACGAAATTTGGTACCAATTGTACCAACATATTGATGGTGTTACATGTTTGCAGCGTTGACAAACTTCCACCATTGTAAACAACACCCTTCATAGAGCAACAAAATGTTGACATATAAAAATCCCTACTTTCGAATTAAAACGATGCGTCTAGTCCCTCAGAAGCGTGCTTGTTCCTAATGATTACTTATCTACTCAATTCAGTAGATTAGTAATCATTGGTGTTTCTCACGTAATAATACAAATTAAAATTTTGCATTTTCAACTGTTACCTTTGTAATTTTCTAAAACATTATAAACCAATCGCCCCTTCATATGATGCCGAATTCCTGGTGTGTCTAGGTTAGATGATAAGTTTGAACGCAACTAACAACAAATTAAAACACGCGGCATCAATTGCGCCGAGCTGTTTTCCTCAACTACAACAAGCACGAGGTTGTGTAATGTGTAATGCTGCCGTCATTTCCCGTGCTGCACTATAAACAGGAAAACATCGTTTCATCAATTGGCCAAATACTGTGATGCGAGTGAGAATATAGCCGTTGTTTGCTGGTTACATTTATATTGTTGAAAAACTAGGGGAAATTCTCATTTGTACGACATAAACTGATGACCAGCGGAGATCTCGAAGATCTAAATATGACGGGTAATGGGGAGCCAGTAAGAGAAAGCAGTATAAATGTTATATTGTTTGCGCGAAATAATATCGGCCGCAGGTCCTGCTATAATATGGAGTAGAAGCTGCAACAGTTTTAAGCAAATTTATTTATTTAAAATGGAAATTTTGTCTCCAGTAAGCATATATCTATTAGGCTGCTGCATGTAAAAACTAAAACTTGTACTTTAGTCATGAAATAAATTATTTATTTCGAAATTTATAAGACGCAATTTTCTTATAAGAACATGATGCTGCTGCATTTAAACCAAGACTTTAAATACGTATTGTCTTTGATTAAAACACTGGGACTTTCGTAATAAAATGAATTTTCTTTCGATATTTATACAACGTGATTTGTCCATGAGAACATGTAGTACTCTAAATTGCGAAATTAAGAAATTCGCTAGGATTCACGGCAGAGTTTGTGGCCACGGATCAGCTGTCTTCTCGACTTCTACAACATCACCGATAACAAAATGTCAGATCAGCGTCGAGCGGATAAATGAGACACTGTATTTTGTAAGAAATGTTCACTCAATGTACGTTTACAACTATGCACTCTCAAAAGCATGTCACGCACAACGAACCACCGACAACGAAATATTATATACCAGAAGCGGCTTTCCAACTTGACAAAACAAAAAGCCCGTTCGCGTCTCAGCTGATTCATGAATTCCACACGTAAACCACTAAACACTTTGTATTGATTGGCAAAACAGTGTAAGTAGCACAGATAGTGGGTGAGGGGGAGGCTGTGTTAGTAAACAACTCCAGTTGTAGACAAGACCAGAATTACACAATAGTCGTTGTCTTGATTTATGTCATCAGCATTGTGACACTTTTCTCCAAACTAGAAGACTGTATACAGTACACAAGTCTCAAACTACACAACACGTTCTACTTTCCAGTACCTCTGCGAGCTTATTGTTTTCAGAGCATCGTTAGACCTGGTAGATCTGAATATTTTGATTTAAAATTGGAAAAACATGGATTTAGAAATAATGGTTTGAATGGCAAGGATTACGATATAAAGCATCTGGAAAGGGTAATGTAAATTACCGCTTTAGATGTAATGTATGGTGTTCCTCGGGGAGGAATTGTAGGGCCAAATATCATTTAAATTAGTTAGAAAATGGAATATGGCGTAAATTTGAAACAAACTCTACGCTAAAATATATATATATAAAGAAAATTCATTTAATACATTTTATTACATGTACATTTGATACAATAAATACAATTAATACTTTCTAACACACTAACTAATGTCTCCTTAAACATTGTGTAGTATTTAAACGAAATAACCGGTAGAAAACCATCGTCATTCCATAAGAAAATTAACGCACCACTGGTGTAGTGGTGCGGAAACGCGTGGGAACGGCGTTCCCACACTAAAAAAATGCTTTTCATTTTTTCATGACTATTAAAAAAAATTTAAACAATTTTGGGTGGAAGGTTTCCGGATTTCACCTTCCCCTAGGCGTTTCATACTCCTTAATCTGCTTCGTAAAGTGCCTAGGTACCATACAATTATTACATTAATATTTATGATAACCCAGATAACATTTTGCGTTCCCACTCTGCCAAATTTACTACTACACCATTGATTAGCACCATCCATTTTTACATAATATAGACTAGTGTATTGATTATACGTATTGCATATTAGTTCTTGTTTAGTTAAACTAAAGATTTAATTGCATTTAAATAAAACACGGATGATTAAAAAAATATAAGAAACAAACTACAAGGTACGTTGAGTTTGTCCAAGAGTGTTCAATGACCGGTGTAATGAATTTTCAACAATTAGGAGACTCATTATCGTTAAATCTTGGGTCTAGAACTTTGGTTTTAAGTTTTAACTGATGACACCAGTTTGAATAGTTCTTTGAAACTAGTTGAAAATATTGATCAACAGATGAAAAGTTTAAAAAGGACTCGCAAATTAAATTAAACGATCATTCTTGTCAATATGGTTGTGAATATTATTACTTACAGATTACTGACAATGTTAAATATCTGACATTAGTTATCGGTTCTAACTTCAGATGACCCACTCAAGTATACTTGTAAAGAAAGGATTGTCTTGTAAAGAAACTGCGCAAGATAAATTATAGTTTATACCATATGAGAGGTTACATCACACCACTTTCCTTGCAACCTTTATACATATTGTGGCGGACGCCAGGACCCCATTATTGGCGGACGCCAGGGCCTACCCTCGAGACAATAGGCCGGCCGCTACAATGACCTGCGTTAATTTGGAGACCAATTGACTGACGGTATATATTGCCTTGTTAGTTACGGTTGAGTGCACGCGCTATATCAATGGAAGGTTCTAGACTTCAATCCTATTGGCTGAAAGCCTAGTCACGTGATCTTCGACTCCTTTCGAAGGTTCCAGCATTTCTGCGGGGACATATAAGCCCGCACTCAGGAGCTCCGGGCAGTTCAGTTCAGTGCAGAGCAAGTCTGTGTAATAGGGGCCGCGTCCCTCGTGAAAGTGTAGTGCTGTGTGAACATACAGGGTCACAACCACTTGTGCGTGAACAGTGTCAGTGTGAATTCTCGGTGTCAGTGATCTTCATTGTGCCCGCTGCGAACGTCGGCTGCGAGTGATCTCGGACGACACCCATCGTTGGATACCGTCTGAAGAGTGCTACAGGACACGTGGTGTGAACGAGCTTCGCGCCGGAGTGTGAATAGACTGTGTGAAGTGCAAATAGTGTAAGAAACTGTACAAAGTGTAATAGTTTGTAGCCATTAAGTTAATAATTAATTGCGTTTAATAATTAGTGTAACAATTAGACTGTAAATAAATAGTGAGTTAACAAAGACTGACGCCTTATTATTCGTACCCGTGAAAACATTACATTTGGTGTCAGGTGTGGGGTAAGGCGATTCAGTTAGTGGTTTGTTTATTTACATAAAAAAATGGCTACAACTAAGTTTGTGAAATAAGTGAACTCAAAGAGTGGCGGAACTTAAAAGTGAACTTGAAGAGCGAGAACTGGATACTTCCGGAAACAAGACGCAGCTACAGGAGAGATTAGAGCGGCGGTCTTAGAGGAAGTCGACAATCCTATTTAAAGCTCCACTGCTGATGGGCAAGTTATTAGGAGAACTCGGAAGAAGCTCAAAACACTAGAAGAAAACTCAAGGAAAGTTCAAAAGCTTTAGAAGAAAAAGTTGAATGAAATTCAAAAACTTTAGAAGATAAATTGTAAGAAAATTCTAAAGACTTTAGAAGAAAAATTGAGTGAAAATTCAAAACTAGAGATAAATTGTTAGAAACTCTCAAAACTACTAGAAGAAAATTATTGGAAAATTCAAAACTAGATAGAATTGGTCAGACATTGAAAAGAAAATTTCTGTGAAGAAAATACAAGGCATTTAAGATGGTCGAAGCATTAAGAGCTTTAGGGAATACAAAACTATTAGAAGACAAAATTTTAAGCCTCATGGAGGAACAGGAGCTCAAAGCAGAGGATTCAAAAAAGATGTTGAACAAGTCAAACTCAATTAGAAAGAAATTAGAAGAGACTACAGAAGCGTGGAGTTTTAGAGTCGGGTACGAGAGTTACTGAGGAGACTAAACTCTAAATTGCCAATCAAGCCAGATTACAGGATATTCAGCTGAGATCTGCGCCGGTGAAGTGGCATACAATTCCCCGGACACGAGCCTGCCACCTTTTGACGGCAAGCAAGACACTGGGAGGTATTTTACTCTTTCGAAACGGCACGCGTACACCAGTGGACGGCTGCGACTAAGGCGTCTGTGTTAAGCCTTCGCTACGGGGCGACTTTAGGCGTCCTTCATTCGATCCCAGTTGCGGACCGCCTGAATTACGGAGAGAGCTTATCGAGAGACTTGAGATGCGGTTCGGCATAGGCACATGGAGCAGGTTTACCGCTCCCAGTTGAAGGAGCCGGTACAGAAGCCAAATGAAACCTACAAGAGTTTGAGGCGGATATTGCTCGACTAGTGAGGAGCGCCTACGGTTCCGGACGAGGTATGTGAGAGCTTGTCAATTGACAAATTCTTAGATGGTCTACAGGAGGAGACACAACAGGCAGTGAAACTCGCCCGCCCGAAAACGTTGAGCGAAGCCCTCACACAAGCTCTCGAGTTCGAGGCTATAAAACAGACTATAAAGGGGCAAGCGAGTAAGGTACGCCAGCGTGGAGGTAGAGCCGCAGTGGACCATGGAAGAACTTGTCCAGAAGGTTATAGAAGCGCTTAAAACAAAGAGGAAAGAGCTACGTTGTTGGAGTTGGCGAGCTTATCACCTCTGAAATTATAGGGTTTATTTAACTTGTTTAAATATCATATTATTTCGATTGGAGATACTGTTTAGGTCTTTTACACGGTAAAGGAATGTTATTTACTTTATAGAATATAGAGTACATAACAACAACATTACACCGATATTATATCAAGACATCCGACAAGAGAAAACGGTAACCACATGAAAACTACCTAACGCATAGCTGTTTACATATACAAGTTATAATTTTGAGTTCTACAAACTGAATCAATTTTACCTGTCTATCATCATCATTAGGTACGTCAGTAAAATACGGTAGAAATTGTTTACACAACAATAAACTGCACTGTTGTTGATATAAAGAACGGTGAACAATAGGCTCGTTACAATTATTTACGTTTCTGCACAAAGGCCCGTTGACTACGTGAGAGAACCGCCGAATGAGGCCCAGGAAAAACACCGACCTGTAGATACGATCTTGTTTAATTACTTATGTAATGCATGTCGTCGCCCGTGTTTTGTCCACTAATTTATCCCCACAATCGCTGATCGATTCAGTTGACCGCAAAAACTGGTCGTCGCGGAACAATTCATCAATAAATTAACAACATTTTCGGTGTGCTTTAAATACTCCGAGGCTGGCAGACGGGCTTGAGTACTAATTAAACTTTGGCGGGCTTTTCGAACCGAGGGTACTTGTAGGTGGACGACCTTAGAGCTGGAGTGTGTGTGTGTGTGTTTGGTACAGCCAAACGAGAGAAAAGTCATTCGCACAACACAAAGTGGAGGTAAAAAAACAAACCGGGACCCTGCTTTGTCAGACTACCTTTTGATCTAAATCTCATGTCCGACACAAAAAAAATAATTTTTTAATTTTTCCTTGCCCTTCCCACTTTGTATGATCAATGTGTAAGTGTGTGTAATCAACGCACTGTAGTTCGAAAAAGAGCCACCACGTTGTGCAACGATCGCCGACAAGTTGTGCATCATAACATTCATACACACATTTAAAAAAACAAAGTGGGAGAGTCTAGTTGATAACACTGTGACGTAAATCTACTTGATTTTACTGAAAACGGGAGGTTACCCGGAAACTGTGGAATTTACAACGTTGCCTAATTGATGCGATGTTGTCAAGTCGTGCAAGCTTTCCTCACTGGCTCAGAACGTACACCAGCCTCTTCACCTACCTGTACTGTACTCGTATCACGGTCACATGTCTAATGTATTCTTTGTTAGTCTTTCTTTTGCTAGTGTTTTTAGTAAGTTTTAAAGAAATTGTTAGTTTAAGTTTGGATACGCTATCTATATAAATAAAAAATAAGAATTTTGTCTGTGGTTTGCAATGAATCCATCGGTTTTTGGTTATTTGGTGTTTTTACACTTTGCAAAGACCGAAACTCACGTCAAAAAAATCCTGTCTGTGTGTAATGTTTTAAGGCATATTGGACCACTTATAACTCAAAATCGGCTGAGGCTATGGCTGTGAAACTTTGTTTAAAGGTTTAACCCATTACGCAGTATTTCTTTAGCTATATTTTATATCCATTTTAGCCCTATTAACCCATTTTGGAACTCATAACTCAAAATTAGCTGAAATGATGGCGGTGAAAATTTATTTATGGGTTTAGCCCATAACACAGTGTGTCTTCTTCATCTATTGAACAGTTGTTGTATTTACCTGTGCTACGCGACGGGATTTAAATTTTGAATTTGTGTAATTATATTTACGTAAATGTTTCTAAAAAAAAGTAAATGTTTGTGTTGTTTAGTAAACTTTAATATTTCCCCATGAGTTCGCCATTTTATAGTTTTAGTAGCAAGCATGACTGTGAGCGTAGCGAAAAGCCTTAACTCCCGTGGTAATAGAGCACAAAAGCTAATACAAGGCTGAAGCTCTACATAAGAAAATGTACTTTCACCAATCATACATGGTATTTTCTTAATTCACTGAAACCCCTATAAACCCTGTGAATTTCGTGTTTACGACGGCTGTTAAAATGAACCCTCATTATCTACCCGTAATTGTTGCACACCGTTACGTTCAGTATTTAATTGTTCATCTGTCGTTAGTACTAGGCCCCGCTGAGTAATCCCCGTAGCCGCGGGTCGTAAAGTTGCGGCCCGGTACATACCGGCTTTTGTCACGCCGACGGCTAACTTTACTTTAATTATGAGTCCCACGAACGATAAACGTAATATTTTATTTTAATGAATAAGCCGCATGGAATGTATTTAGTAAGTGCGTTGTTTTATTGAATTTTCCTGACAGTTGGGGAGGGGGACTTATTTTATTATTTTTGAGTAGGAGCGACTATCTTAAATTTAAAAATAGTCGATGAATTTACAGACATTATTGTGATCATTATGCTGAAGCGTTGTTACTGTTTTTTCGTTAAATTTCCAAATATCAACATAAATATTATATTACAGCGAAACCGACGAGAGACGAAAAGAATGGTGTAAACCATGAAAACTGTCCATAAACAACCAAGATGTATGGTTTGCACACAAAACCACTTCAACCAAAATACGCAGTAAAGTTCTAAGACTCCAACCTGTCTTGATATTTTAAAGCGAGTTGAAAGCAAAACCGCTACATCTTGTTGTTTATGGACGGATTTTCATGATTTTTGTACTATCTTTTGTCTTTTTCAAGTGGTCTGGTATATAATATGTTGATATTTGATGGGGTTTAGCGGTGAAAACCCGAACAACGCTTGAACTTAAATTATCCACAGCGGCCTTTCTGTTCGACCAAATTCAACATTTTTTTGAAAATTTAAAGATAATTAAACCCTTTACTGAATAAATAAAAATAAAGAATTGCCCCCCACCCCTAACTCTGCCCAGGAAAAATCTGGGAGAAAATTAAAAATGATCGTACACACTTTAAACTTGTTTCATTCCATGCCGCTTGACGAGCTGATTCCAAAACATAAATATAATATGTTATGTTTATCGTTCGTGGGGCTAAGAACAGTAGATTAATGGAGCTAAAAATACGTTTCTCTATGCACGTGTGGAATACGTGGGTTCTCTTCTGTGGAGCCCCACCCCAACCACACTCCTCCCTCACCTTGCCCAGCTGTCGATCTCAGCTGTTGAGCGTGAGAATAAGGAAACAAATATATTCTTAGATTTTATTCCGTTATAGAATAACTGTGTTAAGCTCCCCGGAATGTTTTACAAAAAACTAAGTAGGTCCTACTAATAAAATCAAATATCCCCGAAGGTTTTAATTTTAAAATCCATAACGTATTTACAGACTGAACCTCCCCGTTATGTAGGATAAATGTGTGTGAACCTCCCCCACTTTGTCGGTTATAAAATCAAATCTCCGAAGTGTCGTTTTACCCTTAAAATCTATAACGTATTTACAGACTGAACCTCCCCGTTATGTAGGATAATGTGTGAACCTCCCCACTTGTCGGTTATAAAATCAAATCTCTCCAGTGTCGTTTTATAAAATCTATAACGTATTTACAGACCAAACCTCCTTTATGTAGGATAAATGTGTGAACCACCCACTTTGTCGGTTAAAACTCATTAATAAAGTCAATCTGTTTGAAGCGTGGTTTTAAATCTTTCGTTGGATAGCAAACCATCTATAAAATGTATAGCATGACATCCCTGCCTCTTATCGACGGTGAAATTTCGAGATTTAAACCTACGACCATTTGTATAATGAACTAAACAAGCAATTTTCGCTTATTCTTTTGACCCGTTATAGTAGTCTACGTGGCATGGTAGATGTTTTTTTATTTCCTACAACTTGGTCAACCCTCTCTTCAATGTACATACTTAGGGAGGTTTAGAACCTGTATGATATTTTACACAAGTAATATACCTTGACGTTGGTTGGACAAAACATCGTTACTAAGACGAACGGGTAGGCTGTTCATGTTGTATGAAACTACTCACCTCCCCTGTTACGCTGACGACCACTCCCAACGAACAACCTCCCGTAATGTAGGCGGCAATCACGGCACGATAACCAAACATCTTCACCTCATTTTGTATACTTAATTTTAAATATAAATTTTGAGTTTTGAACTTTTTTTTGTGATTTTGAGTTAATGTATGTCAAAGAAGGTCCCATCATATTTTAGATCCATTGCTTCATTAAAATGGCCTCCTCGTTTTGTGTTTTTAATGTGCACCGTCTCGTTTTGTACTTTGATCGCGTATGTGTGTGTGTGTGTGACTGACCGCAGAGTATACGTAGTGAAACACTCATCACTGATACGCACCACTAGTTACATCTGGAGTTGGAACATGGTACAGAAAGATAAAGAGTTTCTTTTAGTTCTATGCAGTACAGCAGAAGAGGTTTATTAGTCGAGTTCAAGTTCGTTATAACCGGCAAAATCGGAATACCGGAACCTCTTTGGGAGGACTTTAAAAAAAGTTGTTTTAATAACATTAGACGTGTTTTAATGCCATTTGAAATAAATATGTTTTTTTGTTACAGGTACATTAATACTGTATTCCAAAAATTATAAAAAATCTGTCAAATCGTTTTAAAATAACGGTTAAAAAGTTATTTTTCGCTATAACAGCGGAATGAGAAGTCCCGATTTTATTGAAATTGAATACGTGATTTTATTTTGTCCAACGTAGTATAACTTTCAATAAAACCCCCGCAAACCTGAGGCTGTGAGCGCAGCGAACTAAAGTAACAAACTGCAATGGAAATTCGATTCACTCATGCCAGCGGCGCTTTAGCGCTTAGCTCGTGTCTGCTTGGTTGATCTTTTGTGGTTACAAAACCAAAAACACCTTCACCTCTCGGCCTTTTGACTAAAAAGTGCTCAGTATCTCGCCTTTAAAAACATGCGTCATTTGTTGCGTTAAATACCAGAGACTATGCGGTTGCTGGTGAAATTCACATGCCTTTTCACTTCAATAAAGCGACGCAATTGTGCTACTCTGTATTGTTTGATTTGTTCATTATTATTGTCCTGTGGGTGTCATTGTATATGTATTACTTCCCAACACTTTGTATTGGATATTAATTGTAACTTGTAATGTAGGTATGACTGTAAAATATGGTATATTCTGAATTTAATATGAATGTTGTTGATCTAAATGTTTACAAACACAAACAAACTAAAGCCACAACGATTCGTAAGGTGTAGCCTACCAAGAAAATCCAAACTTTTACATTCAGAGAAAATTTACACAACAAAACTATTTGAAATAACATCGTGTTGTTTATCGTGAGTGAGACACCACGAGCTGATGTTATTGTCACTAAATAACAGCTGTAAATCTGGATTCCACCGGTTGGAACTAGATTAGTTTTAAACTACACAACACAGAGGGGAGCGCACTCACGGCACCATTATAACTATTTTACAATTGAAATCATCTGTGAGTGAACAGTTGAACAGGATGTGAATGACACATACGTTACGTGAAGTGACACAACTGTTGTCTACTTACAATATATTCTACACGGTGAAGGCCGTAGAGAGGAGGTTATCTGGTACATACCTGTGAACAGACATTCACACTTTAGACTGAGCAAGTATAGTGTCTCTATACAATAACATATAGAACTACTATAGTAGGGGATGATCTCCGTAGCTCGAGGTTCAAGCTCACTCTAGGCGTTTGAACTTTGAACTTGTACTCGTATACAGGATTCAACCACTGTCCAGTCACTTGTCCTCCTAAGCCTAACTACGGATTATTACAATATAATTTCCTTTGAAAACACCCGGACACGAGACCCTGCAATGAGCATCATTCCTGATTTATAGAACACGTGTTAAGCATTTTTCAGCACTTTATATACATATGTATATACAACTTTTATGAAATTTAGTACAAGTGTTCCCTTTGTAAATATGTCGGTGAAGTTTGTTAGCCAGCAAAATCGGATCACCAAAAATACCTATAACCTTTTAGAGGCGGTTTTACCAAAAGTGCGGGTTTATTTATCTAAAAACGGTAAACCAATAATGATGAAATGTGAAATACATATGTATTTTAATGTGATCCGTCTGTATACCAAAAATGATAAACACCCCATAGAGTCGTTTCAGAATAACGGCCATAAAAGTGATTTTTCGATTTAACAGGGGAATAAGTGGAGTGATTTGAGTGATATTTGCACTGTCCCTTCATGTTAGTAGAACTTGTCAAAAAATACCACGTAAATCTGAGGCCGCGAAGGAAGCGAGGCTGTGAGAAACACAAGGCGATTAAAGAAGTAATCACGTTCTGATTATTAAAATACAAAACTATGAGAATAATGCCATTGTTCGCCATATAACCCTGTATTCATGAACACCACGACAAGAATCATCCTATAGAACATCAACCGATAGTTGACGTAGTGAACACTTGTTCATATAACGGCTGACGCATGTCAACACTACTGAGAACGTCTCAATATCACTAACATACTTGTTACATATGCATGCGGCATGTCTGCAGCATTCTTGACTCCTTCTTGTGTACCATACAGAGCGAGAAAGTATGGATTCACCCTGTTAAATATTAAATAGGTAAAGATGAAAAAATGAAACTCAGAACACACAGGTATAAGGGAATAATAGTCTGTGAACACCTTTATTTTCTATAGAGGGGTCCTGAGTTTCATTTTTCTATCTTAATCCATTTTAAAATCAATAGAGTGTATCCATACTTTTAACTCACCCTGTATAGTGGTCTACTTATCTAGTAGATCGTTACTACACTCTCATAGCATACAAGATTTATTTGTTTATCATTACTTGAAAAAGCCACGGAGGGTACGACGAACACGGATGCAAACTGATTGGTCATCTTTTTACCAACACGTTTTTATAGTTTTATCAGAATAATCAACATAAAGGTTAGATAAAATATAAATCTAAATCTCTCGATTTTAGCTATGAAGCTCGAATAAGTAGGCTATTTGTGATTAAAAGAAAATATAATTTATGTTTGGTTTATCTGTGTAATACACGGGTTTTACAAAGTAAATAATGTATAGTTTTTCTAAAAGTGTAACAACTTGAAATCACGTAAACACAACCAAACAATAATAATAATAATAATAATAATATATTTTGAAAGATGACAACGTACTCCGGTGATTTTATTGACTACTTAAAAATCTTTTAGTTTAACAGTAAAACAAAAAATCAAATACAAAATTGTGTCAATTTTTTAGATTTATGTCACGGTCTAATATAAATTTGGCTCAGCAGAGTTACTAAAACATTAAATACAATTTTCAACAAACCTATTCCATGAAAATCCGGTAATAGCTGTAGGCATGAGGTGTCTTAAGAAAACGCATAGTTTTTACATAAAATGATAGTTTTGACACGATACCTGTATTTTGGTACCCAACTCAACCCACGCTTTCACGCATTTCTTTCAGAGGAAATCCCACGTCCATAAATTAAAAAATTGTTTAGTTGCTAAAATTGACCGCTCATTTTGACATCCCTTTAAAACATGCAATATTTCCATTCATGCTCCTATTTATTCGTCAACAGACTACCAAATTCGTTCAAAAATGGCCCTATGGGAATTTAAAGTCACGGCAAATTCAAGGCACTCCTCAGTCCACGTATAATTTCTTTTGTTCTACGATCTTTGTGTCAAGTTTCTGTTGTAAAGTTGCTCCATTACATTTCAAGGGTTTGAACTATATATGACATTGTAGTAAAACTATCTCACTATGACGCGTCATTATTTACAATAAACTAAACCGAACGTATGTGAACGTAATGTGAAGTGAACTGATCCCGTATTCTGTAAACGCCCAGACACCATGCAGTTTGGCAAATAAGGCAGATCGAACAAGCAGATAAAAGATGGTGGGAAAATGATAGTAAAAACAGAGCATACTAATTTCCCGAGACATTCCCCTGGAGATATTAAGACTGATAACACGCGGATTAAATCCAGTTTGAATATCGATAAAAGAATGGAAGGGATAAGTCATAAACAAGTTCTCGGCGAGAGTCCATCAAGCCTCATAGAGCCATCTGTATGACAAACGTAGACTAAAGATTTCCTTGGCAAACGTTTTTACAAATAGAACTGTGATCTGATCGAAAGGTGAAAATAATTAACCGTTCTTAAACAGTAAACCTCAGTGACACAGTTTAGCTGGAAATATTGATTATCCTAAAACATCCAAATCCGTCTCATCTATGAATTCAGAACACAGAGCATTTCTATTTATCCTCCTTGATACAGAAACCAGGCGTGGTGTTAATTTCCGGTATAGATTAGGCACTTCAACGTAATTATTTTTTTAACCTTCGGACTAGTTTGAGTTGGCAAGAGTTCTTGTTTTCAACTATACATAATAACATACCTATTTACGTTATAATTATTACTTCTATAGGGTTGTTTGTTAGACCCGGACCCAGGACCATGAATGAGCGCCGGTATTAGTTCAAAACTTATGTACACAGAGTGAGAGCTCTGTACAAGCCGTATTTGTTATCCGATGGTCATAAAGCTTAATACAAATGTTAGTTTTGTGAATACTTCTGTCAAGTTCGTTATCCAGCAGAATCGGAATACCGAAATTTGTCATATTCGAGGGAGGGAGCTTTCACCAAAACATCAGGGTTTGGTCTAGAAAAGGCACATTTCGAAAAACAATGAAAATCCTCTAAGTTGTTAAAAATTGTGATAACAAAATTGGATGTTTGCTATATTAACAGATTGAGTAGTTCGATTTTAACGAAATTTTAAACTAGTTTTATCTTTGTGATATGTTTTAAACTTGCAGTAAAAGAGCACGTAAATCTAACGTTCAAGTGAGCGTAGCCTTGTATAACGTTAATTTAATGATAACGCAGTTATATAAGCTGAGACCAAAGCAATGCAGTGGACGTAGTGAATACACTATAACTAGAGTATCAAATTAGAAGGGAAATTCACTTCATTCACACCAGCGGCGCTGCGTATAGATGCCACCTGTAGACTACTATATGCCACTTTTCCTTAGATTTGATATTATCCAATGGTATTGCCATATAGAAAAAGTGACATTCGCTGAGCAATGCATGTGCGTGAGACAAGCACATAGCTGAGAGCACTACAGCTCAAGCACTTTGAGAACGCTATCTAATGTGGAGATCAACTGTTTTGACAAGCTGCCGTCATAAGCAGTCCTGCTACACCGGCACCGCTACATTCCTCCATTTGCATTGTAGCTGGCGCGTTCAAAGTTGGCAAACACACCAAGGTCACATACACAAATTACTGTACGTATATAGTGGAGGATTTCAAATTAAAACTGATCAATACAGTTTTTCAGTTATATCTCAACTAAGGACTCGTGGCGTGGTCCTGTAATCCAGCTTCATGGAGGTCAGGTTTTGAGGATGATATAGGTCTAAAGCAGTTCAGATAGTCTCAGTGATCATCTGATGATACCCGCATCAACTCCCACCATTGTTTAGACATATCAGGCCATCACCTGCGTGGTTCGGAAGTCACGTTAAGCCGTTTGTCCTTGTATTTCCATTGGTCATTGGGCTATTAATTAATGACACATTCTAGTGAAGAGTCGGTCTTAGTTTGTAACAAGACTCGTAACTCATTACTACCACTCATCACACTCATCCTTCATAACATATTTGCCTTAAAATACCCTCATGAGAGTGGTCGGCATGTCAAATGGTGATTTAGTTCCCCTATTATAATATAACTAGTTTTAAAATATGAAAACCACGCTGTAACTTTTATTCAGGACAAAGCCTTTCAAAGGCAATGCCTTCATCGTCAGGTCCGTACAAAATTGCATTGCATATTATATTTGTATTCTAATGCACGATACGGAATAAAGTGATACCGTAATTAACATTTTCTTTTTAATTAGATATTTTCAAGGTATAACAAACAATTATGAGAGGAATAATTGTGGGAGACTGTTTTAAAATGTATTGTTGTTGTAAAATGCATGTATTGTTACATTTAATCATAAAAACAATAAAAGTTAATAAAGTTGGATATACATTTTAAAATGAAATGTACATAATATACATAGGCACTATATTTAGTATAATGTCTTAGGGTATAAAGAAAATTAAAGTAGAAAGAATGTTAAAAAGAAAAGTAAAAGAAAAGTACAAAGAACATCTAAGTATAAAGAAAATCGGAGCTTTATCTTTTTCTATACCAAAAATTTTTAGTCTAGAAGAGAAGAGCTACAAAACCACTCTAATGACAACTAAACCATACCGATTTCACAAAGTATTGTTAAACTGACTGGTTAGGAGACACTAAATTTCACAGAACTGATAAAATATAACTGTCCAATGCATTTCAATACTTTTAAAGGGATGGAAGAAACTTTTAATATAACTTTGTTTGTACAAGAAAGTTTTAAAAGTTCTCAGTCAGATTTATAAATAAGGGTGAACCAAACCTCGCTTCAAATTTGCATAATTGAATTCTGGCACTGTTGATGAATTTGACTAGGTATCATTCATTGACTGTTAACAGATGACACTACTACTTACAGCTTTCTATTTGTAGTTTAAACCCTAAAAGACTGTGGCACTTAGATTCTGGAGCAAAGCCAGACGATATTACCCACATATTTCACGAGTACTGTAGCTTCTTAGCTATTCTAATGTTAACCATCTCCCCATGGAAATAATGGACTTACACCAATTTTTAACGAGGAAATGTGAGAGTCTTCACTCAAGACTGACAGTACCTACTGTAACTAGACTCACCAATTAGAAACTGATAAACTATTTTCCTGCACGCAGATAACGTTGTACTGAGGTTCCGCAGTATTGGACTTCTCAAATCTTAGCTAATTTATCCGAATGATTGACATTGAAGAGGTCGGGAAAGAGTAGCCAAGATAATCATAGTCACAAAACACACAGAGAGTTGACCATATCTCAATGTCAGATTTCTCCTGTCGAAAATCTTCTTTCCGACTATATTTAGCGGACCCATGCCGGGTTGGAATCGTGCGCGAATCCGGATCTGATGGTGTGGGTTCGATCCCCGCAGTCACCACTTCCATTTGTAATGTGACTATACAGTAAGGCTAGGTAAAGGTCGATGTTGAGTAATAGAGAGGACTTTGTACTCCTAACTTCGCCTCTTACAAGAAGACAAACTTTACCTTATTTAAACAACTATTTTCAACAAATTACAAAAAAAAAACACCCAGTAAAATCAACACATTTTTGTACACTAAATAGGACAAATAAAGTCAACAGAACACATCAAGGTCAAAGCAGTCACCGAGATGTTTCCCGACCATGACATCACGGAGGAGCAACACAGGTAATATTATGACAACCCCTATAATAAACCCGAGAGTTGGTCGTTTGTCAAGAACTGGTACTTGTTCAGACTGGCTGGTGAAGTTGACACGACGACGGCCTCGGCAAGGTTGAAAGAGAAGCTGGAATACGTAATGAGTCGAGAACCACTGTGTTAAAAAACATCTTGTGGTCAATGACTTGTATTTTACTATGCTCAGATTTAAGCGTACACTTGCTAATTGTCTAGTTCCAGTTGATAAAATAGATGAAAGGTTCAAAACTTGACAAATTTGTCAATAGGCCTACGGCAAACGAAAAGTCCGATACGTAGTAATAAAAACCTACTGTACTAAATTGGAAATTTTGATAAATAGATTGATTTGACTTTGCTTTAACTAACTTAAAGTGCCAAATAATACAATGCATAAAAGCCAGACCATTGTAATCAACCATTATTCTGAAATGAAATAACACTTTGCAATTTTATGAATGAGTATAACACCGATCCGCAGATAAATGCATAATGTCTATAGCATTTTCTGAGAATTTTAATTTATTGTATGGATACAATTTTTATTGTAATTAAACAATCATTAATTTTATATAAATGTTTCGAATTATTCACATCAAAGTATCATTCAGTAGTATAGCATTAGGTATATAATTCGTTCATTCTAACTATTCCCATTCCAAGGTCAATTAATGTTTGTCTGTATCATCAGGACTCCTACAGTAATTGTTTGCTGCAAACTCGTCTGTACTGTTAAATTCTTACTCTGTATTAATTTGAGTTATAATGTCTTTTAGAGGGGCATCTTCAATCAAATTGTCTGCTGACAAAAGAAATCCTACCCATGAAGGTACTAACTCATGTGTTACATTTTTCAGCAGTTCAAATACATCCCTAACATTCATTACATAAGAGTATAATTATGTATCTCCATCTCTAATAAGGTTGAACTTGAAAAATACAAGTTTCCAGCGGATTCGTGGCGGATTGAGTCGCGATCACACTGAGCTCATCACTCCAGAGGCGCCAGTTCGAATCCTCAGTCACCACTTACAATTTGTAATGTGCCTATATGGTGACACTAGGTAAAGGTTGAGTGGTAGACTTTGTAGTTCTCACTTTGCACACACAAAAATTAGATTAGCAGTTTCCGACCTGTTGTATGGTCACTCTTAGAACTACGCAAGAAACGTCTATCGCAAAATATTTCCATTAATAATGGTAATCAGTAGCTTACTTTGAGTTGTTGGCTAAACATCCAACCAAATCATCTTTGTTAGATGAGCTATTTGAAAAGAAAAAAAAATACACTAAGTATATTGACACATAAATGGGCTGTCACATAATACTGTGGATACAAACAATCGTTTAAGTACCACTAAGAGCAAAAGCGGATTCGGAAATTTGCAGCCTAAGAGCAGTGCATCAATTTGTCACTCAATTTAGAACTCCAAATTGTCCTTGATTAAATGAAAAAAAAAATGTAAACCAATAACTAACTTAACCTCAACTCAACGGGCTCCAGATAATTTGGCCAGTCAACTGCTTGCTTACAATGCAAGTTATCATATTCCCTATCTAAATACATTCCATGCTTCTTATCTTTGACCAAACATGTTTCATCCCGCTTGGGCCGGTTAAATTATCCACCACAAATCATGTTCCGATGATAAGAAGAGGGTTCTTGTTTCCCTATTTGTTGACTGACAAACTGCTGGCAGGAGTGAAGCGAATTTTTTTCAATTAGTGACTTTAATTCTTGTTACCTCACTTCAGCCTTCGTCCTCAGCCTATGGCTTCTGTATTACAGAAGCTCTGTGATAATTCACAGATTACAGGCCTGTTCCTTCTGTTCACAGCTTCGCCTCAGCCTTTGGTCTCAGTTTTTCGTACTCTATTATAACGGCCTAGCTCTATTATCCCTGTGCTCACAACCTAGCTTCAGCCTTAAATTTAGTTGTTCTTAAACTGCAAGTTTCACCACATTTAATGAAGTGAACATTAATTTCAAATTGCATTGAAATTGGAAATTTTATTCTGCTATAACAGCAAAAATTGGTCCTTGGGCCACCAAATGAAACGACAGATTTTCATAAATTTCGTACAATGATGGGTGACATTATAATACATGACTAAATTAAATCTCATTAAAATCCGATGGAATTTGCTGTTTTTCAATAACTAAAACTGAACTTTAAATGTTTTTTAAACCAAACAAAAATGTGACTTGTAAAGAGCAATTGCACATAATTATGTAGGTATATTGTTATACAAAAGGGTTCCCAAAACATGGTGGTCCAATAATATTGAGTTTTAGTGAAAAAACTGAAGCATGATACCTAAAATTAAAGTGCCTTAGGCCTATCATAACGTAAGCTGCGCTGCACTTGCCGACTTGTTAGATCTCTCAATGTCTTTCACTTCACTGTCATTGTTAAATGCTAAATATTCAAAATCATTATCTATAAAGTACGTTCTACTTGGGCCGTTAATCCATGGTTACTCTTTAACAACACAAAAAAACTTGATCAGCTTATTCCAATCATCACTGCTAATAAACCACTTCAAAGGCTTTCATTTTGACAGCTGTCAGACATTACTTTAGACCAGACATTACCAATCTTATAGAGTCAAATAACATAGAATCATAGATTAACCTAGCTATATAAACCATTTATAAGTTTAAGAATTTTACTGTGAAAAGTATTGCCGTTGTACACAGTATGCCTAAACTCATGACAAGTAGGTCAATCAAATTATATAAAAAGAACAATCGTTGTGACGCAATTTGTTGCTGAAAGTCTACATAAATACTTCAAAAACCATATAAGTGCATTCCAGCTGTTACCGCCCGAATGTAAAAAGACCCAAGTAAAGACCAGTGTTGTCAAGATCGGAAGCTCCCTGCGCTTGATACTTTGACTCTGCATGGCGTTGACAAAGCACTATCGTGGTATGAGGCAAAAAGGTTAAAGTCCTGATATAAATTAAAATTATTTCGGCAAAACAAATGTGTGGACAACTTAAAATTGTATGGTCAATATTAAGCCCAGTCCAATATTAGTACACACTGTATGGTGTGGCACAAAGTACTATATAGCCTACTTTGCAAAACCGTGCACAATGTGTCACTCAAATGGCTAAAATTTTAATTCATCTGATAGATAACTCAAGACCTTTCAAGGGTTGCATATGTTCAATTGTCCCGTACAACCTCCACAGCCACCTATTACATATCCGCAAACAGGCCATAGAAATTTAGCCGGCCCACCCTACCACTTGCGTCTACAATGACTTTTCTTCACACTTTTCTTAACAAAACACAAGCTTGCTTCACTACTGCCATGTTAGTTATGCAAGTTAATCCCTCAAGTGTAATCGGCGAAATAATAATCAGACGCAAATAAGTTGTTCTAAGTCTAGACCTAACTTACTGCTGCAACTGTAAGAAAGTCATCGACAGTCGGCTATTAATTAGCTAGCAGACTGACGTTTTAAAAGCAACTCACAAAGATGGAAAGCTAAGAAACAGCGAAACTTGCTACATTTATTGCATGGCCTAGGTCTAGCTAATTAAGTGATTATACGCTTACGTCTAAGAGCCTTACCTCTTTAATTTTATCCCTGCGTATTCTTGCCGTTGGATCCTTATCCTCTCCTCCAAAAATAACAGGGTAGTGGTCACTTTCCATTGGTGGAACAGTTTGCACTTTCGGTGCAATCTCAGCAATGTCTCCCACATTTTCAACAGGTGGTTTTAATAGTTCGCCCGTTTTAGTTGAAGAGCTTATTTTATTCACAGAGTCTTCTATAACATCAGGTCTTTCTAAAACCTTTTGATTTTTCTTATCTTCTTCTTCAATTTTGGCCAATAGTTTAGCCCTATCCTCCAGCTTATGTGGGTCTTGGTGACTTTCAGCATTGTGCCTCAATAAACTTAACTTTCCAGATTCACTGATTTCTTCACCATGAGGGGGTGCTGGAATTAGTAGTTCAGGTCCAGCCTTTTGCATATGCCTATACACTTTGTAAACACTATTAACAGTACCTGCACCCCTGAACTCAGGGAGGAAAAAGAAAGCACCAAAACATACAACACCAAACGTCAGAAACACTAAGAGTATTAAATACTTCTCTCGAGGTCTAAAAGATCTTCGAGTCGAAGTTGGCACGGGAGCACCATTCAAAAATCGTTGATAAGTAGGAAGAATTCCGGTTGTTGCCATTTTGACAGAAAAACACAAGCATACGACAGGCACGTTCAACTAGGTTCACGCCATTTTTCAGACTACTCTGTTTTGAGGTTTTTGGCAGCTGGCAATGTTGGCAATAGTAGAGTATGAAAGCCAGTAGGGCCAACACCAGAAAAGAAAATACAATCTGGGTTGGTTAGCAGCACTATATATAAATATAAAAAGGTAAAGGAATAAAACTTATTTGTATGGCTACTATAACACACTCACAGTTTAATTTTGATGGATAATATCAGCTTTTTTGGTTTTTCAAAGAATACGTATATCTATTAAAATAAGTAGATAATAATAACTTTATTATAGTAATATCTGCCGTGGTTCAGAAGTCACGATAATCCGTTGGTTCATTTTTAGATATCCAAAAGCTCAGCTTTACAAGGTGCTACTGAACATTGACTTTGCATCCAAGGACTCTATATCTTACTTGAAGTTGTCCCATTACGACCTTGCATAGTTGCATAATGCGGCGACGGTGTGGTTCACCCATTGTAACTTGTGATCGCCGCTTTCGGAAGAACTTTCATAGTCTAGGGTCTGTCCCACGCAGATTACCGGACCTGGTATCAAATGAGTCACGAGGATAGCACAGAAGCCGAGGAGAGACTTTTACGTTGACTCTCAAATCGTCGGTGGACTTGCTTTTTATATGATATTATATTTCACACCGTCCGCTCAAGCGGGCCTCAGTCTCTTATACTAATATTGGTAACGTACAGAAGACCCTATCTGGCCAACTATATTAGAACTGGTATTACTGCTGCTATGAACGATAGTGGCCAGTCCCAGTGATGTTACAGCACTTTTAATTGGTGACGAAGCCAAACAGTTCCTACTGGTACTAGTTTTTTTAGTAGATATATGGAACATTAAAAGTGAAGTTTCAGCACAACAGAACCAAGCAGAGAGCAGGCTGGGCTAGCATGTGTAGCTTTGACTATGAAAATTTTGTAGACAAGGAGTGCTAAGCCGTATATGCGTTTCTTCAGTTAATCCTTCCAGTCGAGTAGTTTTGCAGCACTTGTCGAACAACGTATCGTTCATTATGAACAAATAAACAGCTGTTGTCTAAGCTATCTCTCAAACCACTAAAGAATATTTTACTTTTAAACGTTTGCAACTTATATTATTTTATGGGTGTATTAAATCCTCCAACGCTTTTTATAGTAATTTTATCGTACACACAATTACACAAAGGAGGCATTATAAGATTCGGTGCGTCTTTGCGTGGTTCCACATTCTTTCGAATCGAAGACGTGGTGTATTGTTAATCCTGTGTAACCAATAACGCGAACCGGAATTTTGACACAAACGGTCAGTTTTCTGACATCATAAATTAGGAAATAATCTGAGTACTACATACGGTCACTTATAAGTTCATTTCCTGGAAATTCGCTAGGATTCAAGGGAGCGCTTGTGGTCCTGACCAAAATGGTCACCCGTTTATTTTTATGGAGATGATTAGGCCTATACGTCAATCCAAGAACCTGATCTAGATTTATCCATTGACTTTAAATGTTTAGGTTAGGTTTTAAAGTTAAAGGTTCATCGCCGCCCTCGCACAGCACTTCCACCACTCTGCCTCGATTTCCTTACCCCTTTTGCAATCAAATAGTATCAAAATGCCTACTTTGGCCATATTTCGGGATTTTGACCTTCTATTGTGCCCTTCTTGTGTCAAAACCCCTAAACCCACCAAAAACAGCAGGGTTCGTGAATTATTGCGACACATATAACCAGGGATGAAATATACCAGTCAGCAGCACTTATGTTAAAGCCTTCCTGCAAGATAACATTATTTTATAAAACTCGAGGGTTAACTTTTCGAGTACCTTTTACAAGGAAAACAGTACTCAAAATATGTTCACTATTTTATTAATACAGTACTTGAACCAACTTACATAAGAGCGCAGCACAAGTCAATTTTATGTGATAACTGAGATAATCTACGTTACCGATGGTAACCCGACTAGTGTTGCGCTCCGTTGATGTACTACTGAACTTTGTGCAGTGTTGCTAAAAGAAGACCGGTTTCTAAACCTGTACAGTTGTGCATGATTTCCTATGACGCTATATTTTGAACCCAGCAATGGTGTAGAGGCAAATTTGCCAGAGTGGGAACGCAAAATTTTATCTGGGTTATCATAAATATTAATGTAATTGTATGATACCTAGGCACTTTACGGACCAGATTAAGGAGTATGAAACACCAAGGGGAAGGGGAAATCCGGAAACCTTCCCCCCGAAATTGTTAAAATTTTTAAAAAGTCATGACAAATTATTTTTCATGAAAATTATTATTTTTCATTTTACTGAAAATTATTTTTTCAGTGTGGGAACGCCGTTCCCACGCGTTCCCGCACCACTACACCCCTGGAACCCAGGACAGAAAATCACGAGTTTTCGTGTAAGTGCTTCTAAGTTTTAGCTTTCAAATGTTACCAAGTGTGTGTTGAATCAATAACATAATTATTGAGTCTCATTTAATTGTTGTTTTGTTTGAAATGTTCTCGTGTTCATTGTAGGCCTAATTCATCATTTTCCATAATTTCAGTCCATTATTGATGGAAGATCTAAATCACTCGTAGTTCTAGTTCTAAACCAGGAAAACCATGTAAATAATACAAAACTTTCGGGATAGTTATCTTGTATTTTGTGCCGGTAAAATAAACGAGCCGCTAGAAACTACGAAACCTGGCATGTATTTGATCAATCAACTTTCAGTGGCTTTTCGAGGGTGTGCAACCCAACAAATGCTAGTTTTATGTGATTAATCTTTGTATGTATTTATAGTAATTTTTACATTATTTCAAACAAATTATTTAGGGCGGATTGAACCCAAATTTTAAAAATGTACATTTAAATGATCTTTTGAAAGCGTTATGAGCTGTAAGTACTACATTTTTACAGCGGTTCACAGTGGATTTCCTCGACCTAATAACTAACCCCCCCATCAACCATCACTAACCCTCTGCATCATCACTTTGTCTTGTCCATATTGTGCAGTCTCAAGCTGCTAAGTCCATACAGTCTTACAGACTACAGAGGTTGTTTCAAAAGATACTGACTGAGGTGTTAGTATTCAAGTTGACTGAAATCGGTATTTTTGATGGTAGATTGAAACCACCACCTTCTCCCGTTATTTTACTATAGTCCTTAACGACTGGAGCTACAAATTTACGATACTTTGATCAAGAAGCCGCTCTAATATTGTTAATAAATAAAATAACTGCTAACCACTGATAAAGCTAACCATTTGGTGTGTTAACCTATATGAATTGATGAATAAACTATACTTATTACTTATACTTACGTTTTAAGTAAATACTAGTTTTAGAACATTTGAACTACTCTATTCAAAGTAAGTACTGATGATTTAGTGTGAATAAAACCATTGATGATTTAGTGTGGTCTACTTTGTGTAATAAGTTAATATTGCTCCATTTTTAAGGTATCAAATGACGGCCTTTGGAAAAATAAAATATTCATGCTGTCAGCGTGGTAAGATCCAGACCCGGAACCATGTCATGAGCACCGATCCCGAATTGAGCATTTTTTCATATATATTTCTGTATACAGGGTGTTCATAAAAGGTTGTCACAAGCTTTAGAATTAGGTTTATTAAACATAAAACTATTGAAAGATGATATAAAACTTGTTTAATTGAAAAATAAACAATTTTTATACATATAACTTTAGAACCAACCGACCCGGTTTATAAAACAAAACAGCTGACGTAACAAACAAGTATTTATTAATATCATTGACTTTTTATCTTACAAGATCTTTGCTAATACTCGTATTTAAGTAAAAGAAATAGATTTACTGAAAGTTAACCGCACGAATTTACTGAAACTTATCAGTAATACCTTAACAGAAAAAGTCAAAGATTAGTCACCTATTAATAAGTATTTACTAAACTTATTAAGTAATTACTTTACTTATTAAGTATTTACTTAGAAGTAATAAGTATAGTTTATTCACATTTCACATAACTGATATTTGCGAGACTCCCGTGGTACTGGGCTACTGGGCCAAGGGCGTAGACTCTCCCCAAAATTACATCTAATAAATTTCTGGTTACGCCACTGACTCGGGCTGTTGTGAAAGGAAGCAAAACATAAATGGTATTGTTTTGATCGGTCACTTATGCTATCACTACCGTGGGTTGGAGAGGACGTCACCGAGGCTACGATGTGCCTGTCTATTTCGAAAATAGTGATTCCGTAATTACGACGCAAAGACTTTTTCGCCAGCACTTTCTGATTCCGCTTCACGACCCGTTGCTAAGGACAAACTCCGATCAGGCATGGTTTAGGAAATTGGATGGAGTTGGTAGTCCTAGTTCGCTTGAAGCTGAAAAACACGAACCAGCACGCAGAATCGTCACCAACGCGTGTACGGTGTTTGTACTAGGAACGGGGTCGTGACGTGAAATAAAATAATGCTGGCGAAAATGTTTTCTGTCACAATCACAGAATTACTATGTTCGAAATATGCTCACCCATCGCAGCCTCGATGCCGACCTGTCCAAACCATGGTGGTGACTTAGTTAGTATATAAATGACTGATCAAAACAATAATTTGTTTATCTGTTTTACCTTCCCTTATCACAGCTGCTCCCGAGTCATCTGCTCAGTCCGTTCTGCCGCATCCGGCTAGCTAATGTACATGCTTTAACAGTTAGACCGCATCAGTGGAAAAAAAGCCCGTGGTTGTCTAGCCCGTTGTTACGTACACAGTGTCATGTATTACTCTGTGGTGACCACGGAGGCGAACCCTTAAGTTCATGTTAATATTTCAAATATCTCTATGCATGGTCTAATTTACAATGTATGGTTATGTTGGTCTGTATAGTTTTTTACACACACGCAGTAGAGAAAAACACACTGAACACAAAAAAGGAATCTTGTAAAGATTAATGTACTCGTTTATAGCCTATCAACTTCATTCTAGTGGAACATAAGAGAATGCTGCAATCTCCATATTTTAAAAGCAATCTCGATGAAAACACAGAGTGCAATTTGTATTTGAGTTCAGCACTGAGCATTTGTGGGATTCAGAACAAACTGTGACAGCCCTATCCTTTGTGGAGACAATCTTTTGATCTACTGGAAAATTACTTTGGAGTACTGAAACGAAACAGTTCAGACTGAATAGGTTGAAGCTGCGTTCAAGTTTTAATTTTGTGGAACGATTTGAATGTTAAGCTTGGAATGGAAACACACGACATTATTAAAACATACAATAAACAAAAGAAAAAATTACTAGTGCGGTTGTTTTAAAATCGAAAGGTTGGCCAAAATTAGATTTTATTGTAATGGTTACAGTAATGCCACTTCAGATACAACAGTTTAATGTTAGAACTATGCCAGTAATCAAAATAGTAATAGTTTTGTTTTATATATCTTGTAGATCAAATTAAGAAATTGAGCCAATTCGGGTGAATATAATATTTAAGAAACCTCCGTTTCTGATTGTCTTAATTCGAAGCACTATTTTCTAAGTAGAATAAGTATAGACTTTTATACTTCCTTCATAGGTCCTATGTCAATTACTTTTCAAACGGTTTCGTATGCTCACAGTACAATGAATAGACTTATAATATAAAATGTAAAGAATGAACTTAGTCGTTTCCGTGCCTTGTTTATTTCAAGGACACTTTTCTCAGTTTACTTAGGATGATTGGAAAAGTTTAACTAGAGTAAACGGGTCTGTTTATTATGAATCGAGAGTGAGACACATTTGTGTGGATGTTCTAGTTAGTTGTTAACACATAATTATATTATAAAGCGTGTAAAGTAGATTAATGGTACACAAACAATAGAAAATACATAATAGAAAATAGAAATACTTTAAGACAAATAGAGTTTGATTGAAAAGTTTTCGGAGGAAAACACTAAAAGCAGAGGAGCAATCTGGACTGACGAAAGAAAAAGTAACTCATTACGAGAGGATGAAGCAAGTCCGGGCACTACAAAAAAGGCAAACTTTTCAAGAAGATTCTAAACGTAGGCTACTTCGCGTTAACGTACTGGACTACACGTGAGTAATAATAATAAGATCATCGACAAACATAAACATTCGATTTCGTTACATTCTTAAGGTTAATATTACGCAGGCATACAAAGTTTGAACTTGGGTTATAGCAAATTTAATGTTATGTTAGGTTATGTAGATAACGCGTATATGCCGAATGGGTGAGGCAGGAACATCACCAGGGTTGCGGCAGCACACGCACAGATAGCGCGTGCACGAATTATTTTAAGTGTCTTGTGTCTTAAGAAACACCACTGACGCACGAGCAAATTCGTTCTTTCTCGAAAATTGCACGATTTGGTTAAAATTAAGTACAGTACTTGACATCTGCAGACAAACTCGAGCATGTGGAGCGTAGGAGGAGAAAGACGGCGAGAGATGGCAGCGCTATCCGTGCTTGAATGGCCTATGTTGATTTTGCTGCTCCAACTATGTGGCATCTATGCGCAATTTACTCACCATAACATTATCTTTGGTTATATAGTAAACGGTACAATGTAAAACACTTAGTTGACCAAAATAGTGACCTCCACAAGCTGAACAGGTTCCAATTGGGTCATTATAAATGAGCAAACTCCGTAGTTAGTTATCTCTTGTGTACTGGTAACAAGTTGAATGTTTCATTTTGTATTTTGTGCAAATAATAAATTTATACATCAACCCTGGAAGTTATTCATCCACACTGGGAACGACAACCCTGATGTACGGTCAATCATGCCTTTATAATAATGTCGTAATAACCACTTCAATCAATCTAATGAACAATAACAAAATTCGAAAACAAAATGAAACTAGTAAATCTTGTTACGAAAGACAAGAGAAAACCTTTCAAGTAATAAAGTAGAAAAGCCAGACGGGATATCTTGGGTTTAAGTGTTGTTCAAACACTACCAGCAGGGCACTTCATTTAAGTAGCGCAGAAGCTGTAAGCATTGCGTTATAATGGCCAGGTTGATGGCGAGCGGAAATGTGTTTTATATATATATAATCATGTAGAGTGCGAGTGAGTGTATTTAACTTTTGCAAATTTGTTTATATTTATATTGTGCTTGATTAGCTACTAAATGTAAACATCGTCAACACACAAAATTGGTACGTTATACAGAGTCAGGCAAAAGTGTGGAAACGCCTTTATAACTTTTTAACCAGCTTTTTCAGCGCAACCGAAACTGGTACATTTCACTAGGAGAAACAAAAGTAACTTTTAATGCTTACTGACACTTTGCCCCTGTTTTCAAAATGGTGGATGGGTATTCCATATTCAAAGGAAGCCCCATCGAATGACAACTCATTTTGAAGGTATTAGAAAATGTTGATGAGTGCTGAAAACTAGAAGTCTATCTTAACCCAGAAAGAAATGGCGTTCATCTTAAGTTACACTGATTTTTATTACGCGAAATTGTGGAAACGCCTTTATAACTCTTTTGCCATTTTTTCAGCGTTACCAAACTTGGTACATATTAATAAAGTTATCAAAAGTATCTTTTAATGCATACACACTTTGCCTCAGTTTTCAAAATGGGTTTGGGGGCAGACTTAAAACTCTGTGTAGCTTAAAATCAACGCCTTTCCTTTCCGGGTTAAGCTTGAGACTTCTAATTATCAACATTCATCAATATTTCTAAGACCTTCAAAATGAAGTGTCACTCGATGGGGCTTCCGTTTAAAAATTATGGGGCTACCCCCACCCATCAGTCCACCATTTTGAAAACTGGTGCAAAGTGTCAATAAGCATTAAAAGATACTTTTGGTTCTTATAATAAAATATATAGATCGGTTGCGCTGGAAAAAAAACTGTTAAAAAGTTATAAAGGAGTTTTCACACTTTCGCATAAAACAAATCTGTGTAACTTAAAATCGACGTTATTTCTTTCTGCGGTACGATAGAGACGTCTAGTTTTCAGCATTCAACATTTTCTAAGACCTTCAAAATGAGGTGTCACTCGATGGGACTTCCCTATGAAAATTATGGGGCTACCCCCCTTCCCCTCAATCCACCATTTTGAAAACCGGGACAAAGTGTCATATGCTTTTAAAGGTAGGTACTTTTTTCCTATAATAAAATGTACCGAGTTCAGTACCTGAAAAAACTGGTTAAAAAGTTATAAAGGCGTTTTCCACACTTTTTCCTGACCCTGTATAACGTACCAATTTTGTGTGTTGACGATTTGAAAACTAGTTTTATCGGTTAGCTGGTTTTAAATTAGTCTAAATCTGTTATGTCTTTGACAGTAGTGTATAAAAATGCAAAACTTAACATACGAGAAAAATGTTAAAACACAAGTTACTTAATAAGATTTTCCTTATACAATATGATCAAACATCATAATAAATTACCGAGTTGGATAAACAACATAAACAACATGAACAAATTCGAGAAGATTTAAAAGATAAGCTACTAGAAAAAGTATTTTACTTTATTTAAAACTTTTTTTGAGGAAGATGTAGCATCAAAATCAGACGTTAAGTCTCTAATCTTTAGTTGTAAACGTTTATAAGTATTTGCTTTATGTACTTGTCTATGCAAGCTTTTGTTTGTTTCGACAATAAGACATTTTTATTGTTATGTTGTGAGAATAAATCCCTTATAACAACAAGCAACTTCTTTAATTAAGGTATTTTGAATTTTAGCCGTGATAGGTAAAAGTTAAAAGTGTTGAAAGGCAATATTTGCTCCCCAGAACCAAGCTAATTGAACCATCGTTCATTAAACTTTCTTCAGTAGTTTCAGCAGCGTGCACCGTTGAATTGGTGGGACGATGAACGAAATTATTTGTTTGAATTCCTAAGGTTATAATGTTACTGACATTGTCCTTCAATTTTGAGTAAAAAACTTCCACGACGGTTTTGGATCTGGAATCTGATCTCGTGTAAAAGGTAAAAAGTAACCATAACATAAAACATTAGGAAATTAGCTAGCCTAAAAGTATGTCTTATTAATTTTACAACCGTAAGATTACTATACAACAGTTAGCCTAGAAAGCAATACAACATAAAGAAACATTTAATGAAATTTAACAAAAACCAATAGAGCAACCAAACACGTTCACGGTCAGGAGCAGCGGCCAACCAATCTCAGACATGAATCAGATTGACCAACAAAAGATTGACAGCGAACACATAAATACCTATTTGTTTTAATGAAAGGCAAATTCTTTAATAAGTTTAGGAAAAAGGGTCATTTGGTGGTCGGTGACTGATTAGCTTGAGCTGATTTTTTAGGCTAGCTCATTTCCTAATGTTTTGTGTTATGTTTTAGGTTACTTTTCACCTGAAGATGGGGTCAAATCCAAGAAAACCCGGACAGAGCTCGAGCAGCGTCAAACCGAAATAAGGAATTTAACATGGGGAAATTTGCAAATGATGATTTAAGTAGATTAACGTGCCAAAATAGGAAAAGTGTTTAAATAGAAGCATATAGCCGTAATCATATTTTAACCTCAGAAGCACGAACATTTGATCTGGTAACATTAATTGTTATAAAAATGCACAATACTAATCGTACTTGTGAGAAATTGCATACAACAATAAAAACAACCACTCAATCCTCTACAAGTGGCAGTCAAACATTGAAGTGTTGTCGTTCGTGCATTGAACAAACAGCCAGAGTGTTGTTTGTTGTTTGAAACGTTGCTTTTCTGCGATACTCTTCACTAACAACAACAAAGAGCTTTAGATAATAGCTCTTTTGAAATTGAATTTTAAACCACACCAAACCCTTTTATTATTGACACGTTTTCAGAAGGTCAAAATACACACAGGTTATATAGACATAACATTTTTAATTAACTCGGTGTCACAATGTTCTTTGAATAAATTTCGTTAATTGTTCATAAGCCAATAATGAAATTAATGTTATAACTATAGCAAAATATTCAGCAAACACTTGGGGTTTCAAATATTTTCTTATAAAAACATTTACAACT
This sequence comes from Matsumurasca onukii, assembly GCA_018831715.1. Taxonomy (NCBI): domain Eukaryota; kingdom Metazoa; phylum Arthropoda; class Insecta; order Hemiptera; family Cicadellidae; genus Matsumurasca; species Matsumurasca onukii. Next base: position 19,438,014 of record CM032062.1, on the reverse strand, counting down.
ATGAACCGAAACCTCTGCATAATCTTACAAACAATTTTGACAGAAATGAAAAAAGCCAATCAAAATAAAGAATTGTTAAATTTAAACTAAATTGCACGCATAAAAATATGAACTTATTCATTAATTCTACGTGATTTATCAGTTCTCCGTTGACGAAGGTCTGTATCTGATAGCGTTTGACAATGTAATCTACACCGCTCTACACTGACAACATTCTGTTCACCTAAACTCAATAGTGAGATGCAAATCCTGTCACAACACCTGTGTCTGTCTGCTCGCAAATTTATTGACTTGGAAAACACACAGTTTAGACCTAAACTGCCACGTTGCAGTGTCTGTACAACCTCGCCCGTGCTTAGTCGATGTGCAATCAAAGACAATGTTATGGTAGGTAGATAGTGTATATGTCACATGGCTGAGGCAGGAACGTTGACATAGGCAGCCCAAGCACAGATACTGCTGCGAGCTCTGCCATCTTTCGCCGCCTCTGCTCCACATGCTCTAGTTTGTCCGATGTGAATTACTTAAATGAGACCAAATCGTGCGATTTTTTTGGAACGAACGAACTTGCGCCTGCGTCAGTGGTCGTAATTGAGATTCTTGAATCCCTCCACGCCCATTCTGTGCTGGGCTGCCTCAACTAAATCGACCTTCCTGCCTCAGCGATGTTACAATTATTTTGAACAATGAAAAACGGGCAGGCGCTTAGTTTGACAGCTAAGCCGCATCAGTTGAAAGAAGGCCCGTTGTTTACCCAGTTGTTACGTGCACGGTGTCGTGAGTTCCTTGGGCGGACGAATTTAGCTATTGGCTTCTATACGCTATCCACTTAATCCATGACAACTTATTTTTACTTAACTCTTGTGTCAACTTTATTCGCAAATATAAAGTTTGGCGTTCGTAGTTAAAGTTGAAATTTAGTGGTGGTAGTTTGAGTCTATGATTGTAAACATGCATCTATTTTGCATCTATTTAATTTCACTATCCCAACCCAAACGTGTGACCATTATGCAATTGCAACAGCTAATCAGACATAGAACTCGGTTTTATTGCAGAACAACAAGATACATTATTTACATATTTTCTTAAAATTAAAAAACAATAATTTCTGTTACTACGATTTCAACTCACATGTCCAGTTACTGGGGTCGTTACGCTATGTCAAACAAAACGAAAAACTCTACATTATTACATCATTTTGCTGGAGAGTTATACATACGCATACATATACCTAAGTTTATGACTTGTCCAATTATAACTGATTAATTACCTACACTATCACAAACACTTCGAAAAATAAAATGAAACAAATTTAATTGAACGTTGCTCGATGTTTGATGGGATCTGGTTGTCTGTTGTAAACCCCTCATTATTGCCTTTGCTACTGCATTTGTAGAGGTAGAAGCCCAAAGATATTTAGAACTTAAGACAATTTATGAACACGTGGTGTAATTAAAACTAGTTTGTGTACTTTAACTCTGCAATGTTTGAACCCATCAACTGAAAGATTGTCTTAAACTTGTATTTAAGGTGCTACATTAGATCGCAACAGCTTTACAGTGATGTATTATGGTAAAATAAATCTCATAAAAAGGCAATTCCAATATTTGAAATTAGGTGAACATCGAACAGTCTTAGGCCACTTTTTAAATAAACTCTACAATAATTTAGACTATATTATCTTCTGTAGATAAGGTTAGACAGCTTTGGCAAAGCCAATACGCATGTTGTCTGCGTCAAACATTGTGTAGTAGCGTCGCATAAACACGTCTCCCAGGATGGCTCCATACACCGGCCAGGAGTCTACCCCCAGAGCACAAACCCTGCCTGAGTCGTAGTTCACCTGCAAAACAGATGTACGAGGTGAAACACGCAGAACTGATAATGTTCAAAGCAGTATGTTTATTTAACTTCTTGCTACACGTAACAAAATACGTGATATTTCTAACCTCTAGTTCTTCCAGTTCAATTATTATTTAAAAAAAGTATTAAACCTATAAAGAAATACAATAACGTAGACCCAACCCCATTAGTTATATTAGTACTCACTGTATGAACAAATAAGTAAAAATGAGTAGAAATTTTAAAAACTGCAAAACATTTTTTTATACGGAAAAGTTATTTGAAGGACTTACTTCCAATACGTAGTCTTTGCCTTCCAAAACATAAGAATGTTCTGCGATGTTGAACGCCAATGAGGGCAAGTTAGATATCAATGAACAGTTAACCTGCAAAATAAAAAGTCTCATCAAGATTCTTCATTGACCCCTGCTAGCAATAATGCAAAATTAACAGTTTAAGTACAGAATAAATCAGTTTAACTAAAAAATCTAAGCACGTAAACTAGCCAATTAGTATTAGTCTACAGAGGAAAACATTTATCTTTAAACCTCTTACCTAAAGTATTTCTAAATGTGTTTAAAGCTTTTGGTTAACCCTTAATATCTTCATTCAACATATTTGTAACAAAAGCGTAAAATACTCTTATGTAAGGCACACTAGCAGAAAAATCGTTAACTGTACTATAAAAAGCGAAAGGAATCAACACTAAATGAGAGGAACACCCGACCAAAACTTTAAAACCATTTTAAAAATAGTAAAGTTAGCTTTAGTAGATGTGTTATGTGCCAAATAATCAGGTGCTCAATGACTTTAGTACACTACCATAAATGATAGAAAAGAAGAACAGTATTTCTTATTTCAAGGGGGTACAAGGTATAAATTAAGCTGAAAACAATAACAGATGGTAGGGTTACTACGAAATTTTGTAGCCCCCCTTCTACTTCGTTTTCTAATAAATATACAATTAATCTAGTTGTATTTGTGAGGTAACACGAAAAATAAGAGGACGACTTGTAAGATAATTCTACTAATAGCAGCTAAAATAATCAGTAGAAAGCCCACATGTGTTCATATACTACTATAAATTGTACGAATAACACTTGAAAATTTAATTATGATTAGGGTTCGCCTCAGTGGTTACCTCATAGATCAGCCCAGGGAACTCAAGACACCGCGCACGTAACCCTTAAAACTGTTTCCTAAACTTACGAATCCACCAGTAAGAAAGCCTCGATCCTGCAGCCAGCTTGTGAACGCTAGGTAAAGAACGTCCGGCAACTTGATGAGAGAGTTGCCCGAGTCCACCAGGCAGCGCATCGGTCGCGGGAATGTGATTTCTTCACTCAGTCCAGTCTTTGAGTCAACCAGGGCAACGCTGTTTCAACAAACACATATTAGACGTAGGCTACGACTGTAAACACCAAGACATGTTTTATATTTTTCATATACAGAGTGTCACAAAACTGTGCAGCGTTATAAAACCGGATTCCACAAAGTCATAAAATTTTTGATTTCGACTTAGTTTAGCCGTAATCCACCATGTTGTAAATTTTTGAACATAATTAATAATTTAAATACCATTTGAGATATTTTTTTAAAACTTGGTATAAACTACAATTTTGTTTCCTAAATTACATTTTCCAAACGTATTTGTTATCCAACTCAACAAATTTTAAAATAGCGGCCAGTTAGAAATTTGAAAGACAAATGGAATCAAATTGGAATTTTACTTTGAAATTTTGAAATGGCTGCCATTTTGAAACCTGATAAGTTATATAAAAATATGTTTAGAACATGTTATAAGGAAAACACTTATGGTTTAAAACAAGTTTTACAAACAGTTCTCAAAGAGTTTTTGAAATTTTAATTAATTTGAAAAATTTACAAAATTGCGGATTAGAGCTAAATTATTGGCCGAAACCAAAAAAATGTTACAAGACATTTTCCACTTACTTTTGTATGTAGAATCCGGTTCTGCATTGCACGCTTCCTGTATAACATAGGATGGTGATACTCACGAAGTCATGTTGACCATCCAGTGTTGACTGTTGGTGACTGGGGCGAAAGTGAAGTTGGCCTCGTGTAGAGACTCGTGGCATCCTCCAAACACCATCTCAGCCCCGTGAACTGCAGAGTGGTTCCTGCAATGTGCAATCCAGTAGATGCGCAAGATCAAGATGGTGATACTCACGAAGTCATGTTGACCATCCAGTGTTGACTGTTGGTGACTGGGGCGAAAGTGAAGTTGGACTCGTGGCATCCTCCAAACACCATCTCAGCCCCATGAACTGCAGAGTGGTTCCTGCAATGCAATCCAGTAGATGCGCAAGATCAAGGTGGTGATACTCACGAAGTCATGTTGACCATCCAGTGTTGACTGTTGGTGACTGGGGCGAAAGTGAAGTTGGCCTCGTGTAGAGACTCGTGGCATCCTCCAAACACCATCTCAGCCCCATGAACTGCAGAGTAATTCCTGCAATGTGCAATCTAGTAGATGAGGAAGCTCAAGGTGGTGATACTCACGAAGTCATGTTGACCATTCAGTGTTGACTGTTGGTGACTGGGGCGAAAGTGAAGTTGGCCTCGTGTAGAGACTCGTGGCATCCTCCAAACACCATCTCAGCCCCATGAACTGCAGAGTAATTCCTGCAATGTGCAATCCAGTAGATGAGGAAGCTCAAGGTGGTGATACTCACGAAGTCATGTTGACCATTCAGTGTTGACTGTTGGTGACTGGGGCGAAAGTGAAGGCCTCGTGTGTAGAGACTCGTGGCATCCTCCAAACACCATCTCAGCCCCATGAACTGCAGAGTAATTCCTGCAATGTGCAATCCAGTAGATGAGGAAGCTCAAGGTGGTGATACTCACGAAGTCATGTTGACTGTTGGTGACTGGGGCGAAAGTGAAGTTGGCCTCGTGTAGAGACTCGTGGCATCCTCCAAACACCATCTCAGCCCCGTGAACTGCACAGTAATTCCGGCAATGTGCAATCCAGTAGATGCGGAAGCTCAAGGTGGTGATACTCACGAAGTCATGTTGACCATCCAGTGTTGACTGTTGGTGACTGGGGGAAAGTGAAGTTGGCCTCGTGTAGAGACTCGTGGCATCCTCCAAACACCATCTCAGCCCCGTGAACTGCAGAGTGGTTCCTGCAATGTGCAATCCAGTAGATGCGCAAGATCAAGGTGGTGATACTCACGAAGTCATGTTGACCATCCAGTGTTGACTGTTGGTGACTGGGGCGAAAGTGAAGTTGGACTCGTGGCATCCTACAAACACCATCTCAGCCCCGTGAACTGCAGAGTAATTCCTGCAATGTGCAATCCAGTAGATGCGGAAGCTCAAGGTGGTGAATGATTCCGATGTGGCTTTTCTAGTTGTGGTTTTCTCCTCCGTGGATTTAAACTAACACTTGTCCACTGACATCTATGACGAAGGCAATACAACTAAAGTTAACGCCAGATATTTTGAACATTATACTTTTTAATTTGGTTTTGTATTTTCAGGTACAACTGACATACTGCGAATGCCTTTACTTCGATAGATTCTTCGACACATACATTCCCCTGCTAAAATTGCACTTTTATCTTCCCAGTGAAGAAATGGTAGAAATGGTCTGCTTTGACGATCCTTTACACCCTAAGGAGAAAAATATAATTTTGTTGATCATTGCAGGGACAACAGCAGTTTCAATGAGTTTGTTTTGTGCTTTAACACTAATAGTATACCAGTGTAACAGATGTTTTTCCTATAAGCAATGAAAACCAGACCAGTAAGGTCAAAACATTATTCACTACATGTTTTCAAAAGGTATTTCTCAATATTATTACACTACGACATTAATTATCGTCCAGCAAACGTCATAAATAAGCTTTTGATCATCGTAACTTAAGCTTGTTTCAAAAAGCATAACTTAAGGATATAGTGATGAAAGCTAATGTTGAATTAAATTAAGTCTTAGGCTTAAGCGGCCGGCGTCATTACTAACTAAAGCCTGCAAAAGACCTCAGTCTCAGCAATTCCACCGAGGATACTCCATTGAAAAATGAGCGAAACGTCTGGAGCAGTTTTACAGTTAGCCAATTGACGCAGTCTACACCGGAAGCTTTAGTTACTAATGTTGAATGGATTTTAAATTAGATAGAACTTAGAATTTAGATAGACCTGTTGAGATAGAAGCAGAATACCCTGCGAGAGATGACTCCTTGAGTGTACATGTTCTGCAGGAAGGAAACTCCGCCCTGGTACAGCAGTGCCTCAGGGGTGCCGAGTCCCAGGATCCCGTCGAAGGAAGTGAAGAGGAACACCGGGCTGAGTTGGGTCACTGCCTCGCCAAATGTCTGGTTCACCACTTTGGCTGAACCTATCTACAGTAACACGTTTCATAGCTGAGCGGCCATTATAAAGGCACTTTGATACAAGTTTGTTTAAATCATTTATTATAGTTCCGGGTTAGAGACTATTAAAATTAAAATTCAAAGTGCTTTAGTTATTAAAAAAGACAGTATGAACATTGTATTGTAAACACTACAAACATTAACATAAAGTAAACAATATCATAATTAAAAATAAACAATGCATATAGTTACATCTTTGACGTGACTTCTGTTTGCCAGAATTTCGTTACAAATTGTTTCCCTTAAACGAAGAACGGAACATTATGAATCAGACAAAATTACTGTACAGTCTGAATTGTAACGTGCTCGTTAGTGAGTTTGACACACTTCTATCAACATCATCAGTTAACTCAACAACATGTTAGTAGTTTCACGAAACCCAAAACTTCTCTCTTTGTTAATAAACTTCCATTGGGGTTAAGGGGGTTTGTTCTAACTCAAGACATACTAGACAGATTGGATTCTAACTAAGCTATATTTCTAACTTGTTTTATTATTTAAGTCAGTCGGACCTTTCGTTTCGGAATAACGACCACTTCCAGAATGTTGTAAAATTTGCCAAACCTTTCCATTGCTTGCTTTGACTTATACACTTAGGAATTTTGTTGTACAAGATACAACAAGAAAGTAATTGCGATGAACAAGATACAAAGAACACACATAAGTATCGATAGAAAAAATTAGCCATATCAAAATAACCATCTTCCAAGGATACCCATATATTTCATCTGGCATATCTTCCGTACTATTGCTTCGACTTCAACCAAATTTATAGGAAACTTTTATAACAAAAAACAATACTTTATAAAATGAGGTTCAGGTCAAAGCTCAATAGATTGTGCCACCAGTTCACCAATATCTAAAACACGGCTCCACGACGGGTTTTGTTACGTATAATGGAACTGAACTTACAGCGACCGTATCCTTGGACGTGAAACCCATGCAATATCCTGTCCCATACGTGATCTCAAACAGTTTCCCTTCCTTGACGTGAGTGGAGGACAACCTACTCGTATACTTGTGACTCTGCCCTGCCACAAAACACAATCAATCTCTACCTATGTAGTATTCTTTGGTGTATGTGTATATCAGCTGATATAACCATAATGTTTACAATTTGTATTTACTTCAATTGTTAGTTAGTTGTCCTACAAAATAAAATGTTTCGTTCTTAGTACTCTTGAATCTTATATCTTACATTGGCGACGAGGAAGAGTTTGACAACTTTTGTAAAAGGAATAATATCCGGCACATTAGGGCAGCCCCATATCACCCAAAAACCAATGGTTTAGTTGAAAGGTTTAACAGAACCTTGGTGTCACGCTATGTTTCTTCAAAGAAAGTTGGAGTACAATCAGACCTACATTTACAACAGGTTTTGATGTCATACATGAACACACCACATAGAACGACAGGACGCTCACCAGCTTTACTGTTTCTTGGACGTAGACTTCCTACACTGCTTGATCGTTTGAAACCAGACGTTTTAGAAAAGATGGAATGGGAAATTTGGAAGCAGAAATCCTATCATGATTTAAAAACCAAACCCAGAAGTTTCGAGGAAGGAGAAGAGGTGTGGGTAAAGAACGAGCGTTCAGAGGGATGGAGACCAGGACTTATAGAGTGAAAGACTGGCGAGTTGTCTTACGATGTATCCGTGGGTGGCATTCAAAAAAAGAAACATGCTGACCAACTACGTAGAAGGGAATAAGCTGTGGAAGTAGAGCGTCAGCTTGAAACACCCAAGGGAGAAATCTAGTATTCTTTGGTTTATGTGTATATCAGCTGATATAACCATAATGTTTACATTTTGTATTTACTTCAATTGTTAGTTGTTGTCCCACAAAATAAAATGTTTTGTTCTAAGTACTCTTGATTCTTATATCTTACAACCTATAGACATTTTTCTGATATTAAAAGTTGGAACAGACTAGAAACTGGCAACATATATACACACTGAAGTCTTATATTTGATATATTTTTACAGATATTAAAACTATGACTTAGTGGAAGAGAAAATACTCTGAAAAAGAATTCAGCACTCTGCAAAAGACCCTTGGTGGATTGGTATAGTGCGCGACTCCGGAGCTCACCCCGCTGATGGCGCAAGTTCGATCTCCGCAGTCACCACAGTTTGTTAAGTGATATATAACGCTAAATAAAGGCTGTAAGGTAGAGAAGACTTCGTAGTCCTTACCTCATAACGTTAAACATAACAAAGCTTTGCCTTTTACACCTGGAATATTCATGTTTAATTTTAATTGCGAATTAAGGCTTTGCAAGCACTGAACTGTAAAATAAACATGTTAACCGTTAACCAATTTACAGCAAACTACATTTGAATACACATGATTCTAGTGAATTATTTAATACTGTTCATGAATTCATTATTATAAAAATATTTATTTACAATATCGAATAGGATTTCTTCTAAAGAACGAGTTTATTAACAGTTTTTTTTATTTAACTTATACTCATATTTTGTTAATTATATTATTTTGTTGAGTATGTTTATGGTAGTTGTGAACTGATAAGCAGCATAATATTTTATAGCTACTTACAGCAGGGAAGATTCAGAGGTCCACATTCACTGGACGGGACCCACAAGTCACTGGAGCCTGAGTCAAAGATCACCTGAAACTCTTGTGGTGGAGACCCGATATGGATGGTTCCGTAGTAGAACACCTGTGTGGAAACAACTCTTCAACATGTCTGTGTTCGTAGCTCAGTGGGAGAATTGTGAGAGTAGGGTCATGGGTTCGATTCCCGACGCAGACAAATGAGTATAAACCGGTACACTAAAAGCGTGTTTCGTGTTTCCACAACTCAGAACCGTTTCTTCAATTATTCAGCCTTAACTAGTGGTTAAAATATAACCGGCAGCCAGCCAATAAGAAAGCTGGATACATCTTCTGAGGTTAAGTTTTACTTTGTTTGTTTTTTGCATTTTAGTGTTACAGTTTGTACTTGAATATTTAAGCATAATGTATACATGTTAAATGGATCCGTGGCGGATTGGTATCGCGCGCGACACCAGAGCCTATCGCTCCGGTGGCGCGGGTTCGATCCCCGCAGTCACCACTTACTATTTGTAATGTGACTTACGGTGACGCTAGGTAAAGGTGAAGGTTGAGTGGTAGAGAGGACATTGTAGTCCTAACTTCGCCTCGTTAAACAAGACAAACTTTACCTTTTTTTTAAAATTGAATGAATAATAGAAAAAGATTACCTTTATCGGTTGAATAATCTTCAATAATTCATTAAAGTGTTTTGAACGTTGCGTGAAAATGTAAACATTGCAGACTGTAAACAACTTAACCAGTGGTTAGTTAACCAGCTGGTTAGCAGGTAATTGAAATCATGGTCCATAGAGTAAGTCTAAATAAAAACAATCGCTTCGGACATACTATAAACAATTTAAACTTCAATCAAAATATACCTTACAGGCCTTTTGTTATTATAGGAAATACTAAGCCTGACATGAAAAATGGCCTGTGAATATACACTGGAGAAATCTGTTCAATGTTTGTGTGGAATGAGGTTCAGCTAAGGTAGGTTGTAACACAAGCTACATTTGTTCAACACTGTGTTTTTAACCTTTCTCTGTGTTTTTATATTATACGAACACTTAAAAAATATGATATTTATAATAAACAAAGCCACACTGAGTGGATTTGACAGTATATAAGCCCACTCTTTCGTAGTTTGGAAAAATGAGATCGGAAAACTTATATTTTCGTGTGAGTTTAGCTTTCAGTTAAACTTCCAATTAAACTTAAAAGCTTACCTGATTCCTGATTCAGTTATATTAAAAGGTTCCACGAAGAAGACATTAAATAAAATACCGTTCATAAAATAGGATCAATGTAGTCTTTAGAATAATCAATTGTATTTGCGACGTATAATTTATTTGAAAATACGATTAATATTCTAAACGGTACTAAGTTTCAACTCTATGTATTCTAATTAGCCTTTAAGCTTGGTACGAGTATATTATAATCTAAATGTTTTGAGATAATAGCATGTATCACAAGAATGTTTATTGATGTTGTTTGTGTTTAATATGTATTAATTACTTTAAACTTCTAAATGAAAATTAATGACTATAATAAAACTGGCTTAACCTACGTACTGTAATTCCAAAAGTAAATGTTGAAAGTCAGTATTTTGACAAGGTCTGTATCGGGGGAGTTTCGTTTTGTATCAATTATATGTTCATGGTGCTTTCAGAACTCAAGGTTTTAAGTCTTACGTATAAACACTTTAGAATAGAAGCAAAATATAACAGCTTACAGTAAATGAAATTCCAGTGTAAATTACCTAATACAAGACACACGAAAGTTGATTAGTCTACCAATGCAATAACGCTGTGTTCATATTGAATTATTGGTTGACAATCAGATATGCAATCAAATCACATGGAGAACACAAATATCCGAGCAATTGCAAACTAATTGATAATTACTGGTTTACCTGTGATTTGCTGATAATTGGTTTAATTAGTAATTATGATGGCGAAAATATTAGCCAAATGAACTAGATAGTAAACAGTGTTTGGTACCAAGATAAAATCTAAATTACGATATAAATTTAGCTACTTTAATTATTAATTTATTGGTTATGTATTAAAATTAACGATATATAAATTATTAGACAATATTCTCTGATTCGCGGTCGGTGTCACAACTATGATCTAGTTCACACCGTGTCAAAACCACAGAGCACAGTTATTATCATGCTCGTGGTAAAAAAACAATCATGATAACTGGCTTAAGAGATTTCGGTCTCGCTGTGGAGTTCCTTTTTAGTCACTATTTGACTGTAGCTAACTGAATATCTGAAGAAATAGTATTATGAAGTTTTAACGCGGAGTGAACCAGAAAAAAAAATTATTCTATTTTCATATCGTAAGATTGTAATACTAGTTGTTATTTCACCTTCAAAACCTTTTTGTATCCTATTAAATTATAATGCTAACGACACAATTAGTCAAAAGCTAAAAATTATGTACCAAAGTTAAACACACTTCGTTGTGTCGTTCAATGTAATGTATTTATTTAATGAACTGACTTCTGATTTAATATTTATTGTATATTCATGTTTATAAAAAAATATTAGTACGTATTTATAAATAATAACAAATATAGTATTCTAATATTTATTGAAATTTTAGTATGACCTATTTGTTTTTAATGTAACGGACTTATGTTCAAAACAATGCTACAATTGTAAAAATAATTATGCTTGCATCATACAGATGTCCCGGCCTAGCTGAACGCACGGTCACCAGTGTAGTATCCATTGGGCTTACATTAACTCTCTTACTACCATGTATATACATAAATAAAACAGATCAGTTGTTTTTAACACAAACAATATTATACTGACGTCAATGTTTTACGCTATTCTCCCACCGCGTTATGGAGCTCTCTGCCTGCTCGTTGAGCTGGACTATCTGTAACTATGAAAGATATCGTAGTTCAATAATACGATAATATTTCTATATAATTTACTGTTATTGGCAAATTGCTTTTGGAAACATGAGATATTCCAAGCCATCAGATTGGTAGAACCAGACCCAGGGACATAAAATGGGCGCCGATCCTGACCTGCAGAACACGTTTAAGCACTTTTCAGACCTTTATATACAAATGTATATTGAATATGTGTGAGCTCTGTACTGTTACAATTTTTGTTTGAATTGTATATGTTAAGTAATATGAAAAACTTGAACAACTTATTTTATTAGAGGACATTTTATAACTAAAATGTAAACAACAACAAACACAACTATTGAACATATGGTAATTAAATTATAAATTATATTAGTATCCAAACATCTTCCTTAAGCTTTTATGTTCAACCTTCAGGTTTTCTTATAACTCTTCTAGGTCTGTCTGGAACTGGTGTATTGTCTGGTACAACATCATCTCGATGTACCATAGCTCGTTCCTCCACATGTGCGGGTCGTGGAAATACTGAACTGGTGGTGGTCTATGGCTTGGATCTTGTGTTTAATTTGTTTGTCATCTCGATCAATGGTCTTGTATTTTCTAATAAAACTTGAGTTCCTTCTGTACACTTTTTCCTTTTACTTGTACCATATATGATCGAAACTGCAAAACCTCCAATACTTTCCCTTCTTCCCAAATTTTCAAAGATTTATCATACACCAAAACAAGTTCATTTTTGAGAAACACATCCACTTTTTTGCAATTTTGGTTGTAGTAGTACTCTTGATTTGTTTTCAAAATAACAGCTTGATCTTTTACAACATTTGGTTCTAGATGGCTTTTCTTCACTGGTATTTTACTTCTCAAATGACGGCTCATTAGTAACTGAGCTGGTGAGTAATCCAAACCTGCCACTGGACAGTTCCTATAGTTTAACAAGTACAGGTTAAAATCTTGTTTTTCATAATCACACTTTTTCAGCATTGATTTTACTGTGCCTACACATTTTTCAACTAGCCCATTACTTTTTGGATACAAGGGACTGGATGGTGTCAGCTTAAAGTTCCATTCGTTACCAAACTCTCTGAATTCATACGAGTTGAAAGGGTTATTGTCAGCTACAATTGTTTGAGGAATTCCATATTTTGCAAAGATAGGCTTCAAGGTAGCTATAATTGCACCAACACTTTTGTTTCTAATTTGTTCTACTTCTATCCATCTCGAGTAGTAGTCGACAAGTATTAAATAGTTATTTCCACAGTATTCAGCTATGTCCAGAGCAATTTTACAAAAAGGAACATCAGGGATTTCATGGGGAGGAGAGTTTCTTTTATTTTAGCTCTCTGAAACCTTTGACAAACTGTACAGAAACTGACAACATTTCTAATGTGGGATGACATACCAGGCCAATAGAAGAACATATTGGCTTGTTTCTTTATTTTTTCTAATCCCAAATGAGTTTCGTGAAGTAAATTAACAATGAAACTCCTCAACTTTTGGGGCACCACCAATTTCACACAAACTAGTTTGTTCCTACAGTTATATCATTTTTCATTTTATATAGTAGTTCAGTTCAGAAACTTCTCCATTTTCTTTCTTTGGCCATCCGTTTTCATAGTAAGTTATTACTTTTGAAAGAATCTCATCATTCTTAGTTTCTTGTTTGAATCGATCTAGTTGATAAGGAGAAAATGACAAATCAACACCAACCGTATGAATAAAATCATTCATGGTAATATCATCTGACGACTCTTCATTTACTTTGTTTTACCACAATGAACTCAACGACCATAATTTTATTGTTGCTTTCTAACTGAAGCTGTACTGTTCCAAGAGGGTGTATTTCAAAACCTCCATATGCTTTAAGTGTTATCTTAGTTTTTGTTATTATAGCTTTACATCCAATCTGTTTGAGAATACTTAAAGAGATTATGTTTACCTCTGCTCCACTATCCAGTTTGAAATTTATTGGTGTATCGAAGACACGAATCGATTTCCACCATTGAGTGCATTGCTTGGACTGCTCCTTTTTGGTCTGAACTGGGTTTACACTCAGATGACTTAATGAAGGCTGATCCTCATTTTCTACATTACCATTACCATCATTGACTTGAAACGAACTTTTCACATTGTTTTTGCACATTTTTGCAAAATGATTGAACGCATTGCATTTGAAACAATGTTTTCCAAATGCTGGGCATTTTCTAAAACCGTGAATCTGACCACATTTACTACAGGGTACTTTGGATACAGGTCTGGGTTCTTTCCTTGGTTCAAATTAGAATCATCACATTCATCATCACAGTTTTTGTTGCTGCTTATTTTGTTAGCTAGCTCTTTGGATTTAGAAAAAGCAAACACCTCTTGTGAATTAGGGGATATTCTGTTTTCTGAAAGAATCTCTAAATTTCGCTCAGTTATTTCAACTGTGTTACAGTAACTTATCATTTTTTCTAAATCTAATTCTTCCCGAAGCAACTTTTCTTGTGTATTTTTACTGTTGATTCCTAAAATAATTTGGGCTTTAAGAAGTTTTTCTTCCTGGTCTCCGAAATCACAGGATATTACCATGCCCTTTAGGTCAGTATAGAATTTGTCAAAACTCTCTCCAGAACCATGTTTTCGATTAAAAAATTTAAATATTTCCATAGTTGTGTTCTTTTTTGGGCAGCAATGAGATTCGAGTATCTGAAATACTTGTGCAATAGTCTCATCTTCATCTTTTAAATCTTTGGGCCTAATAATCTCATACACTCTAAAAGCCTCAGGTCCCATCAGATTTTTAAGTATGGCAACTTGAACCTTGTTATTCTTTTTGGTCAATTCGGTGGCTATAAAGTATATTTCCATTTCTTTTTTGAAAAACTGAAAGTTTAGGTCCAAGTTCCCACTTGAAATATTAAGCATACCTGGTTTTCTGAAATCCATGATTTAATACTTAAAACAACAACTGAATAATAAACTATTAAAACTTTTAACTAATAAACTGTTGGCAAATACATTATATAACTTGTAGGTCCGTAAAACTGCGCCATGTTAAGTAATATGAAAACTTGGAACAACTTATTTTATTAGAGGACATTTTATAACTAAAATGTAAACAACAACAAACACAACTATTGAACATATGGTAATTAAATTATAAATTATATTAGTATCCAAACAGTATACAATTCGGTAAAGAAAGGAATTTGAAATAGGTTTCCTTTATGGTATGATTAATATCTTCCTGATAAAAGAAGCAAGAATGTGAGCCTAGTGAATAGCCTCACAACGCCCTTGACAATACAGAAGACAAAGCTGATGATTAAAAAACGTAAAATGTTGAAATTAAATGAAGGCGTTACTTTACAAGCAAAATGTTGACTTACATCTCGATCGTTGTATAGAGGGATTTCCAAACTTTGTCTTGTGTCTAAAGCTCTACCCACATTGTCTTGAGAGAACACAGGTCGGGTGCTTTCCAGAGTTCTTGACTTTTCAAACGTCTGAACTGTTTTGGGCTTGACGTTGTGCAGTTTTCTCATACCAACACTGGAAAAAGTACTACCGTTATAGCTTGTAATCAAAATATCGCAGGGGTTTCATAAAAGAATCGTGCAGTTTGTATGTGTCATAGCAAAATAACCACACATGTTAAAACTAAAATTTTGATTCATTGAAATTACACTGGCTGGTGGTAGTTTATTTAAATAGCTAACAAATTTCGATATGACCCACCACACAGATACAAAAGAAGGTCCACATCAGCCCACGTGTTGCTCAACATTTCTCTTGTCATCAGGAAACAGCGAACCTGATTTTGCCTCTGGAATGCGACAAACTTTATATATTTTCCGAGTAAACAAATATTTTTAAATGCCCTACAGAAAAAAAGTCACAAATAGTAAGATCGTGGCTTCTGGGAGGCCATACTGTAAGTCCGATGTAAACGGTTTCATCTAAGACCCGCACTAAGACGCATTGTTACTGATCCAGTGTCGCACAACTGCCCGTTATTTCGAATATGCTATAATATCTCTTTTCCATTAGCGCCGCTTTGTTCAAAGTAGTCCTAAATCATCGCTCCACAGTCACTGACTGTAATTCACCGTATCATACCACACACTATGATTCTTCTCGATTTGAATACATGTATACACTGAAAACATAACATTCGTGTTTATTCTAAACTAAACAATGAGGTTTAAAATGAGCATAGCTGGATTGTAATAAATGTGAACAAAACTCTTTGAGTTCCCGGATACAGTGGTATTACTTAAGGTTTTTTAAGTTTGACGCACAGCAATTTTAGAGAGTCGAAACTTAACCATTCTTGAAACCCCTGTAATATGTTTGGTACACAACAGTTAGAAGTTGATCTACCTCACCTGATAACTTGGGACATGGCGAACTGTTTTGGCAACAGAGTATCAAGAACAATAAAGTGAAAAATCAGCAAAAGAGTTGTAGTGGATACCATGGCTGAGGTTACTGTGATACGAACTCAAACCTAAGATACGTATTATTGATTTCGTCATCACCGGATGAGTGTTAGGAAGGCTAAGTGCAGTGTGTTGTTCCGGCGTTATCTCTGCAGACGCTCTGTAGACATTTGATTGTGGTTCCGGCATCTTTCACATTTCAAGTTTGACACAATTAGATAGGATTGATAAACCGAAGAGGCTAAAACTTTTGATTCAAAGTAACGTATAATCTAAGTAAACAACCAAACCTAGAAATGAAGCAACATTTTTACAAACAAATTTGTCGCTTGATATTGTTCTTGTTCAATTTTTTAAATTTACCTTGGCCCTCCTAAAACTTCTTTGTCCTCCTTCCCTTAAAACAATAGCAAATTCTAGCGTTTAAATTATTATTGCGGACATTTTACATCGTTAGCGAGCGAGATCACCTACGATGGCCAATGTGTGCAATAATAGTTTAAACTCAGAAAATCTCCTTTCATCAACAACAAATTTTAAACAAAGAATAGCAAAATGACTAAAAAATGGTATTTAACTATTTTTTGTGGACGGGACCATTTATTATCAATGATATTATTCTCAGGTCTTCAACACTATAACAAAAACATGTTTTTTTTACTGTTTTTATTTGTGCTGAGGACTTAAAGACAATAGATATTGAAATGCCTCATTTATAAAAATAGTAAAATATTACAATCTCGTAGTTATTCCAGTCACCCCGTGTCAAAACATCATAATAATAAGCTTGAAGAATTTCGGTCTCGCTGTACAGTACTATCTTCAATCACTGATTGGCTGGAACTTAGCTACTTGCTGTCTGCTAACCTGGGACTGCTTAGGTGTCATTAACATTTACTTCGTAATACATGATATCGTTCATGTACACAGTTCATTTTCTTAAAACAGTAACAAAGATTTTTCAATTCTCTTGAGGTTCTTGAGAAGGGAGGTCACGTTTACAGGTTGGGTAATGAAGATGGAGTATCGAGGGGCTGTGAGTGATGTAAGGCAGGACAAGAGCAAGATCCCGACATTACTCACTGAGAAACACGCTGGAATATGGAACATCTTAGGTTACGTACATTGGACGAGTTCCGGAGCTGTACATCATTGCAAGTGTATTCATGTTTACGGTGTTATCCGTGTAAAACGTATATTCTTATGTAATTAACAATACCTGCATTCACCAATTGCTAACCAGCATATTTGTAATGAGAAGAGTTTTGCAACGATATAATATTTTAAACAGTTTTGGGAAAACGTAGCCTATGGAGTATGTAAAATATATGCAGACATATTAAAACCGTCTAGACGTAATTTTACAGTTTTGAATGTATCTCAAAAAAAGGTAAAGTTTGTCTTGTTTAATGAGGCGAAGTTAGGACTACAAAATCCTAACTACAACAAACTCGACCTTTACCTAACGATAGAACATAATCACTTAACAAATTGTTAGTGGTGTCTGTGGAGATCGAACCGAGTCATAGGAGTGATGAGCTCAGGAGTCACGAGCGATTCCAATCCGCCTTGGGTTCGCTTTGGAAATGTCTCTATTGACCTGTTTGGAAGCACTTTTCTTCGTTCAATATCTTGAAAGAGTTGCCACCGAAAGAAGTCATGTATTAACCAATGTAGGTTTTTGACGAAAACACAATATAAAACGTAAACATCAAAGTGGACGTGTACATTAATGTGTAATGAATATTGAATCGATCGAATCGAATCAAGTAATGACATGAAATAATCAGGATTAACTTAATGTTATAAAGCACAATCTTTACAAAGCAAAATATGTAACGTTTTTATCCCAGTGTTAGTAGTGATTTTTCAGTCTGATATTCTGCTGGTGATTGATGACAACGATTGATGATTGTTACGTGTATCTAATTGGCACGATCGTGCTTCAGCGTTAAATTGGTTTCAAACTTGATACAAGTACGAGACACCACATTGTTGTAGATGAAACCATTGTTGTAAACACGAGTCGTATGTCAGTCTGTCTGATTGTTACGCATTTTAAGAAGTAGTTATGAACAGCTTTCTTTGAAGATTTAAATACAAAAGTAGGTACATGGATAAAACCAAAGATAATGTTAAGGTAAATAGATAGCGCAAAGATGCCACATGGTTGAGGCAGCGAAATCAACATAGTTCGGCCGCCCAAGCTCAGATAGCGCTGCGAGCCCTGCCGTCTCTCACCGTCTTTCTCCCCTGGGCTCTACATGCTCGAGTTTTTCCGATGTGAATGCCTTAAACGTGACCAAATCGTGCGATTTTCAAGAATGAACTAAATTTCACACGCTTCAGTGGTTCTACTTGAGACTCTTAAAAGAATTCCCTCACAGTCCTATCTGTGCTTTGGGTGCCGCATCTACTCGTACGTTTATTTTCCTGCCTCTCCCATTCGGCATTCATGCGCAACCTACTTATCATAAGATTATTTTGGGTAAAACTAAGTGTATGTGAGGAATTTCAGTAGTAAATTTCAGTAACTTGAGGATGCTACAGTATGCGTTGGATCAAATTACAAAGGTCGAAAATTGAACTGTCCACACAAATGTCCTATGATATTTTGCCCTAAATGTTATGCTTAACGTTTTAAGGTTACATATTAAAAAGCTGGCAAGGAAGAGTACAGCTACTGAAGTACAGTTATTGGGTTCTTAGTTGAGACGGAGTAGAAGACCCGACACTGAATATTCAACGGCAGCTCTGCTGTTTGTTTCTGCTTCAATCTCTGCATAGTTTTGCAATTTTAGTTTTGCAAAAGTATTCAGCTGTAAAATGCTTGGTTTTATTAAAACTTATTAGTTTAAGCTCATAAAATATCCTGTAGGTATTTTTATACTTGAGACAACTTACCCGGTTAGTATTAGCATCAATCAATCAAAAGGAGTAAAAATTATGTTTTCTATGTTGAAACATAATTTAGCAATTCAATCTCCAAACTTTATCCATATTTCCAGTCTTAATTATGAAATTTATTTAAGTGAGCTTTTTCTTTAATTTGAATTTATTGCTGGGGCATTGCTTTATGGAAGCACTTATGGAGCAGTGTAGCAGTGACTGCGAGAGCGTTAGTGTTTTAGTTTCTATACATAATATTGAATTCAAAATAATTTAAAAAGAAAACAAAAGCCAATACTGGTAAAAGGTTTACTTGCCTATTCGTTTAAGCTGTTAAATTTATACACGTATTGGCTATGGGTTTGTTTGTAGTTTTAAATTATTACCCAATACTATGGCTCAAGTTCTCCATTCCACATTATTGAAGTGAAGAAAGAGGTCTTCCAGGAAGTTATCTATTCCTTCCTGCATAATCTGTGACAAAAAAGGATGTACGGCAGGACCATGTCTCGTTTTCACCTTCATTCATGTGCCATATTATTTAAAATAAAAAACCCAATGGGCTTTTAAGTTTCCATGAAACTTTGAGATTGTAAAGTGGTTTTAAAGCACTTTCTAAGGATAAACATTCAAAACTGTGATTAAAGTCTCTTCCATTTACACGAATTTAGATTTTTCCTTTTGTGGATTAAACACGAGATATTTTAGATCCATAAGTCGTTAAATTATTCTAAATACGTCGGAACATTCAGTCACTGTAGTACATTTACATATAACAATACACATCCTTGGTTAAAAATATTGTGCGTAAAGACGTAACCGTTTGGTAGTGAGAAACAGTAGCTCTGTGTAAAAGTGTGTTTTAATGTGATTTTATGTAGTTCTGTGTAATAAATGTAGTTTTATCGTAAATGTGTCTAATGTTTAGTCAATTATAAATATAAAGTTTAGTATTCTAAGTCCAGCAAATAAAGATTTCACGATAGTAAGTTCAACTTATTTGAAATGGGTAAAACAAGTCAAGAGAGAGGGAAAAGGAGGGAAAACATTTGTCCCGCATGTAGAACTCCAATAGACGAAGAGGAAGAAGAGGGTAAATATCTGGGCTGTGACGGCAGATGCAAGAGCTGGTATCATATAGAATGTTTAGATTTAAATGACGAGACATTCCAAAAGATTGTCGAAATTGCAGAACATGTTAGGTGGTTCTGTAAAGACTGCAATTACCAGATTGATAAATATATTGACAGTGACGAGACCAGCTTTGATTGCAACTCGGCATTACAAACGATCCTTACTGAATTGGAAACAGTCAGTAAAAATCAGTTGGATATGTCTAAGCAAATTACTTTCTTATCAAGCGAAAATGTATCTAATAAAATGTCTATCAATGAAATTAATAAGAAAATAGCTATAAATGACGATGGTACAAATGAGACAGTGTGGCCAACGGTGGGAAAAGAGGGGAGAACTCAACGAAGAAGGAGGGTAAATGTCAAAGATTACCCTGATGTGACCGGATCACCCAATGCGCTAGAAAATAGTCCGGAATCCGAAAGTGAAAATGAAAAATCATTAACTCAGGATGAAGAAACTAAGAACCAATTTCATCAGAAACGGGCACAAAATCATGGCCCGAGATATCCAAAAAATGGGAATAAAAACCAATTGAGCAAAACCACATGGAGGAACAGGAAATTTGATATCAATGCGCCAGAGACAAACGAAAGTGATAGCAACCGTAGCGATAAACGTACACCGTCGAACCGTGAACGTGTCCCTAAAGAAAATTATAGTGGTGATAACACAACTAAATTTGAACATAGAAAGTCTGTGAAGCCTATATTTGGAAGAAACAGTGACGGAAATTGTGGATTGACTGTAGTAAGTCGAAGAGAGTGGTTATTTGTGAGTAGGCTGGCTCCTGAGGTAACACCTGAGAACGTTAAATCTTTCGTCTCTAACCTATGTAACAGCGACGACGTAATCTGTGAGAAACTAGAAACAAGGTACCAAACATACTCTTCGTACAAGGTTGGTATTCAGAATAACCTACAAGAAGTGGTACTAGATGGTGATAAGTGGCCTACTGGCACCCTAATTTGTAAATACATCCCAAAACGTGCCAACCCAAAAACTGGAATCAGACCAGGTCCTAGCCCTAGACCAATATAGGCCTAAGAAAAAACTGAAAGTTTTGGTGAGTAATATCAGATCTATTTTTAATAAGATTGACAGCCTAGAGGTTGATTTAAATGAACTGAATCCTGACATAGTCTGCATCTCAGAAACTTGGCTAGATAGTGATAAGAATTCCGCCTTTATGATTAATAAATATAAGAAAGTCGCTGAGTTTTACCGTCTAAATGCTATTGGTGGTGGAGTTTTAATACTGGTAAAAAACAACACTAATCTAAAAGCATTTGAAATAAATTATGTTCAAAAACATAGCATTGAGCATGTGTTTGAGGGTTGCGGCATCATGGTCACAACCACTTCTTGTAGATTAATTATAATTTCTTTATACAGACCGCCTAATGATTCTAACTATAATCAGTTTCTAGACACTTTAGATGGTGTCCTAGACTGGATTAAAGTTGAATATGATGTTCCGGTACTCCTCTGTGGGGACTTAAATATAGATAACTTATGTGATTCATATAAGAGAAACTGTTTGTTTGATGTAGTCACTTCTCATAACATGACTAGTATTGTAAACATGGCAACAAGAATAAATTCTCGGAACTGCTCTCAACTTGACTATATTTTCTCTGACAAATCACTAAAATATAGTGAAGCTGGAAAAATTGTAAACCATCTATCAGATCATGACTATATATTTGTTGACTTGGATAATACACCTTGTAACAACCTCATCAAAAAAATTGAAAAGCGCAAGATCGTAAAACCAGCAATCGAATCTTTCTGTACACTTCTAAAAAATTACAAATGGCTCCAAGATGATACTTTAACATGCAATGAGATATTTGACGATTTTTATAAAACATTTCTGTACTACTTTGATCTGTCTTTCCCCCTCACCAAGCAGCAGATAAAAAGAAATGATGATGAGTGGATATCAAGAGACATAACAACTTCTCGGGAGGCGCTGAAAACCGTGTATTGGCAGACAAGATTAAGCCGAGACCCACAAGTGGACCTGCAATATAGACAAATGAAATCTCAACACACCAATCTCATTAAGGATACAAAAAAAGAGTATTATAGGAAAAAAATATGCCAATCAAAGAATGTTAGCAAGGAGTCCTGGAGGGTGGTCAGAAAATTGACAAGTGTAGTCAAAGAGGAAGATAACTTAAAACTTAAAAACAACGGTAATGACATACGTGACCCGTTAGAAATAGCTAATATTTTCAACTTTAATTTTATTGATGAAGTTTCCAGGTTGACAGACAAATTTGACCAGCCAGCTACACCGGCGGAGGATACCCTTGAAATACCTGCGACAACTCTGACACTTGCTCCAGCAACTGAAGAAGAGGTTTTAAAAGTAATCACTGAGGTATCTACCAAGTCAGGAACAGGTATTGATGAAATTCCATGTTTTCTACTAAAATATTGTGGGGAAATTTTGGCAAAACCACTTACACAAATAATAAATAAATCTATGGAATCAGGCTCCTTCCCTGATCAGATTAAAATATCAAAAGTTGTACCTCTTCATAAAAAAAATGAAAAGGATAATGTAAACAATTACCGCCCCGTTGCAGTGCAATCGGTATTCTCTAAGATATTTGAAATTGTTTTCTTGAATAGACTGTTGCCTTATTTGGAAGCTAATATGCTTATTAATGAGAAACAAAATGGGTTTCGGAAGGGCCGATCACCCTTGGACAGTGTTTTTGCTCTACTGTCGGCGGTTTACAAAAGTGTGGATCTCTCTGAGGAAGTACTCTGTTTACTGTATGACATGACGAAAGCATTTGATTGTATTAACCATGAGATACTACATAGTAAATTAAATACCCTTGGAATTAGAGACAATGCACTCAGTTGGATTATGTCATACCTAAAAAATAGAACACAAGTTGTTACTCTTAGATTTACTGATGATAGTGGAACACAGAGGTGCATATCATCAACTAAGTCAAGCTTTATTAATACAGGTGTGCCACAAGGATCCAATCTGGGGCCCATTATCTTCCTTCTCTATATCAATGACCGAATCACATCTCTGAAGGCGAAGTATGTTTATTTGCAGATGATGTTGGACATATTGTCAAGGACAAGGACACAGAAACAGTCTCTAGAAGGTGTCAGACAGGAATAAATGAAATGAAAGAATGGTGTAACAATAATCAAGTCATTTTAAACCTAGGTAAAACAAATTTATTACAATTTTATAATAGAAAGCCACCAAATTCAACTCCATTACTTAAATTAGACGGTCAATTTCTCCATACATCAACCAGTGCTAAATATTTGGGCTAACAATAGAAAGTAGTCTACACTGGAATGAACACATTGACGTTATTGCAAAGAGACTGACAGTTGTCTGCTACTTAGTCAGAAGGCTGCAGAACATTGTCGACACAGAAGTACTTCTTGGTTTATTACGGTTGCTTTCAGAGTGTGGTTTCATATGGAATAGTTTTTGGGGCACTGTATCACAATCCAATAGAATTTTCTTCTACAAAAAGAATTGTTAGATCAATAAGAAAAGAACATTTTATTGCCCACTGCAAACCAATATTTCAAAATTTAAAATTTTAACTTTTACCTGTATTTTAATACTTGAGTCAGCAGTTTTAGTAAAAGAAAACCAGAACATTTTATTAACAATAGCCAGATCCATAGTTACAATACCAGGCAAACCAATAACATCCACATTACTCAAGTAAATACAACTCTGCTCCAAAAAGTCCTTATTACAACTGCATCAGAATCTACAATAAGTTACCAACCGATATAAAAACATTGATGACTTAAAAAATTTAAAAGTACTTAAAGAATACCTCCAAACCAAGCAGTACTACTCGTTGGTGGAATATTTTGGAGAATGAGTGACCATACATAATTGACAACCGTGGTGTAACACACTACTAGCGGGCTAACTACAAGTATAACAAGTATAACAAGTAAGACATTTTCTGCTCTGAGGCCATGATAACACTCAATATTATTCAAATTATCATCAAACTTTATTCAAACTTAACTAAACCTGTTTATGATGGAGAAAGAAAGAGCTATGGTGTCTAAGGTACGATCTAAAGGTACATTATATCCTCTGCTTCCCTTGCGAGATTGGCTTAAGGTAAGTGAACAGGCAACGCATACGGTAAGCACATTACCAGCCTTCCTTTCTTCATTGCATTACTGCTTCTATCTCCCGACTGGAATAATTTAATTTATTTTACGTTTGCTTTCTCAACCGTGCATGTTTTCTGACTTGAGACATATCCAGCCTTTCACAAATTCCATGCTAGAAATACTCAAAGAATAGGGAATAACTATTAGCGAGTTTCAAGTATGCTGTGCAAGCCAAAAACCAAGGGTCACGGGTTCAAATCTCCTTAATTTATATGTAGAAATAGGTCACTATGTGCATAATTTTAAACCCATTTTTATTTTTGAGATGATTGAAGAAACACATATTGATAATATGCTTAGTGGTTTCAAAATGGCTGCCGAACACGTAAACACTGCTGTTTACGGAACGTTATGTAAAACACAAGTCTTAAGTCTTATTAAAGGTATTTTTAATTTGAAATTTTTGTTTACTTCCTGTACTTTCTATGCTATTGAAAGTTCGGACTGTTATGAGTTAAACCAATATGAACCAACGAAGATCCACTTTAGGGAGACAGTTTTTAAAACTAACTATTTTCAGATAAGAGGAAATGGCGTATTAAAACAATTATTGAAC
This sequence comes from Matsumurasca onukii, assembly GCA_018831715.1. NCBI lineage: Eukaryota > Metazoa > Arthropoda > Insecta > Hemiptera > Cicadellidae > Matsumurasca > Matsumurasca onukii. The sequence continues at coordinate 19,413,122 of CM032062.1, read as the reverse complement.
TTTTTATTGTCCGTTGCCCGGTTGAACATGATATTGTGTTAATTACTTTTGTTTACACATTGTTTATTTCATTGTTTGGATTTATCGCTGACCGCATTCATAGTATTTGTTTGCTCTGTGTTTGCTCTTACTCAAATGGCAAGTGAGAGGTTACCTGATATATTATTGGTTCAATTGATTGTATATTTGCAGGTTAATTCGTACTTCTATTAGTGAATTTCAATAGGAAATAGAGCTATTCATTCCCCACAAGAACGATACATCGTAGTACAAAACGTTTGCATGTGTCACTTTTGTTGTGTGTTTCTCCCCAAAAAAGCGGGTAAGTGTAAAAAAACTGTATAACGAGTTACTGATTGTATACTACTTTGATTAAAGTTGGTATAAAGCTACTAACCAAAAAAATATGATGTATCGAAATTAAAAAATCCCTTTAGCATGACCAAGATTCGTATGTTAGGTGCGGTGTCCAACATTTGTGTTTTAGGTCTAATTGAAATTGGATCAACAGTACTGCAGTTTTATAGCATAAACCCATTTTTAGAGGAAAAGTTCCCCTTCCCGAAAAGGGAACTTCCGGTATGAAAATTATACCTCGTTATGGAATACTTTGATAACTTAAATAAAAAGGTATATGTTATGCATCGGCTATGTTTTATTTGCTCAAAATGGATAATAACGTATATTTAACTGTTTTGATAATACACTCCTGGATAAAATTAATGCATATCTTACTTTCTTTTTCTAATATCATTAATCGTCCGTCTCTCATATAACAGCTACAAATAAAATATATGAAATATAATCATACTACGGGAAAATTTATTGTAATAATCTTTGTTGATGAATTGTTTGACATTTTAACAGTGATGCGTTAATTTTGTTCAGGAATGTATATTACATTTAACAAACTCAAAACATTTGTGATTTGCAACAAGCACAAAATACTGTGGTCGGCTTAGGCTTTTGTGAACCGATACTTCCCGTAAAGTAGTCATACTATTTCTAAAACTTCATCATTAAAAACTCTTGCGTTGAAATAACTATTCAAATATGAACTGAAGTTTTGAAGCCTCATTTAGTATTGGGCATCAATATTAAATATTGATTAAATTAAATTTGAATGAAAACAAATCCCTTTTAACCCTTGGGCGTGAAGAAATTTAGACGGAAACATCTGGATTTGAATACGAGCTAATGGGACCAGATTTAAATGCGCAAAGTTAGAATTTCAAGAAGAAAACCTCATTTTATAAATAATCTTGCAAGGTGGTTTATTTACACAGAATATAGAGCAGTATGAAACACGGGTGAGGATTATGATGGATAGACACATCAAGGGGTTGAAGGTGGTGGTGAGGGGGAGGAGGGGTTTCTCTGAGAAGAGGCTCTGACGAGATTTGTCAAGGAATCGCACTAACTTTTATTTCAGCTTCAAACCATGGGAAGTCATTCTTTACGAGCAATATAGTTATAAGTTTGCATGACTAGTTCGTTCGCTTCAATATCTATTAACGGGTCTGTATTGTTGCAGTAATATTGGGCTTTACTAATTTGATATTATTGTGAAACAAACATAATTATGGTCTTCAGCAAACATCAAGAGTGTTTATGGTTGAAGAATATTGAAGTACAAAATAATTTCCTTTGTTTCAAGAGGCGTTTGAGGACAAATTTGTAGGTATGAGTAGGTTTTTACTTTTGATGATTCAAAATTCTTAAAGATTTTAAGGAAACGCTTCAAACCAACCCTGACATTTCCCAATATTTCTTCACTCAGTACAGTCCTCCTTCTGTTACGTGTTCTGTTCCCTAGAGCACCTGATTTTTAACAATTTTAACAAGCCTGCGTACCTCACAACTGCAATCAGACTTCAAATGCCTCTTGACACAAAGAAAATTATCTTATTTTTAGTGTTCTTTAATAATAAGCACTATGATTTTTGCTTACAACCATGTTTGTGTTTGTTTTGCAACAACTTCAAAATAGAAACTCAAAAGACAATTCTATTGCAAAATAGCCCAGTTAAAAGATATTGAAGCGAATAAACTATTGATGCAAACGTATGAACATATACTTGTATTGCTCGTAAATAACAACCTAATATACAATAAAAGAAATTGGTGCGTTAAAAGAAGTACAGGGGTTTGTATGTAATATTTCAACTATAGCTAAACAAATACTACAAGGCAAACCTTATTGCAAAAGTAGTTCCTTTCAGTCTAATATAAATTTCAATGCCATATATTTGTTGAATGAGAGCCCTTACGAAACGATAAAACAGAATGGTACCTACAGTGTAGTCGAATGTTGAATCTGGCGGTATTTAATTGACTATTTTGGTTAATATTTTACATAGAGGAGTCCAATCTTTAGTGTGATTTCTTGTCATTGTATAATAATGGTATTAGAGCATTTAAAAATTTGGTAAAACCTAAATATTTGAACAGACTATGTTTAAAAAATTGAGCCAAAATCAAGAGCACTACTTATTAAATATCCATTGTATCTATTAAGAAAACAAAGAATTCTAGTAACAAGCGTTCCAATGGACAAAGGACAATTATTTATTTCTAGGTAACTATAATTAATTTAAAGTTGTTGAAAACTATTGTTCATACATAATTTAATTTTGAGGTTATCTGATGAAAGTTTGCTGTTGAAGGCGCCTCATAATAAAATTATAAATATTGGTTATCGATTTTAAATTAGTTTTTTTTTCTTATTGTTCATACATGTTTAAGTAATTATTGTAAATATTTGGTTTTCGTTTTAGAAGTTAATATACTTAACACTTTTAATTAAACCAATTTATTATCTACTAGTTATATAATTGCAAAAAAGCTATTATATTTCAAGTATTTTAATTCCAAGTACGTAGTGAGATACTCCTAATTTGATCCCGTCATATTCATTTCAATGTCATTTCAAAGCGGTAACCTTGTCACATAAGACGAACAATCTGGTTGTTTTCAATTTTTTTATACTCACTTTAATTTAATGACTCCTCAAGTTAATTATTTTGTACTAGTAGGTTATGATGGCAATAATGTTCAATGTTCATTTAAAATACAAAAGTGTCATTTAAATAAGGCTAATGGAATTAAATATTATTTTCTTTATAAAGCACTAAAGTTAAAACAGAGCAATATTTTATTCGGCCTTAGACATGGTCGAAAACTCCTTGGAGAAATCAACAACTTTTCCCTCTCGAAGATGTCCCTAGATAGGAAAGGTCGGATATTACATGTTGATTCAGCATTGGAAATGTTATACCGTCACGTGTCGTAGAAGAGATCAGCTTTACCAAATGAAACATGTACGTGAAATGAAATAATATATTTAGTAAACATTTTGTAGTGTAACTTTTAGATTGGTTAAAAATGGTTGGAATTGTTTCATCAGATGTATTACTCAACATTATGAAAATTCATAAAACAACAGCTTTAGCCACACTTTTTCTTCATGAGAGCCAGATAGGCAAACACCACTTATTACATAAAAACAATTTCAACTTCTTAGACATTAACACGTTCTTGAATTACCCATATATTAACAGATATTACACCAACTATACACAATGTCTGTTCTTACCCCTTAAGGGATGAGTTTTGAAAAAGGAAATATACTTTACACCCTCCCTTAACTGTTGAGGAGAGAAATATTTTAAATCCTTTGTGGAATGGCTTTATATAATTGTAACGTTTGTTTTGACGTACTTTGCGTCACCTATTCCCCGCTCAAAACCCGGGGAGGAGAGCCTCCAAATTGTTTAAATACAAGCCCACCCCTTGAGGCACTTCAAAAGAAAGGGAATTTTAATACAAATTCAACGACACGAAGAAAAATATTTTATCTCGACTCGTTTTTTGTAATACCCATTTCAAAATTACAATACATTAGGTTTAGAATGCTACATTTATGGGAAGTACTCTATGGGATTATGCTTTAAAATTGTAAAGCCAACCTCAGAGGATTTTCAAAAAATGAAAAAATTGCATGTGAAATGTGGAATTTTAAACCTGATTTCATGTAATCTTTAAGTATTAAAAAACGAGTAAAGATTAAAAAAAACGTTTTGTGTCGTTGAATTTGTATTAAATTTTATTTTATTTTAAGGTGCCACAAGAGAAGTTTGTAAACATTTTCACTCCTCAAGTTAATTATTTCGTACTAGTTGGTTATGATGGCAATAATGTTCAATGTTCATTTAAAATACAAAAGTGTCATTTAAATAAGGCTATTCGTCTTTAACGTTTCTGGTTTATGATTAGAATGATTAGGAGGAGTTATTAGAGATTGAAATTAGAGAATACCTATAGTAAAATAAAACAAAAGCTGTATATAAAACGTACGGTATTAACTTTGTACGTTTATTAACTAATCTTAAAACTTTAGTACATCGCTATTTTACATAATACGGTGATCAATTAGAAATATAGCCTATTATTGTCCGTTGAACAATGTTCATAATTTTATTGTTCAGCTCCCAAAGAGTAAATTCACATTAGACTAATTTTCAAGAATGAAATAAAACATATGTCTCTTACTTGCCTTGTTTCACCCACTCCACAAACCGAGATACGTACCCGAACATTTTATTATACAATGTATCTAGTACTCTGACGAAGTCGTCATAAATAGGCACCTTCTTAACCGGTATAAAAAAATCCATTTCTGAACAGAGGTTTTGTATTTTATTCTTGATAGAATCAATGTTTTCTGTAGTTTTTAAACTTTTAATCTCAGTCCTCAGTGTTTCTGCTTCCTTCTCAAATTGTTGAATCTTACAAGTGTCTTCAGCTGAAAGTTCTTCTGATGTCAAAGATTTCAGCTTCTCTAAAGATTTCTGTAAGTGTTCCAAAGAAAATAACTTCGCAATTATACCTTCTCTCAAAGTGGAAATTTCTATTTTCAAGTCCTCCGCTTTTTCATACACGTGCTTGGACAGCTTTTCAAGCAACACTTTTGGATCTATCTCTTTCTCAATCTTTTCTAGTTTCACCAACATTTCTGCTTGTTTGTTTAAGTCCTGTGGAATATTACATTTCTTTATTTGATGTACGGTTGAGCTTAGTACATCTATGCGTTCCTTTATCAGTTTATCTGCATTCTTTTCACTCAAACGCAAGTTTTTTGTAAATATAAAATCATCTAGAAAGCTATTTTTTGAATTTGAAAAATCTGTTATTGCTTTATCTTCGAAGGAGGATGATATGTTAGCCCATACTGAATACACCATGAACTGCGCTAAATACACTAAGGCAAACGCGTAGTGTTTTTGGGCCTGAAACACTGAACCAGTAAAGCTCATTCTGATATTGAATAACAAACACAAAATATACTTGCTGATCAATAAGAAGAAAAGTTACAAGGTGAACGTGATTATTAAACACATTTTAAATACTCTTAATTGTAGGACCTAATCAACCATCCAAGGTGTAACAAAGAACTTTTATCAGTACGGTATTAGTTTTATGTTCTGGGACGCACCATAGAACATGATAACCTTTTCTTTAGATCATTCGAACCTCACATTCAATAGAAAAGTATTTAATTACGCTGTAACTATTAATGTAGTTTAGCTTGCAATTTTAGTACTAGAAACAGGGATTTGCTTACTAACAATTATAAAATATGAGTTAGTTATTTAATACGACTAAATTTAATAAAACTCATTCAGCCTTTCAGATGGGGCTTCGCCCCAGACCCCATTCGGCCTCTAACCTCAGTTCCGTTCGCTTCACTCACGGCTCTGCTTCGGCCTCTAGGTTTGGGTATTCACTTCGCTAATGACTATACTTTTCAGTTAGAATATTTCCTTGAGAGTTGAAACTTTTACACTGTTATTGTTATTATTTGTTGATGTTTGCATTTACAGCAGTTGGGCATTTTTAATACTTTGCCCATATGCTTTATCTCAAGCAAATTTAAATTTTAGAACAGAGCAACAAAAAAATCGTTTGTCCACGCAAAACTCCTCTTAGATGTAACTAAATACGTTGAATGATATCTTTAATGAAATAACATGATTCATTGAGTGTTCTTAGACCAAAACGAACAATTTATCTCAATTAGAATCTGAGATATGACAGGACAAAGTTAAGAACATTTGGGGAAAAAGCTTTTTTTGAGTATAACTCGAGGAGGGCGAAAGTTAGGCGATTTTTGATGTATGATGACAAATATATGCATAAATATTTAACATTAAAAAAAATGAAGAAAATCGGTATGATAGAACAGTTGTACTGACTGCCATTAGATTTTCATAAATTCTTTTAATATATAGCTATTTAATTTTTACGAATGGTCAAACACAGTATTGATTCAACTATAATCTAGTTCTACCGGCTAGATTATTATAATTAGCTTCAACGCGTCAACACATTATAACAATTAGCTTGAAATATTTCGGCCTCGCTGTGGAGTAGCATCTTCACTCACGGATTTGCTGTTTTGTTTTGACGCGTTGTGAACCGGAAATAGATAATAGTTAATTAGTTATGATGACTCCGGCTGCTAAAGCCTTAGTATTGATTTAAATAAATAAATAAATAAATATTTATTGCTATGGACAATAAAATTGTATGAGCAATTACAATGGAATTTAAAACTAGAAACTAATGTAATCTTCATAGTCTTCCAAATAATCATTGATGGCGTAATGTGTCTTACTAATTAGATAATTTTTTAATTTCTTTTGGAATTTCTTAAAGTTGTCTTCAAATTTAATTTCTTCAGGTAGTTTGTTAATAAGTTTGATGGCGTTGAATTTTGAATGTTTTCAAAAGTTTTGTTATGAAATATATTTTCTAATAAAGAAAATACATTTAATGTAGTTTATTTCAAATGAAATAAAATTAGTGAAAGTGAATAATATCCTGTGTTGGTTTAAAATCTTTTGAGTACGCAGAAAATCAACTCGCATTCGTATTTAAACCTTCATTTAAATGTCTTAACTATTTTCGAGATAAAAGCATTTTTACTGTTAAAAAGAATCAATAATAAATATAATACACAAATGTTAGTGCACAACAGTTACATACTGAGTACTTGAGCGTTAGCAAAAGTATTGCTCATTAGTTTTATGGTACAAATAAAATGTTGCTAACGGGAAGAAACTTAACTAAAATAGTAAAAGAAATATCAGAAGAACAGGAAAGATGCTAAGCACAAACACTTTTATGGTAGCCTAGTTCAAATATTGACTATAAATGATTGTACTGTATTAAAGTTCCAAAACAGGAGCATTCTTTGTGTGACCTAGTTTGCTCTAATACAGGTTTATACGAGAAATATAGTTTGTGTAACTGCATTCCCTTGGGTCCAATATATCTTCTATACATTTAAGTACAAGCGTAAATGCAATCCACCTCAGGATACCTTTCCTTAAAAGGTAAATTTGATTCAATGTCTACGAACATAAACTTTAAATATAGGCTACTTATGACTCCTGTTTTTCCAGTAGTATCCAATTTCCGTATATAACTAAAGTAGGCCTAAATTTGAAAAAAATTGCGAAACAAAACTTTTAACTTAAATTTGGTTAAAAATTTAGAAGTTATTAAACGCCAAATGTAGTTATTCCAAGTGTGGATACGTGGAAGGCTAATCAATAAAATTTACATAAGTAGATAAGAAACATGCGTTTATAAAAGAGGTCCGAAGAAAACTAGACAATTTATTTTTGTAAGATTTGCCTTAAATATTTACTTTATGGTTTTGTATAGTAAACAAACAACAGCTGTTAATAGTTGTATTTGTTTCGACATAAGAAAGTTGTTTACTTTCTGTATCCTAGGCAACCTGACTAGTAAATTTATTTATCTAGTTTAGAAATTAGTTAAAACTCATTTCTGCCCAGTGCTCTGAATGTCAAAGTGGAAAAATTCAGACTTAAATATTATAATTAAAATTTAATAATTCCGATGTTAAATATTATTGATAAATCCATTGAAGTATTATTGGTAAATCCAGCCTATTGATAATATAATCAAATAGAAAAATCGTAACACATTTTCGCCACCGTCTAAGTATGGCTGGGTGGAGATATTCATGCCGTCAGCGTGTTTAAGATCCAGGTCCGGGACCATAAAATGATCACCAATCCTGCCCCCCACCCTCAGAACACGTGTTGATAATTTTTCAAAACTTTATATAAATATAATGTACATATGTACGTCACCTCTACAGGTCACATTTTAGGTCCGATTCTCACCAAATAAGGTACACATGTTACTTTTGTAAATATCTCGTTCGAGGTAGTTAACCAGAAAAATTAGACTCCCGAAGCCCCTCTTTTGTAACATTAAAATACAATATTCTTGATGTTATCTCCAATTATTTTGTGCTAATCAAAACTATAAAATGAAAGCATTTTGTATTTGAATTTTTTACCACATACATTTTTAATTTTTACAAAATTATGTAAAAAAAAAAATGTATTTGGTAAAAAGTACAAGATGCTTTCATTGTACAATATATAATATTTGTAAATCATAATATGTGTTAACATTTGTTATGATACATCAATAAATACAAAAGTTTGAAAACCCTTCAAGTTGTTTCAAAATGGCGGTTAAAAAGGTTTTTACTAAAATTGCGGAATGATCGAGTTTATCGAGAAGTTTTATGGAAATTTAAAATGTGTTTTCCTTTCATGATACGTAGCATAACCTCGAGTAAAAACCCCGTAAATCTGAGGCTGTGAGCGCAGTGAACAGCCCCGTAACGCCCGTGATCACACAGGAGGCCAAGCTGAGGCCTAAGGCCGAAGCGAGGTTGTGAGTAGCGAAAAGCCTCGTAACACTCGTAGTAATAGAACATAAAACTGAGGTAGAAGGCTGCACTAGCAACTTAGATTTACAAATTGCCTAGGAAAAACGATGCACTGATGCCAGCGGCACTTTATCGCTTAACTGCTTGTCGGTCTGGTTTCTGATACACATAAGAAGGTAACGAAATGAAATTAACATTTTCTAGTTAACCATCTTGTTCTATTTGTTTATCTTTAAGTATCATCATTATATGCGGATCCGTGGCGGATTGGTATCGCACGCGACGCCGGAGCTCATCACTCCAGTGGCGCGGGTTCGATCCCCGCAGTCACCACTTACACTTGTAATGTGACTAATTCGGTGACGCTAGGTAACTGTCGAGGATGAGTGGTAGAGAGGACTTTGTACTCCTAACTTCGCCTCGTTAAACAAGACAAACTATACCTTTTTACCTTGTTTATATATTAATTTATAAACTTATGAAAGCGTAAATCTGAGTGAGGGTGTTTTGATTAGAAATGAAAACGCTGGAGGTTTTGCAATCCAAACGTGATCGAGATAATTGGCCGGAACCTATCTCCCGAAGTAGGTTAGCGTTTGTTGTTTTGAGACCAAGTCTTAATTCAAAATGAAATAAAAATCACAGTGTATTTATTTTATATTGAAAGTTTTATATTCATTCGGTATAATTTAGGAATAACTTTCGATCAATGCTTGCAATTTTACCAGCATATAAACGTAATTAGTTACAAAATGTCAAAATCCATTGTTTAATTAGAAGATTATCCTCGATTTGTGACTTAAAAACGCTTTTAACAATATATCATGGAATGATTGTTTCTCATTTATCCCACAGAGTAATAATCTAGGGAAGATCTACCATGGTAAAAAATAATTCCATTCTTCAAAAACTGCACTGCGAGCAATTTCTAGAAAGCCACAGACAGCGCTATTCTTGTGTTAATATTTTTAACAAAACACAATTTTAACTTTTTATTGCTTATGTATGTATGAATGTTTAAAATTTTTAACAACCAACATGCAATTACTTTTGGCCGATATTATTATATTTAAATTGTAGATTTGCAAGCTATTCAAAGTTTCTGATCACAAAACAAGTTTATTCAAAAGATTTTCTTTATACAATATGATCTAAATTTATAATAAATTATTGATTTGGATGAACAACAAAAACAACATGGAAAAACTCAAGAAAATCTTAAAAAGTAAGCAGCTAGAAAAATCTAGTGAAAGCTTTGTTGAGGAACATATAGTATCAACATCGAACTTTAAATCTCAAAACCGTTAGTTGTAAACGTTTAGGGCCTATACGTATTTTTTATGTACATGTATATGCAAGCTTTGGTTTGTATTGAGAATAAAACATATATTATGTCTGTACATTTGTATGTATTTCTTCTGTTTTTACTGAGACGTTGGGCCAAGTTATGAATTTATTCCTTTAAAACGTTGAAAACGCCACAAGTTGTGTTTTGCTGTAGCATGTAGACTTACAAAACATATACATTTTATATCTTCATTTTCTTCATAGCTATACATCTTTATATTCGGGACGAAATCGGGGTCACCCGGAGGTGTTGACATCTTTGGAGCGAAATGGTCGGCGATTAGTCGTTTGAGTACGCTGCCACAAGGTGGTGCCAACCTACCTCTCCTGTGTAAATTTGGAATGCTTTCAGGGTACTTCTATGTTTTATTTTTTGTATAACATATATACATATTACATATAACATTTCCATATTCCATATGTATATACAGTTATGAATATAATGCTCTAAACGTGTTCTAAAGGTCAGGATTGGTGCTCATTTCGTGGTCCCAGATTTGGGTCTTACCATGCTGACGGTTAAATATCTCATTTCTCCAAAGGAAATTCGATAACAACCCGTCAAAGGTTGAAAGTAATGATTTAGGTTGTAGAAGCGAAACAACAGCAGTAAGTGAATTTCATGCCAAAGTAATAACGTAGGTTTTACCACGTAAACATATTCAGCACATCTCCAATCATACTTCCATCAAACAAATACGAGATATAATGTAACCTTTTTAACTTACTTTCAGATTACCCCAATATGATTTGGCACAGCTAGCAACACTTACAGAAATGCTTTGGTGAAAACAAGTTCACACCAAGGAGAGAGTGTGAAAGTGACAGATGGAAAATTACCTGCTGAAATTGCACTGAACATCGCGTCTTCAAAGTGAAGCTTTTAATGTTAAATGTACGACCACCGCTATAGCTTACTGGGTTGTCGTGAGAGTGTACAGTAGGTAAAACAGCATATTATCATTAGGTTAATTTATCCAGAAAATACACTCAACACCCGGCAAAATGTCTGACAAGGTCTCGGTCTAGAATTGGAGCGTATTGAAGTCTGAACTGAATCATCGGACTCTTGGGAACATCGGTTCTTTGATCAGAATCTGATGTGCTCCAATTCCTGATGAATATTCGTCCGACGTTCTCATAAGTACTCACACTGTCACGCTAACATTTCTTTACTTTTAATACTTTGTTCAATTACCCGTGATGATAGAGTATGTGAATCTGTGACCTAAGGTGGAATTGAGCTTTGGGAGCTGCAAAAAGCAAAGGAAATTCGCCTTACTCCCGATAGCAGTGGCTTAGCGCTTACCTGCGAGTCGTTGTGGGTTTCATAATATTTATTATTAATACAATTTTTGAACGACAAAAAACCAGATTAGTCTATATTTGAAATTTTTAAATTTTTGGAAAAATTACTTCTAATTAAATTTAAACAACAGTCTTAACAAAACAATCACTATATTTCAACTACAGTAGATACTCTATTTTTGCTCTAGTCTTAATTTTAAATTTGTCCACCTGACGAGGACTAGAGTATCTAGTTGAAATATAGTGATTTTTGTGTTAAGAGTGTTTCTCTTGTTTTGATTTGAAGAAGTAATGTTGTCAACAATTTTAAAATTTCAAATATTGATAAATAAAAATAAGTTTAACTTTGTAATATAAGAAAGTGTATCAATGGTTTCTGTGTATGGATAGATAGACAACTATGTACACTTTGTTGAATTAGATTAAACACTTATTATTGGATTAAAAATACGAATAGAAATTATCCACGAATGACGAGTTCAGGTTTCCAAAGTAATCCTCGATCGATGAAACTGAACGGAATCGACACATGTGTTTGAATTGAAATCTGAACTAGCACCAGCTTACCTCAGCCAATCCTTGCATACTGTATGTTTGCAAACTGGCTTAAACCTTAGACTGAAAATGTCTGATTCTACAGAGTAGACTATAAAACATTATCAACACTGGGGGTAAGCTTGTCTTAGATCTTAGTTGGGGATTTCGGATAGTTTAAGAAGAATATTGCTGCCACAAAACACGTGTCCTATTCACTTGATAGTGGAACTCAATAATGACAAGGGAATTTACGGATTTCACAATAGTATGCTTTGTTAATAGTCAAGAAAAGAGCTTTTGCCAGTGCGAGATCGTGTTTACGTGTCAAATTTAGCACAAAAGTATCATTCAATACTCGTCCGAAAAGCACTGGGAAAGAGCTTTTCGCACGAGTATTGAATGATACTTTTTGTCATAGTACACTTTCGTCTCGCACTGGCAAAGAATGCGTTGCGGCAAAGAAATAGTTTCTGGACTATTTAAATCAACCTCGTACAAGAAATAATCTACAAATAATATATTTGATACATTATTTTGCGTTTGGGCCAAGTTCTTTAGAGTAAAAGCTGTTTCCAGGCTGCCTACTCAAAGTGTAGAAAGGTTATTACGTATGGCACTTATCTTAAATCTTAAGATTTTAAAATTCAAACAGGAGCATTATTTTGTCTTAACTGTTACATAGGTAGTTGAATTTTAACATCGCGAGATTTCTCCTTACAATTCTTAATTGGAAACAAGATATGTTTACCAGCTCTGCCAATTTATCAGCATTTCAAGAATTAACTTTAGTTGTAACCTTGTAATTATTAAAAGTTGCAATCCATAAAATATCCTAGTACTTCTAGCTTAAGAAGGCGGCCACACACAGGTGGACAAATCCGCGGATATCGATGACTTTCTTAATCCGTGGTTGAACGGCCGTCCAGATCCGTGGACCCAGCTGGCCTTGTGGTACAAATACGTTACCTTCTCTAGCTCTCAGAACTGGGCAAATGTTATTATAACCTTTATGAATCGTAATGTTACGTAATATTGTAGATATGTGCAATACTTTCTAATTTTCACTATATTTGTATTATGATATCAGTATCACAATAATTTTAGTTTGATAATACTAAATTTAGAGTTGATCATTGTTGTTTTTATGGCAATATTATACAGAATTAGAAATGTTCGACACATGTACAGTAAGGAATCGTATTATTTAAAAACAATTATGTATTATAATCGTTAATAGCATCTAAGAATATTTTCCCGATAAATTCTCCACCGAATGAATATTAGATTTTTAAAATAAAAATGTAACTTTTATATTACATTTTATTATTGTCATAAACCTTTTGACCTTGTCGCTTCACCTTGTATCCATACAAATAAGCTGGCAATAACCGATAATAATTGTAGATCAATAACATAACGATACTTTTTTACATTAGCACCTTAATAAGCATTATTTCAATTTATTTTATATAAAATAAATAGGTTTTTGTTGAATAACTTGTACGTACACCAGGACATGTCCACCGACCTGGACGGGTATTACAAATGTGTCACAAGAAACTTCCAGATTCACGGATAAATCCGGGGGATTTGTCCGCCCATGTGTGGCCGCCTAAGTGGCTTATGGGCACTCATAAGAACAGAAAAACTGCTAACTGTTTTATATTTGGGTCGATGAACAAGATTTGAAGAGGATAAAATTTTAAAGGTTTTCACGATTCAGGTTCAGTTGTTGTGCAAAGTAATGTAAACGTACAAAACAATGTTGATGCGGCAGTGTTGTGAATATTCATCGTTGGGGTTGAAATTGACTGACAGTTCAAGCATATCATCCCACAGCTGTGTTGAATCAGTCTTGTGTTTGAATAATGTGATACTCGGTGTCCAAGAGCCTCCGGGAATATTCAATATTTAACCGCTTTAACAGTATTTCCTTGAATGTGGGAAAATGATGTAAGATTATGATGTAAAAAATTAGAAATAAAAGAAACGTATACAGGGTGGGTTTTAAATGTACCACCCACCTAAACTTTAAAAAGGAAATATTTTTAAAAACACTTTAAGGAATGTTTTTACTGGATTCTGAAGTTTGTTTTGACATACTTTGTGTCAAAACTGTGGGGGGGAAGGCCCTAAAATTTGCTAAATACAAGACCCTGCCTTGTGGCACCCAAAAGAAATGTAATTTTAATACAAATTCAATGACGCAAAGAAAGATTTTATCCCGGCTCGTGTTTTTGTAATACCTATTTAAAAAAAACAAGAAATTAGGTTTAAAATGCCATATTTCACATAGAGTTTTTAAAGAAAAACTTTTCTTGAAAATACTCTGAGGGAAACATTACAACCCTATGCATGGATTATTTCGCACTCTAAAGTATTTTAAAGAAAATGTTGTAAAAAAGCTTTTTATGTAAAATGTAGCATTTTAAACTTGATTTCTGTAATATTTAAATAAATATTACAAAAAATCTGTCAAAGATAACAAATGTTTCTTTCCGTAGTTGAAGTTGTATTAAAATTTAATTTTTTTAGTGCTACAAAGGGGGGATTTGTATTCAAAAATTTGGGGGGCCTTCACTTTGGCGAGAGAAATGAATAGCTCTATTGCCTCTAGAAATTCGATAAAGAAGATGTATTGAAATCGGGTCAATACAAAACAAGATATACACTTTAAACTAAAAGTGTGTCCGGCAATCAGTAGTCACCTCTTGTTTAGGGTTCTACATCAAACTCGAAGTGTTCTCGAACCTGAATCGGTTTATTTACCTCTAAAAACGGCAATGAGGCAAAACAATTTCGACAAAAGGTCGCTGCTAACCACGCAAACCATAAAAGCATCTTAAACATGGTTTCAAGCCTTTTTATTGGTTGGTGTTTGTGTGTAAGACGTTCATGCGAGTAAGAATAGCTCATGTCAAAGTATTCAAGATAGTGAACATGTTCAGTTTACGATGTAGAGAGTAAACAGGGAACTGACAGCAACAATAAACTGTTTACAGCAACAACAAACGTGTTTACCTGTTTGCGCCAAGTCACTCTACCTTGTCATTCAAAACAGGTTTTGCACAAGAACTGAAGTGAATTTTTCTTAGAACTTTTTCACACTAACTTATAAAGGAATTATTTACACAACTCGTAGTGTACCTTTCACCCCCTTCAACCATAGTCATACAGTTACTTATGTTTGGAAAAGATTTGCATTCTAATAGCTTGTTTCTGGACCATATGCTGGGCCATACAGGTTAAAAGTAAAATAAAGGTAGAGGTTGTCTTGTTTAACAAGGGACTCAGAGGGAGGGGATAAGGACTACAAAGTCCCTCGACCACTCAACTTCGACATTTTTCTGGCGTTACCACAAAGTCACTAAACAAATCATCAGTGGTGATTGCGGGGTTCGAACCCGTGCTCCCGGCGTGATGAGTTCCAGAGTCGCGCGCGATACCACCTAGCCACAAATCAGCTTAGGTTTGTACCAATTGCTTTATTTAAGACTATACACGTCATATATAGGATAGTTAAAATACATTTATTTGTAACTTAGGGCATGTTGATAATTTAAACGTCTTCTGAGAAGAAACTGTTTGACGGAGATATCACCATTCCTACAACTTACAAGAGCGATAGACAAAACATCTTGACTAATAAAACTTGCTGCCATTGCATTGTACACAATATAATAGAAAAATCACAGACATATATTTTATACCTACAAAATTACCACTTGACTAGTTTAGTTTTAAGCAGCACAGTTTTTTGCACTTGAATTTAGTATAAATTTATGTTAAGTGCATAGAGTCTGTGTGAATAGTCCTGCTTATTATATTTTTAATTTAAAAATAAAGGAATTTGTATATATTTTACTATACAAGCTGACTACCTTTAAGTATATTTAGTAACCAGATGAACCTACTTGAGAAGAAATCTCCTCATGGAGCCTGGAAAAGGATGTTACACGAAAACATATTAGGCTATGTGGCATGTTAAAACAAAACTGCTCTTTATTGAGGAAGTACAATGACACAAACTTTAACTTAATAAGTTGAATCTACCCTAAATAGTGGTGGTTTTAATATTGGAAGCTTGAAACTTAAAACGTTGTTATTTTTCTTATTGTCAACCTTATGAACTCGTTAACGTATTAATTTTGTTTTCTCCTAATTGTCAACTTACATTTGATATAATACTTCACTCAGCACCTACGAACGTATATTGTTAAACTTCCAACTTTATTTTGGACAAAAAGTCGTTGAAAGGGACCAGGTTGAGTCACTAAAGGTCACACACAACTAGTAGAGACCAATGCTCCCTACGTTCTAATTAAAAACTCCCTTCTGGCTTTTTTCCGACGGTTCCTTTTAGGTGACATCTGAGTAACTGACGATCCAAAACCAGTTAACCTTTTGTCATTATCATTGTATTACAATTTTAAAGTTTCTTAACAGTTACCTTTAAATTGATAACAAGTTTTTCCAGACTATTCATACTCAGGGTTTATTGGTTGAAGATACAACCAAATTGTTCAAACACATGGTTTTTAATTTCAAACAAATTGGTAACAATGGTTACGTAGGAAAGTAGTGATCGTTTTTTACGACCATAATATTACGCTAAATTTAGTTTAGAATGCAATAAAATAAGAGCGGCCAACATTCTCTAGAAAAAGGCTCCCTAATGATTACCTTGTAATAAAAAATCACCGCCATACTACAGTCGTAATGTGGCGTATACCGCTTCCAAAAAACTTGTAGCTTTACCCACATTTAGTACGAATGTTTCATTAGACCTTTCGAATGAACACAAACATTGAATTAAAAGAGCAAAATGAATGTTCTATTTCCACAGCAATTTTAATTAAAAACTCGAGTAATTTAAGTGTTCTATTTTCAAAGCATAATTTAAAAAAGCCAATTATTTTTCATTTATTAATGATTAAAAAAAGCAAGCTAGCTACAAGAGGTTAATATCTCTCTCAATATTGGATTTTAGTTTAAAATAACAGAGCTTATTTTCCTAATACTTCTCAACACAACAGTTTAAATAGATTCTTCAAAGGAACGTCTTATTAATTATCTCCGGGGGCTGAAATGTTTCACTCCAGTTGTACCAACAATGCTTGAGGTTCTGAGTTTCGTGTTGAAAGTTCACGGAAAATGTTCGTTCCTTTTGTAATTTCGTTTTCTGCTTATGGCCTGAAGTGGTTTTTGGTATTTAATATCCACGCTTTTCGCATTCTCCTTAATAAAACTTCATTTTGTTGTACTTTATTTAGGAGAAGAGAAATTTCAGAAAATTAACTTTGCTCGAAAGCGTGTTTGCTTGGAATACAAGGGTTTGCACATTGTCAGAAAATAAACTACCGAAATTTAAACCGCGGGGGTCGAACTCGCATCACCGGAATGATGAGCTCCTGAGTCGCGCGTGATACCAAAACGCGGATTCTCTAATTCAGTGTTCTACAACCTTCTTTATGGAACTGCTCAAGTTTATTCTCAAATAATTGTATAATGTCACAATTATAAACATGCAAGCATACGACTCTTAGGGCTGGTTTCCCCAAATTCTCGTTGTTCCGGTTTACTTTGTGCCGAGCACTAATTTATACCTCCGGCTCAAACTCCGAGGTGTTTCTCCAACTTTTTGGCAGGCACAACATATATTAAATTTCTCATCAGTGAATTGGCTAACCTGTTTGTCTGTTTTCTGTTTGATTTCGGTAGAAAAAACGTGTATTCGATCAGAGTTGAGGTTATTTTTACTGACTCCCAATGTGAAGAATATAGGCTTACGTATTTTGTTTGATCGCAATGTCTATCTTATTCCCATTTACTTTCTCCATTGGTATGAAACGCGGACACAAACGGGGTAGGGCATCAAACACTTCTAACGGAGGACAAGGATGCAGGTGACAAGGATCGTTTTTTGTTACTTGTGGATCTCAAAGAATCACTAATAAAATTGAGAAATAAACTTACAGTTTCCTTCCTCAAAAAGTCGTTGAAAGGGACCAGGTTGAGTCACTAAAGGTCACACACAACTAGTAGAGACCAATGCTCCCTACGTTCTAATTAAAAACTTCCTTCTGGCTTTTTGCCGACAGTTCCTTTTAGATGACATCTGAGTAACTAACGGTCCTTAAAACCAGTTAACCTTTTGTCATTATCATTGTATTACAATTTTAAAGTTTCTTAACATTTAGTTACCTTTAAATTGATAACAAGCTTTTCTGGACTATTCATACTCAGAGTTTATTAGTTGAAGATACAACCAAATTTTTCAAACACATGGCTTTTGAATTTCAAACAAATATGTAACAATGGTTACGTAGGAAAGTAGTGACCGTTCTTTTACGACCATAATATTACGCTAAATTTAGTTTAGAATGCAATAAAATAAGAGCGGCCAACATTCTCTAGAAAAAGGCTCCCTTATGATTACTTTGTAATAAAAAATCACCGTCATACTACAGTCGTAATGTAGCGTATACCGCTTCCAAGAAACTTGTAGCTTTACCCACATTTAGTACGAATGTTTCATTAGACCTTTCGAATGAACAAAAATTGAATTAAAAGAGCAAAATGAATGTTCTATTTCCACAGCAATTTTAAATAAAACATTTAATTACTCGAGTAATTTAAGTGTTCTATTTTCAAAGCATAATTTAAAAAGCAAATTATTTTTCATTTATTAATGATTAAAAGCAAGCTAGCTACAAGAGGTTAATATCTCTCTCAATATTGGATTTTAGTTTAAAATAACAGAGCTTATTTTCCTAATACTTCTCAACACAACAGTTTAAATAGATTCTTCAAAGGAACGTCTTATTAATCATCTCCGGGGGCTGAAATGTTTCACTCCAGTTGTACCAACAATGCTTGAGGTTCTGAGTTTCGTGTCGAAAGTTCACGGAAAATGTTCGTTCCTTTTGTAATTTCGTTTTCTGCTTATGGCCTGAAGTGGTTTTTGGGATTTAATATCCACGCTTTTCGCATTCTCCTTAATAAAACTTCATTTTGTTGTACTTTATTTAGGGAGGAAGAGACATTTTAGAAAATTAACTTTGCTCGAAAGCGTGTTTGCTTGGAATACAAGGGTTTGCACATTGTCATAAAATAAACTACCGCAATTTAAACCGCGGGGTCGAACTCGCATCCCGGAATGATGAGCTCCTGAGTCGCGCGTGATACCAAAACGCCACGGATCCTCTAATTCAGTGTTCTACAACCTTCTTTATGGAACTGCTCAAGTTTATTCTCAAATATTTGTATAATGTCACAATTATAAAATGCAAGCATACGACTCTTGGGCCGGTTTCCCAAATTATCGTTGTTCCGGTTTACTTTGTGCCGAGCACTAATTTATACCTCCGGCTCAAACTCCGAGGTGTTTCTCCAACTTTTTGGCAGGCACAACATAGATTAAATTTCTCATCAATGAGTTGGCTAATTTGTTTGTCTTTTTTCTGTTTGATTTCGGTAGAAACAAACCAAAAACGTGTATTCGATCAGAGTTGAGGTTATTTTTACTGACTCCCAATGTGAAGAAGATAGGCGTATTTTGTTTGATCGCAATTTTTTTCTTATTCCCATTTACTTTCTCCATTGGTATGAAACGCGAACACAAACGGGGTAGGGCATCAAACACTTCTAGCGGAGGACTTGTGCATTGTGTCCAGCACCCCTACGTTGATAAAAAAGGACTGGAGGCATAGAACCACATTGGGCACTAAAATGTATCCGCAGGTGACAAGGGTAGTTTTTTGTTACTTGTGGATCTCAAAGAATCACTTAAAAAATTGAGAAATAAACTTACCGGCCGTTCTTTACGACCGTAATATTACGCTAAATTTGGTTTAGAATGCAATCAAATAAGAGCGTGCATTGTTCTCTAGGAAAAGGCTCCCTTATGATTACATTGCAATAAAATTGACGGTACAAATTTTCGGAAAACACGGTCTTCACGAGATAAACCGTGGCTTATCAACTGCCGACCTCAGTTAACTGACGTTGGGTAAACCGGCTCTTAGTGAGTTAAACCCGTCGACTAATAACGGACATGTGAAGGAATAAGTGGTACGGAAAGTGGCTTAACCACTTCACTACACATTAAAGTTACAGGACTGTAAACAATTTGCGCTGCGATGCGTTTAGTCTCACATCTCTGTTATTTTGAATCGATTTCAAACCCCTCGATATGGACCTATGTAGATTATAATGTAATTTGAAACATGAACTTGTACGTTTGTTTATTAATTTTACTATGAGAAAGTTTGTTTATTAATAAACCGTTTAAACACTTAATTCTCAACCTGGGTTGCCATTTAAAGGTCTGTAATACTTTCTCTAACAATACTTCAAACAAATAGCTTGATGTATTCTATCATTTTCACTGTACACCAGAGAAAGGAAATATCTGTGAGATCGGATGGACGTTTTATTCGAAATTGGAAGTAGGATGAATACGTAATGTGATGTAAAAAAGCTTTTCGGCCAAAAAAGAGAAAGCGTTGGATATGTGGGATTGCACCCTTTTCAGCTAAAATTATTCGTTTTCACATATTTTAGTATTGTAAACATAAAATTTTTCACTCCAATTAAAGAGTTCAAGTGATGTTTAACACATTAAATGTTTAAATGGAAGTTTGTGAGCACAAACTATAACGTGCTCATAATCTCATATCTGATTTCATGAGAACTGTGTAAACTAAATCACTACGTGGTTGTTGTCTGCTCTACTATAATATTTCATTTATAGTAACTTATACTCAATCACTCACGCATCAGAAACATTCACGGTTTGAAACGCACTCGGCCATTATTCTACATTCAACTTAAAGATGAAAATATCCCCCGGAATTATCAAACGCTAATTGTTTCAGCAATATCTAGATTCAAGAAGAGTTCCGCAAAAGCAAGGCCATACTTGAAATTTACAACTCGACGTTGAGAGCTGCAAAGTTTGCTGAAAATTACAAATAACTTTTTATTCTACCATCTGCAGGGGAGCTTAAGTGTTTACGGGAAATGTTTCAGTGAGTTTTTCATTCTTGCTACTGCTTGGTTTTGGCCGGATTTTGTATTGATGTAATAAACATAATGTTAATTAAAAAATATATAGCTAGTGGTTTTAAAATGTATTGTAAAACCAACAAGCGCACTTAACGCCATGATAATTATTTAGCTTATCATCGTCGAATTTACTTTGGAAAATTAGATATTCATGCCGTCAGCATGGGAAGACCCAGGCCCGGGACCATGAAATGAGCACCGATCCTGACCCCCAGAAGACCTTTTCAGCATTTTCCAAAACTGTATACAGTATAGGCTATACATATGTTAATATATCATCTCTACTGGTCGCATTGTTTATCCAATTTTTACTAAATTCGGTAAAAATGTTCATTTTGTAAATATCTTTGGTCAAGTTCGTTAACCAGCAAAATCGGACTACCGGATAATTTGGGGGGATTTTTCACCAAAAAAGGTTGTTTAGTGGTATAAAAACATAACTCTCGTTCAATTATCATACTAATACATCACTACACAATGGCGGCAAAACATGTGATTTTTCGTTATCACAGCAGAATGAGTAGTCCGATTTGATTGAAATTTAACATGGGGTTTCCTTTTATAATATGTAGTATAACCTTCGGTAAAAACGTCGTAAGCCTGAGGCTGTGAGCGCTTTGAACAGACTCGTAACACTTGTGATCATATACAGGAGGCCAAGCTGTGGTCGAAGGGCGAAGCAGGCTGTGAGCGCAGCGAATATCCTCATAACACTCGTCGTAACAGAGTTTAAACATCTGACGCAGAAAGTTGAAGGAAACCTGTAAGTGGAGCGAATCAGAGTAATAAATTACAGAAGAAATTCGATTCACCTAGCTGCGTGTCGGCCTAGTTTCATTCAACCTTTTGGTTTAAAGCAATTAATTATTTCAGATTTATTTGCGTGAAGAAGCTGTTACAATACAACAATATACTCGTATATGTCAAGATGTTTGAAAAACCGATGAGTAACTGACTGTTTACCGCTATTAAAGGAAGGTGTCGTTACGGTGATGACGTCATAAGCGACTACTGATGACCAGCTGTTTACCTGATGACCGCAGATCAGTTGTAATGGCCCTTAACGGTTGCCAACATAAAACTCTCGGAAAATATCATTTCTTATGCTTATGAATAAAACAACAGCATTTACTCAAAATTGCAATGGCACAGATAGTTTGTGTGCAACCTTTTGGACATTTTGTAACTGCTAATTTCTTATAGGGTAATAAAACGTATTAAATCGTAATGGATGTAATATAATTTTAGCGGACCCGTGGTGGGTTGAAATCGTGCTCGACTCCGGAGCTGATCACTCCGCTGGCGAGGGTTCGATCCCTTCCGTCACCACTTACATTTGTAATGTGACTATACGGTAACGCTAGGTAAAGGTCGAGGTTGAGTGGTAGAGAGGATTTTGTAGTCCTAACTTCACCTCATTAAATAAGACAAACCTTTTCTTTACCTTTACCTTTTATAATATATAATATTTAACAACTTTGTATTCCACATATTTAAAGTTTAAAAAAGATTACGAACCTGTAAATTAGTTTTTAAGCAGTTATTTAAGTATTCCGGGAATTTTTTCGTTTACCCACAGTAAGACCTGTGTTTTTTGTTTACAAACATAGTTTGTTTGGGAAACATGATTGCAAGAGTCTATACTTCAATCAAAATGGTTGACATAGATAAATTCTGATAAATTGTTAAGTTTACAAGCGGGGTTGCATCAAAGATCGAAAATAAGCTTAAGTAATTAAAGAAAATATACGAAAAACGAACAAAATCAAAACGCTAGACCAGAAATCAAAGAGCAAAATTAAAATTATTTTTACACGTTTCCAAATTTATAGGTGGTTTCCTTTCTCGAACACAATGTCAACTTACCGTGAGCAAACGTAGCTTTATTACAAAAGAACTGACAAAGTAAAGGAGAAAAGACCACAGTATTAGTTGATGGAAGATAGAGATATAGGGCGGAAGCGGACAAGAGTATTGGGCTCTCATCGTAAGAGCCTTCGTTATAAGATCGGGGTTGTGGTGGGTGGTTGTAGGGGTGGTTGTGGAGGAGGTTGTGGGGGGAAGGGGCACTTGTTGAGTCACACCGAGGGATAGATCGCCCATTTCACAGCCTAGTCCAGTGGCGTCCTTCATACAGTACGGTCGAGTAACAGAAGTGGAAGTTTAATTACGACAATACTCTGTGCTAATTGATTATGTTTCTTGAAGATTTATCGCTTTTTGTGACCAGCATGGATGGAGTGTGAGGAGTTAAATGGATACATGGTACGTAAATAACGTAAACACTTCGATAATATGCAATAACACTTTTAAGAGCAGTTGAATCAAGCGTAGATTTTGCAACTTCAAACTTTACTTCCTTTATTCAAAGCAAAACCTTACTACGCTTATGCCAAAGTATCAATAGTGTGATGAATAGTTTGTTGCAAGTGGTTTATAGTTTTTATTTCAAGATTCAGCTTAGCTCATTTTACGCTTTCATAATATAATTAGGTCTTTCAGCTCATTTTAATAGACCAATAATTTTCATTGTGAAATCTAATCATGCATACATTTTTATTATATGTCCCATCTTACAAGTAAAGATTATTTCGCACTTTGACTCATTGATGAGACGTAGAGAAGAGTTTTCAATTATGAACCTCTCAATCCTATTAAATAATTAAGTAGCCTTTCCTTGTAACTCCAACACGATGAATTACTCACTTATACGAAGTAAAGATTCAACTTTAAAAGTTTGCAGCTTCTGTGTTCAATAATGCGTTTCCGCAAGATAATTTAAAAGTTGTTATAGGTAGTTTTAAGGATTTATCCCTTATTTGCTTAAATTTGATGCTATGCAATTATTTTAAGCTTAAATTGAGTAGTGTTTCTCAGTTTTCAAGCAGTGAGGCATTCCAAAAATTCCAAAAGTAATCGATTGAACGGCTATTTCAATTTTGAAAATAACTAGTGATTGTTTTCATCAACATTATGTTCCTATTGTTATACTGTATATCTCAAGCTTATAGTATCTTATTCTGTAAGTCACGTATTCTCTCTACTTTACAAACTAAATTCGTCATCAGAGGAAGGTCACTTTACTTAACAATCAACGTTCTGCGTTCAGACAAATCCAAAAGTTTTGTCACATTGTTTTGCCATTTTTCAAACCAAGTTTGCCGTGAAACAATCAAGTTTGCTCATTTCAGACAAGTTATAAGAAAACCAACTACAGAGGAACACAAACGTCTTAGCCCCAGATCCTTTTATTCTTAAACTAGTCAACATCTGATTATGGAAGTGGAAATAGTTAGCTACTAAGTTTTAGCAAAATAGTTTTGCGTTTAATCTTGTATAAAGGTCTTAAGATATACTATGACAAATTATACAGTACCTATACAAAATCCTGAAGTAAAATAACGTTAATTATAAAGTACAGTTATGTATTGTATACAAAGACGTGTTCAGAAAGTATGGTTCGCGTATGTATTCATTAAACGAGCAATGTTTACATCAAACTTACAAGGGAAGAATATTCGTGAAGTCTAGTAACTAAGTAAGTTAGAAAGGTGTGTAAGAAGAAAAGGTGTTTGCTTGGTAGAAAGAAAGTTCACCATGGACTATAAATTGTAATTTATTAACTGTTGATCTTGGAGGCGGCTCACAACGAGTTAGTTAACACGTTTAATAGAATATTCTTCATCAAATAAATAAAAACAAGAAAAACCTTTAGTTTGGTACCGAAGTAAAGTAAATCTAAGTTGTTATAAATACAAGCCGTTTAAAGAATTCCTTGTCACTCTTGGAAATGGGGAGTTTGAATATTCAAAATTAGACCTAAGTCTCTTCTGTTTGAAAGCAATGTCCAAACCCACAATTCCAAAGTTTCGTCCTACCAAATAAATTGCTACCGAACGGTCAAAGCTCTTAAACTTTAAACGCTGAACATTATCCTTGGAGTCAACACAGATGTGTGCTTTGTGCATTAAAAGGTTTAATGTTAAGCTATGTAACACAACTTATATTATTTATCAAAACTGACTCCTGAATTAATGCGGGCCACCAGCAGACCACTGTTACAAAACACCGATGATATAATGTGCTTCGACCCGTACTGTTAATTTCAAAAGTTTTTTTGTTTTACGTATTTATTTTTGTAAGTTTTGTAGTATTGTGCACCGTGTTGCCGTTCTATCGTGAAAGACAAAACGTAGTTGCAACGACAAAAATCAACACGTTCATAGATACTTTGCTAAATACTCTAGTTATAACCCTTATAACCCTTAACCTAAGGCAAAGCTATATTTTGAATTTCGTATGCTTTACAGGAAAACAAATATCTGATTTAAAGTCCAGTATTTGTTTTTTAACTTTATATGGTAGCCTCTACAGTATAAACACTTAACACGGTCAATGGCGCCAAAGGCTAGTTAGCTACCACCACCCTTTTGTATATTCTAACTTATTTTGTTCCACTATACAGATTATCCGTGTTACATTCTAAGGATTATTTTTATCAATCATCAAAGTATGAGAAAAAATACATCAAAGAGCGAAATACGTTTATTTAAATTTAGAGATAGCGTGTGTTAATTTACTCACCATAGCTTAAATATTTACGTGTTATATACTTTATTTACAAGCAATATTTGAGATGAATAAACTTGAATCGAATTCAGAGACCGAATAATTCAGTTTTAGTCTACATCCAATCCCCCAATCACAGCCAATTATCGAATCATCCTTTTTCAATAAACTGATTACGTGTTTTAATGAAGAGTACTCATTGACTCAGTTATGAGGAATGCTTTTAGCTCGTTAAGAATCTGGATCGGACTGGGTAGATGCAATTACCAACAAACTCTACTCCAAATGTATCATATACGACGAGTTAAACTGTATCCTGTTAAGCTGTTTCAGAATAACATTATGCTATTGTACTGAATAAAATACCTAGTATTCGCCCGGATGAGTCCACGAATATTATAGAAGCCTTTTTGCTACTAAACTTTTGCAATTCGCAGGATCATCAGGCTGAATACAAGGTGTTTCATACATTACAATTTATATCATATACTACTCTTATCATGATTTGCTTTGCGAACTTTTGATGTTAAATGCCTTTCTAAAATGCGTCAAAAACCAAATTCGTTCGGCTTTTCTAAATTTGTCACCCAAGTTGCTTAGGTTATCAATTAACCTCTTGAGGTTTCGGCTCATTAATATGAAGAGAGGTTCTTAAACATGTCAAAAAGTGCTTGATTTTGCTACTTGTATGTGAAAAATTCCTTATGAAAAACGTTGTGCCTGTCTTGAAATTTCGGTTGAACAAAGATCTTAGGAGTTAGAGGGCTTTAAATAAAATCACACAAGGTGGCCTAGAAAATAAATTTACCACCGAAAGGGAGGATTTTAAGAATTTCAAAAGCTGCTTGTATTGCCGTGCCAATAGTTAACAAAGGTTAGTTAATAGTTGACGTTGCAATTTGGAGGTTTCCCAGGGTTGTTTTCGGTGGACATTGTTATGGTTTGAAGAAGAAGCAAACTGACAATATTCCTGAGAGGAAGCGAGAAATGTCAAGTTGATCCAGTTACGAGGGTTGCTTCTAGCTTGTTAGCAATCTAATGAGTTATATCGTTCATTCCAACCTTCATTCATATGTAACAACCTCAACACTAAGGAATTATTAGTGAAGAATCATGATAATCTATGTTTGAAAAGGGAACTTTGTAGTTCAATTAGCTGAAAACCAGTGTGAAAGTAATTAGCTACTAGTTCTAGCTCACTTAGATGCAACATTTCAACTTAACTGTAATGTTTATTGTATAATGTGTAGATAAGCTCTTCCGGTTCACACCTCGTCCAAAATTCATTCTTAGGTTGAGATGTTTCGGCCTCGCTGCGGAGTACCATCTTCAATATCTCACCTTAATTATGCAGTTTGGACGCGGTGAGAACCGGCCGCGAAAGCCTAAAATTTCAACTTAAGTTCTTCGAACAAATTAGTCTGCCCTGAATTGCTTTTTAAGAAAGTAGGTTTAAGGTGTGTTGACGGTGACGTGACGCGATGTTGACGTGTCTATTTCAACGCCACTCGCAAGGGGGTTGTTTGTATTTTTCTAAAAGGCAATAAGTTAAAGTTTCATAATGGCTCAAGCAAAGCTTTTACCTCTCTAACATTACTTTCAATAACAGTAATTTTAATAACAAAATTATTACGAGTATTAATATTTATTAGGTTCACTTATATACTCGTGCACGAGCTTAGTAATACTCGTATTAGTTGTTATAGATCATCATTTGAAACAAGAAGACTCTAAAGATGTAAAGGACAAAGAAGGCTTCCCTCGGGAGCTTTCATGTCATTTGTTGATCTCCTGGCTCTCAGGTTTCCCCACAACCTTACTAATCCCTCTCTTTTCTTCTGTCCTAGTTACTTTCCAATAAGACTCCAATGAAAGGTCAAAGGTGGTTAAATCATAGTATATCTTGAGAGAAAAGGTACTTAGGAGTTACTCCTCCGTCAGACTGAGGGACAGGCTGGTTCCAGAAATAAAATGGGTTGCCCTTTAGCTATCCGAATGTAAACCTTCTCCATTTCCTGGCGGAAGGATGGGTGACCAACTTGAGACTGTCCTTACGGAGCGGAGTGAGTTCGGCATCTTCGCGAGGCGCCTTGGAGAAGTGCACCGCTTCCTAATCCTCTCCACGGCACATCGGTTTCGTCCAACCAAAGTACCAACGTCAGTGTTTGTTGTCAGTGAGTTGATTGAAGATTTTCTCTTGGTGTTATATGCCTGAAATAAAATATAACATTTATAAAATATAAACTACGTTTCAAATTTAACCGTCATTGCTTAATTGGTTTAAAGACATTCCAAGTGTACTTATAGATATATTCCCATAAATTTCCTGCACTGCTAAGAAGTGGGCATCGCTTATAGAGTTTATTTATTTAATAGCCTTTTGTTTATTTATTGAACGTACTACGTATATCCCGTATTCATAATAGTACCGTATCATTAATACGTATAAGCACATACTCGTACACTATCAGTAAGTTTAAATTAAACAAATATGTTTAACCAATATATCTTGTAAACTGGAAGTAAGGTGATAATTGGGGCAATCGTACACTTTAAGTTAACTCAGTATTACCAATGCTAAGTTATGCATATAGTAAAAACTAAATAAAACGAAATTGAAGAGAATGATCCGAAATCAAATAAGTCTTTCTTTTTTGCGAAGTTAGAATTAGCAAGTAATTTCTTCCAGTTAACAGTGTTAAGGGGCGTTCTTAACTAAATTTCACAATTATCCAAGGATTAAGCTTTCTTTTTTGCTCGTGAATATAAGTCAATATTCGCTGCAAGTTACGCAGAGGCAGTGAGTCGTACGGCTCGTTAAACTTCTTTGTGAACGTTTTCTCATTTCCACTGAATAAATGGCCTTTCAGCTTGCGTACCGAGCTCACTCACACCTTTCAGAGGCCAATTTCATGTTTAAATGCCGACAAGTTAAAACCTAGTTTTAAAATTCTCCTGCACAATTTTGTTAACCTTTAATTTCATTCAACTAACGAAATTAAAATTGTGAGTGGAGTTTTGTACGTTAAAACCTAACTGTTATACTATGGACACTGGATCGATGTGTAGTATCAACAAAGTCATAAAAAATTAATGCAGATCACAATTAAATGTTATTTGTGTTGCCTAAATATATCATTGATAGACCTCTTTATAGCCTAGTTCTCATTTATGTTGAACGGGTGGGGATTTAAAAAAACACTCACAGGGCGGGTGACGAACGATACAGTTAAACCTTTTTCATTTTAGACTAATACTATGAACCACTGTATAATGAAACATTTTAAAGTCGGGGTTGTTTGTGACAAAACGTTATTAAACTTCAGTACCAACAGTAATACAAATCAAATCAATGGTTTATTGTATAATTATTCTCACAATGCATGGTATGGTAGTCATTAGTTAGAATTTTCCACTAACTAAAACTTAGAGAACCATTGCTAACATACATTGTGTGCACTCATTCATCTTCATTCATACGAATTGTTCCTTCTTTGATCAAAGTGTGAATTGTGATTAGATCTGCCAAGTGTGTGCCAAAAGCTCAAAACTTACAACAAGAAGTTTCTTCCTTTCAACTTTAGATTGCCAATATATAAATAGTTTAGGACTTTTAGTTACGAATACAAATTCCACTTAATCATTTAATGAAGAACAGTTTATGATCAACTTGTTTTAGCGTATTCAACAGACTTATAATGCAAACACGTCAGGGAAATGTTTTCGCTATACATAGAACAGAAGTGTGTTGAAAGCAGGTTGTTTACAAAATGTCAATCATGTCGTAATTCCAAGCAGGCTGCAATAAATATAAATTGTTTTTCCCGTCAACTAATGGTAAAGATTTATTTATCTACTTTTATTCCATCAGTTTTAGTACAAGAAATATATTTATGTTCAGTTTCTAGCACACCTCATCGTTACTGCGCCAGCTTTTGCGTCAGTTTTTGGTTTTGCATCATGAATTGTCTAACCTGTAGAATGCTTTGGCGGCCAAATTTTGTATCAGACGGGTTTTGATAAGAAAACTTAGGATTGAACTCTGTAGTTTCTTCACGAGATGAACTGCTATTTGAGAAAGCAGTTTATGCAGCACCGCCCTGTGGCTCAGAGTTCGGTAGTTGTCTTTTACTGTAGTTTCATAAGAGACCGAGCTGAAAGCTACAGTAAAAGCCCAAAAAAACTAACTTGAACTACCATGATGTATCAAAACAACATGTAACAGGTTAGGCAGCTCATGTCTTTATGATAACCTTTTAAGACGTTTTAAGAAGTTATTTTCGAAATTCTCTGAGGAAAACATCACAGATATAATATTACCCCATATGCTATAAAGTTGTGATGTTTCCCTCAGAGTATTTAAAAGAAATTGTCATAAAAAAGCTTGTATATTAAATGTGACATTTTAAACGTGATTTCTTGTAATCTTAAAGTGGGTATTAAAAAAAACGAGTCAAGATAAAAAATATCTTTGCGTCGTTGAATTTTCATTCAAATTCTTTTTCTTCTGAGGTGCACAAGGGTGGTTTTGTATTTAAAAGATTTGGGGTGGGAGTGGGTGTCGTAAAGTACGTCAAAACAAACTTTAGAATTGTACAAAAACATTTAATGTATATTTTGGAAGAGGTTGAGACGAGTTGTGCAGCAATAACTCGGTGAATAGATTGCTAGTCCAGTGCTGACAGGTTGCAACGTTGTGGAGATATCTCATGAAATATGTAACTGAGAATCCTAGATACCATCGAGGAAACAGTACACAGCGTTGAGTCTACTGTATATGTGTATTACGTAACTATTTATAACAGGTTAAATGTGTTTTGTTAACGAGGTGAAGTCCTCTCTGTCACTTAACCTTGGTAATGTTAAATGTATTTACAACATTCGAGACAGTCAAAAATGTATTTCGACCTCGCCAGTCAATTCTACCGGATAACACAGTTTATATGCCTCATTTTAGTCAGTTCAGTCAGCAGGTAGCGCAAAACGCCTTGGGAAAAGTTTCCGTTCAGTAGTTTTCGAGAAAAACTTCGTCGCAGCTTTTGTTCTATTCGTGGCACATATGATAAAAGACATGCAAAGTCGCTAGAAAATATGTTCAGGACGAATTACACAGTTTACGTCTTAATTTATTCCAACCAATGTGTCAGTAATGCAGAATATAGTAGGGAAAAGTTTTGTTTCGTAGTGTTTGAGAGATACTTTGTTGCAAATTTAGTTTAATAAATTTCTCAGGCGGGAAGGACTATTACGAGCTCGCCAGCTGATTTTACTGCGCTTATTTACTGCGTCTCCTTTTATCCTTTTATTTGAAACTAAATCGTGATGGTTACTCTATGCACCAACGTTTGTTAAACGAACTCTGTGAGAAATAACATTAATGGCAGTAAGAATCTTGCAGGGTTGTTCCGAAAAGAAAAAAGATATTACGTGGATGCGTATCCAACACGATATTTTATTCCTCTATGAAGGCGTATGTATTATTATCGTATAAGAAGCCAAAGAATCAATAAACTAGCCTTTTAATCCTAAAAGCACGTGATACGAAAAACACATATACGGAAAGCTTTGAAGACAGCCGTTTAACACTAAAATAATTTTATCGTTTACAATAAGTGTATTTCTTCGTTTTTGACACACCATTAAAGTGACATTTTGAGCCTTAATTTATTTTTGTTATTAAAGTCTACTATTAATTAAAAGTAGTATTATAAGCCGTTCGTATAAAATATTGTTGATTTCAATAAAGTCTGAAGGTTAATAGAGTTGACAGCAGTGCACTTAAATGCAATGATAGACGATTTCACAATTCACTTTGCAGCCTTTCAGTTCTTGATTGAAAATCGATAACATGGCCGTCAACCTTGCGTCTCTACTGATAATAGCTTTCTCTCAGTCTCTTCTCTTACAACTTAGAATGCATCTTATTACTAGCTGTTTCTATCATACATTGCTGTTCGTGTGAAACCTGCCGATTTTCAATCTTGCTTAACTGCCACCATTTACTTAATGGTTTCTACTTTCACCTTACTTCGAGTTTCATAAATTTCAAATTTGCTTTATTTGACTTAAAGCATTATTTTTAGTGCTTTATAAGTCTTTAAAGTTGCATTCGTTTTATATGGCTGAGGAATTAAAATCTTCGTTTTTAATATCGGAATTTATGTCAGTGTCTTTCTCTATTTACCGTTATTCCTTAATTTCGATATTACTTGTGCGACTCTCTTTTGCATATCAATAATTTCTAGCAGTTTGTATTCTGAAAACTACTTATCTATTAAAATATACCCATGCAGAACTCTTAAAAGTGATTTAATTTACATGACGTTTTAGGTACACGGGAATTTTGGACACCAATCACCAAAATATAATCTATTCTGAAATTGTTAGTATAGTGAAAGAATAGTCAATTTGGGCACACAGCTGAATTTGTGTACTCGTATAATTATTCTGTTTACTCATAAAGTTTTTTGTCCAAGTCACATGACACAATTCACATGTTTTATAATAAGACATTTGTTAATCTTATAATGGTTTACGTGGCCCGCAACGGTCATCAGACTTCTACCGCATTTTGTACATAGGTTAAATGTTTTCGAAATAAACAAATAGTTTAAGTGAACAGACCTCGACCCTTTGAATTGATTAACGTATTTAAGAAACATTTAAGATTGAACAAATCAACATAATCGATTCAATAGAGCTTTGTTGCCAACGTTATTTGTCACCAAAATGAATCTAAAGACATTTTGCTCGTAAGATGATTGCCTCTTTCTTCTACTAACTAATCAGGTTAGTAAAACAGCTGAGTCAGCAGTTGAAACGTTCAAAAAGAGATTGAAAAAATCTCATGTGATAACATTTACTTTCAAAGTGTATTACTTAAGTAGTACTACTTAAAAGCGTTTTGAAATACAGTCCACCAAGTACTTATTTGACTGTGACTTATATTGAAATAGATTTTCAAAATACTGCTGGTACTACCCAAATGCTAATGAAATGACTATGAAAGAGAAAGTAATACTGAGCCATTTAACAAATATTTGATGAATATTTAGTCTAATGCAATATTCACAGTATTGGTTCAAGGACTTCAAATGGTTTATCTTTTTCAGTAGATGTTCCTTTGAAACCAGTGTAACGAAGTGGAAAGTACAAGTTACGTGCTCGAAGATAAAGACCGATAACTGCTTCCTCTGTGGATTTTAGTCAGCTGAACAAAAAGGATCCTTTTGATCTTTTTATTTAAAAGATACTTTAAAAGGGTCCATAAGGCTAAATTATAACAACTTAAATTGATATGTAGAAAACTATTTAGTAACAAAATAAAATTTAAAATGACTAAACAAATAAGACAAACCCACCATGAAAACCCGATCCCCTATAATATTACCGTTCAAATAACTTAGGAGCTATACATAAAAATGATGTTGGAAAAATTAGTTGTTATACTCGAGATCATTGAGAACAACCCTGAAGGTGGGAACGTGCCTAAGGCTAATAGTTCCAACAAACAGGTACAAACCTTGGGTCGTAGCTGACAGGAAGACCCAAATTTAAAACATGTTTTAGTGAAATTATCCATAGAAAGCAATAATGGACAACATAAGTACAACACTGAAGCTAAAAGACGAGTACCGGCTTGGATGCACCAGAAACTATTTGTTAAGGGGATACGTTGTTTTGTAATGGATTACAATAATTAGAGAAACTCGAAGGTGTAAAGGGAGCGAGATGAGAAATCGTAAATAGGATGGTATGGAGAGGATACATTATAAGAGTATAATGCAAGAAAGAGAATGAGAGAGGTTCAAATTAAATGTTGTGTGTTAGAGAAAAAGACACAACACGCTTCTTTACAATGGTTGGAAGCAATGTTTTTATTATGAAGTAAACATGTGTTGTAACTTGTAAACAATAGAGTTAAAATAATTACTAAACTCAGATTAAACGAAATATGTGTAAAATAATTAAAAAAGAAACATGTATTATATTATATCAAATGAATTAACTACTGAAGGTTTACATAACATAAAATTCTTTGCCGACATTGAGTTGATAGTGATCGGCTGGCTTGTGAAATTTACTCATATTCGCTGATAATTCAATGTGTAAAGGTTAGACTAGCATTTACTATCCTTGTATGGTTTTTATTTCTGAGGTTGGAGTATTATTACAGACTTTTTCACATCATCTTTTAGTTTTAGGTTGAGAGAGCTGATCCCGTCTTCATGTGAAAGGTAACCTTGAACATGTCACACAAAACATCAGAACATGCGCTATCCTAAAGTAATCAGAGTAATCACTAATCAGTGACACTACTGAGCAACAAGATAACGTATGTACATGTATTTATTCCTCAAAAACTAACTAGATTTTGATTTAAAACCAACCAAAAAACACATTCCGCATTTGTTTATGTTTTAGGCTAGCTGTTTAAAGATAAATTTTGTTTTGGGGAACAAGCAAAACCAAACATAACACGCGCATGTTGCTTGGTTGTGTGCGGCTTGACACCTTTCTCTGATTACTTTAGGATAGCGTCTTTCTAAATGTTTGTGTTATGTTTTAGGATACCTTTCACGTAAAGGCGGGATCAGATTCCAGAACTCGATCCTTTGTGTTCTTCTTGTTAATTAAAACGTCGGAAAGCATCAACAGTAAAATCCTAACCTCAGAAATTCTACCATTGTCAACAACAAACAAACAACGAGTTTTTTGTCATTCAGCTCCGAAAACAGCTGCTTTAGACACATGCATTGACAGTGCTAAAGTGTAACTTTTAACCCGGGTAAATAAAGGATTGTTTTGATTATATTTTTCCCTAGGGAGAAAAAGATCATTTAATGATCTTTTCGTGGCATGGACATCAGCTGGTCCAATAGTTTTGTTGTAATTGAATGATTTGTTCGATTATTGTTTATAGTCGATACAAAGACTAAACTGTGAATATCAATCTAAATCGCAGGTAATTTAACTTAAGATTGAGTGCGATGTAACGATTTAATATCGAATCATAACACTGGCAATGGTAAATTAAATGAACAGCTAGCTGTTTATAAAAAACAATGAAACATAAAAATTGTAGCGTTTGACACCATAATTCTCTAAAATATATAAAAACGTCTTCAAATTATCTAACCATTTTAACCACTCCTACTTGCATCATGACAAAAAGTATCATTCATCACTCGTCCCTAAAGTGTCTTTTTGATCCTCGCTCATTTAACGTCCTCGGCTACGGCTTGGACGTTAAACTTGAGCTCGTATCAAAAAGTGTCACTTTAGGACTTAGTGATGAAATATACTATTATTTAGTGTTGTTTGGTCACCATAATTATTTATGTACCGCAAAGTAAGATCAACCTATAGTAAAAAATAACAATAATGGAAAAATGTCCAGATAAAATAACAGGGCGAGCCGAGGGAGTTTGTTATGGAATGTGCATTGTTACCGGAAGGTAGTTGATTGTATCGATTCTGTATCGTGTTTACATCGTGGTACTCGAGGTCGTTCATATTTGATGAGTTCAGGAGCTCAACCTTATCAGAATCTTTTGTGTGTTTATCTCTAGAATGTATCAGAAATACAACATTAATACAATCCAACGCACACCCAATATGGGTTTGGAGCTGTAGTTAAGTTATATACATTACTGTAGATAAGTAATATCACAGGTAATAAACTCGTAAGCTTTGTTTTGAAAGTAGTTCTACATTTTGTTTAGGTGGCATTGACTTGACGTTGATTTTGCTGTTTTACATAAACAAAAGATTTTCTGTCATATTTATAAAAAATGTTGACAAATCTTAATACCGAAACAAAAAACTAAAACTTCAAAATAGTTTGCATGTTAGTGCATTTAAAATTTAATTAAACATACATCAGTTTCATTAAGAAAGGGGCTAAGTGCGACTTGCGAGCGATTTTCTCAAATGTATAAAGAGTGAGAAAGTGATCGGAAAATTAAACAAACACGTGGACTACACGCATAAGAGAAATACAACGTTTTCATTTTCCGTACCGCAATGAAGCGTTTTGTCACTGCCAACTCTAGTTTCTTTCTTACATTTCTATAGCAACGTATGTAAATGTTAGTTATGACTTTGCTTGAAGGGTGTCAGTTCACTCGCACCCACCAGGTTCTCCAAAACATCATCAATTTGATCTTCGTAAAACCATCAATCTTTAAAGTAACACACCTAAACTATGGTTTCCTAGAAGATTATTTTTACTACCATATTTATTTTGTTTTACTGCAATAATATAGAAGCAGCCACTTTTCTTTAGATAAAAACATTGAAAACCAAGCAAGGTTCATAATTGTTATGACCGTAAAATTATAAAAGCGGTTACCGCTTCCTAGGAAATTATAGATTTATTCAATTCCTTATAATTTAGGACATAGCTTGTGACTATTTACTTATTAGCATACCAAAGGTGCAATACAATAAAACTTGCAAAACTTCTTTGAGTAAAGTATCGTTTATTACTAGTCTCAAAAGTATCTTTCCAAAGCAAAACTAACTTTCGCGTACTCGACTTCACCCGCCAAAATGCTGTTCCCGTGCTCTGTCATCCAACTAATTAATGCTCACTTCACCCGTGAACCTTTGTAATTCTCCTGAAAACTGAATAAGTACTACTTTCGGTAATTAAAATGTAATCTATTATTTCACCACCCTGCTGGTAATATATCTGTATTAACTGTAATATTTCAAACTGAAAAATAAAGAAAACATCTGACTACAGGTTTTTCTTAAACGGACAGTGCAAAAGTGTACGAAAAATGAACAAAAACATAGCCGACACGTAGTCACAAGCACTTCTGTGAAATTCTGCGAATTTCCTATAAACAGAAAAAAGTGTTGATTTAACTATTTTGAATAAAACGAAATTATTTCTTACAATATTAGTATTATTACAGTTTTTCCTTAATTATTTTATGGTTTTGTATATTAAAGAAACAACAGCTGTTCATGATTGTACTTGTTTTGAAATAAGAAAGTTGTTTACTTTGTGTATCCTAGGAAACCTAAGCCGGTAAATAAATTATTGTTTATTAAAATTAATACAAACTAATATATTTTAATGATTGTCCCATTTTAATTTCTGTCCAG
This sequence comes from Matsumurasca onukii, assembly GCA_018831715.1. Lineage (NCBI taxonomy): Eukaryota > Metazoa > Arthropoda > Insecta > Hemiptera > Cicadellidae > Matsumurasca > Matsumurasca onukii. Next base: position 19,376,395 of record CM032062.1, on the reverse strand, counting down.
GGACTGTATGTAAAAGTGAAGAAATTCTGACTAAACAATTTAACTTAAATAACTTCAAAACGGTAGATTCTAAAGCAACGGAAGTAAAACTCAACTATACAGGGTGAACTTTGTATTCATTTATGGTAAAGCTACAATTTTATAGGTAAAAAACTTGAATGACCACCATTTTAAAAAGGATACCCGATCTAGCTGGTTATCGAACGTAACCTAGAGAATTGCAAAAGGAACATTTGTACATCATTTCATGAAGACGGGACCAAAAATGCTACTTGTATAGAGTGGTCATACATATAAAAATATATATACACACAAATATAGGAATATATATTATTATTATATAATTATGACTTATTATTATTTACAATTGAAAAAGGCTCTGCTGAAATATACCGAGTTTTTATTGAGAATTTTTAAAGTTTTTTGTTTACTATAGTAAGTCGAACGAGAGATTTTGTGTTCAACATATACGAGTATATAATGAATGTATATATATTTTAAAAACTGCAAATAGCACCTTTCTACGACGTTTCTTTCTCTTTAGCGAGAGTAATAAATAGCAATAATGTCAAAGAAAACTCACAAACAAGTAACATTTTTTACTTTTCGCACTTTATGTTTAGTCAGCGCTAGTGTTTGCTATTTTGTCCTGACATTTCCATAGTAACATAAACACAAATACTTCATCCGACAATGCCTTTTGAAGGACGAGCTTACACAATAGATCCATTACTTTGTATGATTAAAAAATCGTAAAAAGAATAAACTTTAAAATAAACTAGAATAAAATAATAAATTTTTCTTTTTAAACGTTGTTTTACACTAATGATATCCCAATTTACATTTTAAACTGCCCAATACAATCCAAACTGTACTCTTGGCTTATTTCTATAAATTGGTAGTATTACTTACTCTACTCCCAGGGCCATTTATATCGAGTTGGTATTGCCGCGCCAGTATCCCTCCACCTGACCGGTCTTCATTTCCTCAGTAGCTCAAGCCTCCTCATGTCAAAACTTCATTCCACCATCTCTGTCTTGGTCTTCCCCTGGGTCTTCTACCTTCAAGCCTCCCTTTCATAACTTCTTGCCTTTCAAAATTGGTAGTATAATAAATATAATATATAGATAAATATATTGATGTTCTTAACTCATCCCAAAAGTATCTTTTCCAAAGTACGTTCAAATTATTGGCCTCGCCCAGCACGTAAATAGAGATTTCCATTTTATTGTGAACTTCTGTCATACGCCGGCAAAGTATTACTTTCGTTACTTGTAATGAACTATTGTAAGATAGCTTACTTCATGACGTCACTTAGTACTTAATTAGCTCATAATCGCAGTTCCTAGTCACTGGTTCTTATTTCATCCAAACCGTTCTAGCCTTAAGTTACCATCTTATTATTGTTATATCTAAAGTATATTGTAAAAGTGTAAACCGTTGAACATAAATGTCTTTTTATCAAGTGTACGGAAAACGAGAAGACCAAAATTAAAGACTGAATAAAAAATAAAAATTCTCATTCCCACACTGCAATCCGGGTATTGACGCTCTGTACTTCTGGTGTGCCACTCAAATTTATGTCTTGAACCGACAAATGCTGCTTTTGGTACTTGTAACGAATATTGTACGTAGAAGATGCAAACGAGGAGGAAAATACCGGAGAGATCAGCGAAGGATGGAAACAGCTGTCAAGGGATTCCTCTCTAACCTTGGCCTTTACATGTTCAAAGCTTTGTTCTACTTAGCACTGTTACAAGTTCCACACTGTTCACAAATCTTGCATTTATCGTGTCCACTTAAATCTTAATTAATTCACAAAGAACTTAACAACACTAAAAGGCTTTAAATACTTAGTTCTGATACTCTTCAAAAAGGTTTGAATTGATATACTTGATTGATCCTTAAACTGTTCTTTATACTTGATATTACCAGCGTTTTATTAAAGTCATTTAATCAAGCTATGATTTTATACAAAATATGTAAATAAAACCCCACAAAGTCCCCTTCTTGAAAAAAATATTTTTAAGCATTACGGTTAAAACACGCTTGCCCTAAATATACAGGATGGTCCAAAAAAGGTAATCGTTATTACATATATGGTAAGTATTTTTTTTATTAGCTGTACAAAACTAACTTAATCTAAAAACTTAATGCTTGACATATTTCCCCCTATTGAGTATGACATAATCCAAACTTCTTAACCATAATATTTGTAACCAGTCGAGGTTGAGTGGTAGAGAGGACTTTGTAGTCCTAACTTCGCCTCGTTAAACAAGACAAACTTTACCTCTTTTTTAACCATTCATGAATATTCTTGAGGAGTGATATCCTTGTTTTGCTTCAGATTTTGAATACTTTGGGGGTTGCCTGAAACACTGTTTATTTAGTGTTCACCACAAAATAGCACCACAAAGTGAAAAATCAGGACTTCTTGCTGGGTATGAGAAGTGTAACGACTGAGAAAACAAAACACGTTTAAAAGTGATTCCGGGCTAGGCCTCAAAGCATGTAAAATTTGAAGTAACACACAACATTAGTTCTAATGACGAGTACCTTTTCTTTGGCCACCCTGTGTATGTTACTACGTGTGATCGTCGATTGCTCCAGTTTTACGAACAGACTCAGGAGGCAACAGATAGTAGAGATACTTTACTAGACTCTTTGACCTAATCTAGACAGGCAACCAAACGTTTCTATAGCAAAGTCAGTGCAGTAAATCTTCACTCACAATTTTACTTTGAAACTGGTAAGATTGTCCCGGGAATTGTCCTAATTACCCTTCATCGAACACTCGGTGGTTCATGCCTTCCGGCCGAAATTTCCCAATGGCATCCAAAGTACCATACATCAATAGTAGATGAACGTTTACTTCACCTTGTTGGTTACGGCGTATAGAACAACCAACATACGTGTACAACAGCTTAATTACTGGTTGAAGCCCATCAACTAATGTGGAATATAAAGGAGGTAACTCTCGGTTCATTGATTGTCGATAACTTCATTAAAGTTCAAACACTACTCCGTCCCATTAGTCTCCAGATATTGCATGCAACATTCAAACTTAGACCAGAGTATCGAACAAGACAAGTCCAAACTGTCACTACAGGGTTATGAAAGTAACGTAAAACCTTCAACTGTTAACTCCGTTAATACTTATACTTAAAAGAAAGAGCTGTGAATTTCGAAGTGTACATCATCCCTGAACTTCGTGGTACTCCTTCTTATGGACAAATACGTTACCGTCAAGATTATCGTATACAGGGTGATCTAAAAGTTATCCCCTTTTTATAATTTTAAACAGAGGATAATGTGTTAAAGCGCTTTATTACATGACCATGAACTATTTTAAAGACAATGTGTCGTTTACTTTCTATTGCGGTTAATAATTTAATCTTTCAACCATGTAGAACTTTAGGACGGCTGGTTTTAACTCTTCTGTGAACCTCTTAAGGCCTAAATTCTTAATTTAATAATAATACAAAGGTTTTACCGCCTAACATAAAGGGACCCTTCCGTTTAAAAACTTGTGTGGTGAGTGCATACAGTTTCGATTGCAAGTTATTAAATATTTATTCCACATTGAATTGAAATGTTTCCAGTGCTTATAAACAAGGTGTTTGGATACAATAAAAACGGAGGTTAACCCTAATTAAGCTAACAATCTAAAGGTTGTCCGGTTTTACTAAACGCAAATCTATGAAAGTATGTAGGATCAGTGAGATCTGCATTAGCCAATAGCTAAACTGCAATACTGTTCAACAATTTGAAATGTGAAGACACCCCACCAATTTCCCTCACAAATAGCTAAGAAAATTATAGCCAAAGCTACCAACATCTTCAAGTTTCATTTTTGCAAATGCTTATTAACTTTTCGAGTGTGACCAATCTGTGTATATTGGTGTCCTACAAGGGTCCATGCTTCGTCCTAAGATCGCCATTTGACTGAGAGTTAAAATGTTTACTTAGTTAGCTCAAAAGTGAAAAGGATGTGTTTGAATCTAGAAACCCTAATGGGTTTTCCACCAGAGAAATATTAATAACGATTGGTCCTGGGATAAAACCTTGTCAACTCAAGAGGCACGTAGCCAATGAATAGAGATTGCACAAAGCGTAGTCTGCCAATAAGTTTGTAACATATTTGTGCAGGTGGCGGGAAATAACAAACCGTCTAGTTCTAGTTGTACGAGTAGTTCTATCTCCACGTATGTTTACTTTCAGTTCACGTTTTGAACAGAGTACATTAGTGACCTACTTTTAGAGAGTTTGAATAAGCTGCAATAGTTGTATATTTTGTACCTGATGAGTAATAAGATGTGGTAACATAAATTTGACTGTTGCCAATCGCTATTTAATTATACATTTAGGTGACTATGTATTTCTCTTTAAGTAATTGTTGTTTAGTGTTAGCTTAGTCATTAACTGTGACAGTGATGTTTCCGGCAGGTCAAAACTATTTACTATAAAAAAGGTTCAATTTTGACATGTCGAAAACTTCACTCATATAGCTCAGTGTGACTGCTTTATACGGGGTGAGTTTTAAATGCCTCCCTCACCACCTTAACTTTTGAAAAAGGAAATATTATTAAAAACCCTTTAGGAAATGTTTTGATTTAATTCTATAGTTTGTTTTGACGTACTTTTCGTCCCCCACTTCCCACCCAAAAACTAGAGAGGAGGGTCCCCAATTTAAAAAAACACCCCTGTGCCACTCTAAAAGAAAGGGAATTTTAATACAAATTCAACGATTAAAAGAAAATTCTTTATCTTAACTAGTTCTGATGTATAACCTATTTAAAATTTATAAACAGGATTAAAATGCTACATTTTACGTTAAAAATTGTTTTATGAGACATCCTTCAAAATACTTTATGAGATTATGTTATAGGGTTGTAACGTTTCCCTCAGAGGACTTTCAAGAAAATTTGTTAACAAAATAATTTAATGTGAAATATAGCATTTTAACCCTGATTTCCTGTAATCATTAAATCGGTATTAAAAAACGAGCTAAGATAAAAAACCTTTCTTTGCGCCATTGAATTTGTATTAAAACTCCCTTTCTTTTGAGATGTCACAACAAGGGGTTTGTATTTATACAATTAGGGGGCCCGCAAATTACGTGAAAACTAACTTTAGAATTATGGAAAAACATTTCTAAATGTTTTTTTTAATATTGCCTTTTTCAAAAGTTAACGGGGACATTTAAAACTCACCCTGTATAGTACAATGTTTGATTAAAATCTGGACAAACGTAACCGGGTTCAACTCTTATTAAAAAGTAACAAGTTTGAAACAGATTTATCGGTTGATTTAACCGTCGCTCGAAACTTGAAGTGTAACTGAAACTTTCCTCTCCCATGTATCGTCAATGAGTAGACACCTATACCACTTTCTAAGCGCAAATAAGACGTAGTTTTGGTTTTATTTCATATTTTAAGGTTGTTTTGGTCAAATACGCGTAAACTCTTGAAACCGGGTTACACATTAATGTCATGTTTGATTCACCATGAATATTTGGATGAATAATAAGTACCCTATGTCTTGTATGCGCATATCAAATAGTGTATATCTTGCGAATTTCCTTGGGAAAATGTTATTTACGCCGTCAGCATGGTCAGGTCCAGGCTCGGGCCATGAAATAAGCACCGATCTGAAGCCCGAAGCGAGGCCATGAGCGTAGCGAACAGCCCCGTAACTACTGCGATGTGCGTAGCGAGCTACAGTTAAAATAAGCTAATTAGAACATCAATCAAATTACAAAGGAAATTCGCTTCACTCGTGCCAGCGGCACTTAGCGCTTAGCTGCGTGTCGTACATGGGGCAGTTTTCTTACTGATGGTGCTTTTCTTAACTTGCTTCAATGCGTGTATTTCATGTCAAATCCTTGGTAAAGAAATAACCAACGTGGAAAATAGTTCGTTGTTACCAAATATTCAGGTTCCCACTAAAGCAACACAGATATGAGATTGTCAGAGGCGTGGTTGCTCTGGTATTTTGCTTATATTTTCTTGTGGCAAAACAAATCCCTCCCAACTTTAGTTACATTTTCCTCACCCAGGTAAAGCTTTTCTCTTTTTTGCTTTCCGAACAAAACAAATATCCCGTCTATTTATTGTAAAAATATTGTAAAGATTGTTATTACATTATTAATTGTCCTTATAAATAAATTGGCAACAAAAAATACCCTCGATTAAAAACCTTTTGTATAGAAGAACTTAGTTACGTGTGCTCCTAGGCCATGATCATACTAAAATATTTACGGTCCGTTAAGATCAATAGTTTGGGAAACTTGAATAAAATTTGTTAATTATTCAAATTGCAAAGAAAATATTTGTTAGCTTCCTCACTTTTCATGCTATTCAAGTTATAGGTTATTGTTTATTTTAATGGCAAATTATTATCTGTGTAAATATTTCACCTAAATTAACCAATATGGAATATCATTTTGGAGAAGCCTTGCTACATTTGGTATTTTAACAAACATTCACTTGAAAAAGCAGCAGTTTTGATTTGATAAAACAAACCTTAATATTTCCTAAAAGGAAATATATGTTTAGAAAACCCAACCAAGTTAAACTTCCTTCCACTAATATTTTTATAACCATGATCATTTTCATCGATAAATTTTCTTGAACATTCACTTTAAGCAATTTAAAGAAGAACATATCAGTACTATGTACTCGTATATTGCAAGTTTATTGCAAGCATTTGACATTAAACTCATTGTGTTCTTGAAAACATAAGTATTAGTACTAATATTACCTTAGAACATTAGAAAGGACGAAATTTGACAACTGTGATGCAGCAAAGCCCAGATCCTACATTGAAAATAAATTTGCGAAAACTGCATCAACAATCAACATAACTCGACGAATCAACAGGTTAAAAGATGTTACAATTATTTACTTTCATCGAAACATAACAAAGTGTTGTGTTTATTTTGAAAGGGAAAACGATAGAGCGCTCAAGACTGTGTTATGAAAGTTGCCACCTTAGATGAAATATGACAAGGAAGAGTGTTAGAGATATTGGCATATTCCACGAGATAAAGCTTTGTGTAGCCGAGTCGAGTCAAAGACCTGCGATATTGCTTATGTTTCTGACAGTCAATTTCATCCGCTGGCTTTGCAACTCAAGCAAACATTTATTTTCCGCCATGATTTCCATCAAAGCAGCATAGTTTGTTTCCGTTATTACATTGTTAGCCACATAGAAAATAGAGCTATTCATTTTGTCGCCAAAAAGAAAAAAAGGTTTTGCAATTTTAAACTTCCGAACACCTTATTTGTCAAGTGGAAAAGCTTTATATACATGTAAGTAACCTTTAAACACACGAGAAGATGGGAAGATAAAATCACCTCTGAAACCGGTAGTGTTTGAAATATATTACGTGAATATTCAGTTATATTTTATTTCACATAATTATATTAAACAGTATATAGGCTATACAGTGCATATCCACTCAACAGGTAATTGGATATGTACTGTAATATCCTTTCCTGTGTACACTTTTAATAATAATGTACCTTTAGCCAATCCCTGAATAGTTTAGTTAAGCAGGAAAATTAGCATTCCGAAAGTGACCTTTCGGGGATACCCTTCCATATGGGGTTTTACGAGGAGTTGGGGTTTCATTTAAACGTAGCATAACGGTTTCTGCCACGTATTTAACATGTGTACTAAAAATAAACAAAACCCAATAATCTAAACCAAGATGGTGGCAAAAAATATGTTTTTTGTGCGATTTAAAAACGTATCTTAACTCAGTGGCAATACAAACAAAGACCGCTGTCGTATGAAGGCAAAACCTGTGTAGTGACTAGAATAACCTAAATTCCACATTTGTGTTTTTCATTGCAAATAACTGTATCACAGAAATGTATTATTGGAATGGAGATTTAATACAAATGTGAATCCGTTTTTAAACACTCGTAGAGCGGTGTGCAATATAACCTACCTGAACCAATATACGATAGCAATATGTGGTTATTAACCTACATATTTGCATGTTTTTCTTTTTAGTTGAGTGCTATGAATAGCGCAACTTTCCATTTAGTGTAACTGCATAGTGAAGTTTTCTATCACCTAAAAACTGATATTTACGTTTGGATGTTTTTATATTGATTTATGAACTGAGTCAGATAACTATTTTTGAAACAACCCATCAAGCTGACTGTATCCCTTGTAAGTGGGTATTATGCCTTTCGATGAGTATGAACGGACAGAAAAGTGCTCTTCCAAAACCGTGTGAACTTGAATCAACTGATAAATGGTATTTCAATACTACAGGAGGAGCAACTAGATCATTTTTGGTCTTCTAAATGTTACTTTTTTTTCTAAATCCTAAGCCTAAATAGGTTCTTTGTTCAGTAGTGTGCATTATGGATAGTAAAGAAAGATAGATTAGATATGCTCTTTCCGAGACCGTTACGATTCTAAGTTTTCCATCTTGCAATGCTTCGCCATTGAAAACAGTACTACTTTATTATAATTCAGTTAATATCCAATAGTATCTTCATTCGGATTGTTCAAATTACGTTGATTTTTTTTTCGGTACCATGTCAGTTTAAATATAAACTTACTGAGAGAAGTCGTTTTTGGAAGTAACATTCTATTTATATCAAAACCAGACTGGCTATGTTTACTTAAGACAAATTGAGGCAAAAAATACAAATATATGATTTTATGTTGATTTTTAGTCCATTAATGACAGAAAGGTTCCAGTGTTCTATTATAAAAGGTATAGTTAATCAAGGGTTTAATTAAATGATTCAGGTAAAAGGTTGAAACTTGAATCGTCATTCTCGTTTATATAAACAGCCATCCGCAGCAAGAAACATTTGCCTTGTCCCAGTAAACAAAAGCTTGACAGATTACAATCTGGCCCTTTCATTACTCATGATCTCCAACAATGCACAGTTTTCCTCCATCTTTTCTCTCCATAATGTCACATGCTGCCATAGTGTGTGTGACTCGTGAATAGTGTGCAAAACACACAATAGAACATTACACACATGAACATATAGAGCTACCAAACATTTGTCCCATTCTGGGAAGTTCTTCACAACTTCAGAAAGTCTACAGGCAACCTAATTGGTAACGACTAGTGAATATATTGAATCTGTAGTTAATAATGACATCGACAATTGAAAACCCCGCTAAATGTAAAGTGTGAAATTTAAACACTCAAAAAGTCATGGAACTGTTTTTTGGGATCGAAAGGGCTTAATCCATGTTGAATTTATGCCAAGAAAAGAAACAACTACAGCCCTGACTTGGTGCCGAGTGATTATCACTTATTCCCGAAGCTTAAGGATTTGTTGGGTAAAAAACAGTTTGCTAACGATAAGAAACTCAAAGAAGCTAAGAAATCCTGGCTCATGTTTTTGGCGGCAAATGAGTAGCACATGGGTATGGAAAAACTGGTCCCACGTTAATACCAGTGTCTTGAAATCCATGGCGACTGCGTAGAAAGGTAGAGGAAGGTTCTATGCATTTGTAAATAAAGTTTTGTGTTGATACCTTTATTTTTACTTGACCATGCCAAAACGCTCTTTACTTTCTGGATGACTCTCGTATATAAATGGCTTGTTTCTGTTAAATTGAATTGGTATTGTATTTTTGCAGATAAATAGAAGATGTAGCTAGATCATGGGCAGTCATCAGTCCCGCCTGGAAAAAGCTTTAAACCAGGAAGAAGGTAAGTTTTTAATAATTTTAAATAGACATGTTTTGCTTCTGCCTCATCAGTGTTTCTTAGATGTCCATGCCCCTTTTAGAATTTTAGTGCACACAGAAATATCTAAAAGGGATAGAGAGTTTACAACGTTTTGACAATTCAGAAGCCAGGGGACTACTTAAACAAAGCTCAGCTTGTATTTAATATTTGCTAGCACAAGTTAAAAATTAATATTTCCCAAGTACAACAACCCTTGTACTAATACAAGAAATCTCAATATAAATCTGGAGTCTGGAATTTCAGCCAGAATTGGTTCTGAAGAACCTTTTCATTTCTAGCTCTTTACTTCCTTTCAGATAACGTACTTTGGTTAAAACCCATCTCTGTGGTAAAGAAAATATTGAATCTACTGAGATGTAGAATCCTTTTCGCGCAAAAGTATTATTATTGAGTACCTGACTATTTAAATGTATTACATTCAAATTTTATTCAACTCTCAATATTAACAACATATATTTAAGGTAGAAGGTGCTCAATATTGGAAGTAGTAATATAAAACAATTTTAAATATCAAAACTAATATATTACTTTTATTCAGGACGAGGTAAAGGTATTTCCTTTGAAAGGCCTCGTCCTGAATAAAAGTTATTAATATTGGTTTTGGTATTTAAAATCATTCTATATTACCATATATTTAGTTTAGATTATTTGTTTTATTGCCTTGCTATAAAAGTAATAACAGGAAGAAGGGGTTTATCTGCATCATAACACTAGTTCATAGGTCGCAAAAACATTAATAAAATATCAATAATATTTTCATGTAATAAAAATGCTTACACCATTCTTCCAAATGTTACTTTTAATACAATATCCGAAAAACATTGTGTTAACACTACAATTTATTTTACATATTTGTACTTCCTTATATGTGAATCTACGTAAGAGCCCTGTTGAAAGTTGGCATTCATACGTAAATTATTCTGTATTTTAAACCAATTATCGAAGACTAGCTGTTGTAACACACAATCTATGGACGTAGTTAAAGAAGAGTCTTATTATTAGGTGGATATGTAGGCCTACTAGGATGAAAAACCTACTCAGATTAATCGGTTTGTGAAAAAATTAACATTAAACCCAAAAGTGGATATTAAAACTATTGTTTATTTCATAACAGAAAGGTAATCAAACATTCAATATTCGATATCTGGACATGTTTCTTTTACACGCTGACGTTATAGCATACCAACTGTAAATATGCAATATATTTATGGTTTTTCATAGCCAAAATCACGTGTTAAGTAAATGAATAGCTGCTAACAATAAATATAGATACTTAACTACGAAACCTATCAATTAAGTGGATTTAAAAGTTGTCCATCAAATAAACCTAAAGCGTCACTGGCACGAGTGAATCGAACTTCCTTCGCGATTTGTTATTTTAATTCGCTCCGTTCACAGCTTTGCTTCGGCTTTCGGTTCTTCTACTGCCACGGGCGTTACGAGGCTGTTCTCTACGCTCACAGCCTCGATTCGGCCTAAGGCCTCAGCTTGGCCTCCAGTGTGACTGCGGGTTAGGACGCTGTTCGTATCACTCACAACATCACTTAGGCTCGCCTTTGGCCTAAATGTTCTTTTAGTGCACTGTTATATTACATATATTTGAGCGTAAAACATTTCAAACTTCATTAAAATAGGACTACTATTCCACTATTATAGCTTAAAATGAAAGCCCTTCTTTTGGTTGCCATTTTGAAACGACTCAACGGATTTTCATAATGTTTAATATATTCATGGATACTATAAAAATACGTATTTATTTGAAACTTCATCACAATTGGATGAAATGTACTGTTTTAAGACAGTTAAAATCTCAGGATGGGTGATCTTTCCGCAAGGAATTCGATAATAATTATCTTCAAAAGAAACTATACGGCTTAAAATTTCTGCATGATGGTTAAAGGTGTTGGCTTACTACTTCTAAACAAGTAATCAGAGTTTTAAATTATCTTGTTTTGTTTTCAGTAAACTTTGACCACTTTCAAATCCTCCGAGCCATAGGAAAAGGCAGTTTTGGGAAGGTAAGACTTCGCTTACTATATATATATATATATATATAAATCATTATTATTCTTTTAATAATTTTACAAATGATAAAACATTTCAAGTATATGAATTTTGACAGCAACGACAGTTAATTTATAGTTATTTATCCATAAACCAAAGAGATTTTGTTTATAAAGTCTTCTCGCTTTAAATTGTCTCATTTATTTTTGATTACTGAAAAGTCGACGACTTTTAAACTATTCTTTTGATACAAAGTATTAAAAACAGAAAATTCTCAGGTCGAATTGTGTAACTCCTCCTTGCGTAGGAAGTCGGTTAAAAAGATCAAAAAATTGCTTATTATTGATGTTGAAAAGTTGAACTACTACTGAAACGTTTAGTTGGTTGTATGGTTAAGGCTTAGTCTAAACGCCCACTGCATGAAAACTTCTTATAGATCAATTAGCTTTTTAGTTAGGCAGTCAACTATTTTGCGATCGTACTCGTATACAGAAAGTGGAAAATCAACAGTAGTGTCATTTATAAGAAAGATATTTTTTAAATTTACGTCACAAAAGGTCTGCCTAATGATTTTGAGCATAAAGACTTTGCTAAGGTACGTATTTGTGTAGTTAAAATAGGAGTTAAACCGATATAACGTTTTTTTACGTTTAATTCGTTAATATTTTATTTGTTTTCAATGCAAAAGATATTAAAGGATAAACTAAACGTATAACTCGCTCTGGACTAAAGAGTTACCATATAGCTTTGCTAATTCATAAACTCAAAATGCGTCCAACAGTTTATAACCATTCTGTATAACATTTTATAAATAAGGGAAATGAGGGCTCAACTATTATTTAAGGGTGAGTGGAACAGACGGAGTAAACGAGTTTACAGTTGCCGAGTAGCGAGAAACAACTAAATCTCACGTCAACTTTTAACAAGTGGTTTTCAGTGGCCTTGCAAGTGTTTGCATTCCAAGAAATGCTGTTCTCATGGGTTTTTACAGGATATTGAACAAATCTTCTGAAATGGAGTGGAGGTACGTTTTGAAATTAAAATTATAATAGGGACTTAAATTTAACTAGTACTGCTGTAGGGACTTTATTTTTTAATTATCTTTAAAAGTAGAATTATGTTTTAAGCAGACCTTAATTGAATCAACAAGTCTGTTTTGGCACCCTTGGCAACTATTGTGAGACGTGCTTCAAGCTATTTCTTGGGTTGAACTTTAAATCCACCTCTAAACCTATTAAAGTTGCCATATTGATATAAAAGTTGACCTTCGGTTAACTTATTTTGTTTAGATTATAGAAAATAGTTTTGGAAGCCAGAACTATAAGTTAGATGTACCATAGGTCTCAATACATTTCATGACAAGGAACCTGAGCGCAACGTTGACATCAAGAAGCTGTATTAACCATTTAATTGACAATTTAAACCCACTTACAAGTTACCTATTAGGGTTCAAAGCACAGAATTAAAATGTTTTACTGTAACGTAAGGGGTCTTTTTAACCTGTATGTTGGTTGGGTCTTATCAAGGTCGAAAACACCTTAAACGTCCGCTGTTCAAATGTGTAACACTCCGCATACGGTCAATTTAAGGGGTTCAAAATATTTTATTTGTTTAATCACCCTGAAACGTTCTAAAGTTGTTTGTGCTTTAATGACGGTATTAACATAACATACCTATTGGGGTTAACTATACTTAACCTTACACCTTTTGGGGTTTCAAAACCATAAAAGTACTATATTTTCACTTATTTAAAAATAGTTCTTTTCTCTAAGTTAAAACAGTTAGGAAAACTAGCTTCCAATCAACGCTAAGTAATATATTGAACTCTAATTTAAAAGTTTAAACCCTACCGTGACACACAAACAGCTCAAAACACAAATAAAAAACATTTCACGTAGTTTTTATAATATTAATCCTTTCCACTATCAATTATTTTCTGGACCAAAATAATTTGACATTTAAAATAAAACAAAACTATCGTTGAAACCTCGGGGCATATGTGTATGAATTAAACTAAAGGTTATCTAACAAAGTACCTTCTTTTGACCACGTTGCAGCTCATCAGTGAACAAACACAACAAACTGTAGCTTTACATGTAATAAAAACTTTCGTTTTGCATATCAATGTATATACTCTTTGATATGCAATGTGAAACACGCTACAATCAGTGTTTTAAAGGGTTTCCAACAAATTGCAATTAGCTTACTGTGTCAATATTAATACCTAATTCAGCCAATCAAAGCGCAAAGCTTGAATCATATAGCGGTTTGCCACCCTGTTGTGATCCAAATAGCTAACCTAGTATCGGTGTGACGTCAGTGAAGTTGGTACATCACGTCTGTGGGGATTTGAGGAGAGAGGGGTGTCAAGGGAACTTGTGACACCATTTGTCATTTCTGTGACGTTGGATTTGTTTGTGACACTGATATTGAAACAACGCCGTCAACATCACACCTGCTTATTTAATTGCGCTATAAATCTGTGTGTTGCGCGTTCCAGTTTATTGAATTCAGGTAATAATTTCTACATCGCGTTTCACATTGTCCATGCTGGAGCCTTTACTCTCTACAGTTGATAGAATGTGTTGCATGGTTTCAGACGAGGAGGATCTGTTCATGGTGTCGGACTTGTTGTTGGGAGGAGATCTTAGATATCACATCGCACAAGAAGCCGGTTTCACAGAAGAAGGAGTCAAGTTGTACATCTGCGAGCTGGGCTCGGCTCTAGACTATCTACAGACCAAGAACATTGTTCACAGGTCAGTGTTTCAATCTTCGAACAACTACTTAACACGTATTTAATCACTGTACTAATTTACAAAATAAGCCTTTTCAACGGAACTATTTTTTGAAGCTTGAGCTGTTTACTTTGTAAAGTTAACGCTCCTAAGCTCAGATGCATTCTTCATTCTGATAACAACCTACAATACGAGAGGTACAATATAATATGATAACAGGTATTAATAATATAATTGGAGAACAATATAATATGACAGGCATTAAATTGTTGTGCCACTCGCAGAGTATGTCACATTGAAAACAAGATATTTAATCAGGAAAATTATACCATTTCGAGTGTAATAAATCGAGCTGCCAGGTTTTAAAAGAGTCTTTTAGTACCCTATCAATAGTCCATTATAAGTAGGTTAAATTCAATAAATGTTTAAGGATACAACACCGTGTACGTTACAATCAACCCAAGAAAATGGATAAACTAGCCTTATACAGTAACATAATATAAGTAAACAGATATAATAAATACGTACACTAGCGGAAATGATTATTTATTACTTGCTACAAAAGGGAGATCCAGGTTTCATTTTAGATCTACTTCAACTGTCAGTTAAAACCTTTTAGCAGTAACAACTTTGAAATGATGAGGAAATTAATATTTAACTTAGCTTCAAATAATATTGACAATCATTCCCCAAAAACACTTTTAAAAACATGTATTGTTCAAAGATTTAAATACATTTATTCTAATATTCTAAACACACTCATGGACAAAATTAAGAAACCAAATCATTTTCTTTAAATCATCGTTACTTTCCCGTGTAACACTCTGTATAATTTTGGGTTAAACGTTGCTAAAGACAATTTTAATTTTAAAGGAAAAATAGGCGATTAAATAAAAGAAAACTATTTGGTTCTATAGTTTTGCCCATGAGTGTACTTTGGACTTGGTCGGATCAACAATGTTCACAATATTATTTAGGTTTAAGTTTTAATTTTAATAAACAATATCCAATAACTTTGTTGACAACAAATTACCTATATAACAACAACAAAATAAACACATAAAATCTACAACCATTGGTAAGAAAAGATAGCTAAAACATCGAAGCCAAAAAAAAACAATCCAAAAGCTATATGGTAAAAAAAATTAGTATGCACATTAAAATTTAAATTCCATTTTCCTTGAACTCTCCCATTGTATAAAATTAATTTGACAATAAAAAGTTCTTTAGTTCACACTTAAAAGTGTTATACTGTGTTCAATTATGTTGATTATATAATATAGTAGTTATTTAACTAATTATAAAATTACTACAACTAAACAAATCACCAAGTCAAATTGGCGCCGATATCGCATGTCAGTTAATGAATTTATAGTATGTGAATGATTAATTCAGTTTATAATCAACTTAAACTTGATAAACCAGAAAATTAGTTTACACAAGTCAAAAGACAAAAGTTCTTTACGTTTTGATGAAATCTCTCTCCGAAACATACTTGATCCAACATTACCAAATATTCAATAGAATACCTCGGTTAAAACACAATATAGATCAAGCTGAACTCACTTAATAACGCTCCGACAATCCCAATGAAACTTGATGAGCCCCGACCAACTTTGTCGATTGATGAGATGCCGATAATTGAATGGCTAGAACAATATTGCACTAATGACCACTTGATGAGGATCGTCATCTTCTCGACGCGAAAGGTCAAAGGTGAGGTCTGTTAGTGTGATTCATATTCAGCACGACACAAACTAGATTAGGAGCTGGTGACGTCAGAGAGCTCGTGTGGCTTTGGCTCTTAACCTTTACATACAGTACATATATGTATTCAGCAGCACGTCGTGTCGTATGTAGCCTACCAGCAACCGAAGCTTCGTCAAGGCTTAAGTGCGTATTGTGGTGGAAAGGAAAGCGTGTTTAAACTCGTTTTATAACCATATAGATTTTTAATATTTAAAGTAACATTATTATACTTGACAATCTAATGAATGAATACAATATTGGGAAGAGAGGTATCATAAAAAATATGATTATCACGTATGGATCTTAGTATTGTTTTATTACTTCTTGTAAAACCTACATACTAAAGTACTTACGCATGTATATGTACTTCAGAGACAAATCCATAACAAATGCTCCAAATTTTTTTCAGAATTAGAACTAGCCTAGTCTTTATTTAATCATTTCATATTGTTATTCAGAAGCATTAATGAATTACACCAACTGCTTGTACATAAAACAACAATACTCTTGTTTGTTCCAGAGACATCAAGCCCGACAACATCCTATTGGATGAAGAAGGTAAGAGCGCCGGCTTGAGTAAAGACTTTCTAAGAAACTAGCGCAATAAAGGAAGATCCCAACTCACTAAAGCACTTCACTTTGGCACACAACTACCGCCTTTAAACCTTCCTTAAATCCTACCTTCTCAATCTGTACTTATAGATTACTTCAACAACGTCTAGTGTTTTCCTTAAACGCTTTCTAACTGCGACGACTTTCAAATTGATTTCGTTTACTAATGAACCTGACTTAAATAAACTTTTAAGTTTTAAACTTTTAGATAGTCTCAGTGATCATCTGATGATACCCGCATTAACTCCCACCGTCGTTTATTAATTAATGACCCATTCTAAGGAAGAGTCGGCCTTAGTTTGTAACAAGACTACATCTCATAACTCATTACTACCACTCATCACACTCAAACTTCAACACATATTTGCCTTAAAATACCCTCATGAGAGTGGTCGGCATCTCAAATAGTGATATAGTGATAAACGCTTTTTGTTAAATCCAATAACATCGCGAAGTCATGTTACGACTTACTTTCATTTACCTAGTAATAAAAGTTGTATCCTATCGATGGTATTGAAATGGTTATATTTGAACTTACGTTAAACCGTGTCAGATAAACTTGATGCCTAAAGAATCAGTAGGTGGGAACTATTCCTAACATATTCGAATACCATTTTTAATCCATCTACAGCGTGACTAAACTACTTTGCGTCTACTGCGTACAAGAACAAAATGTGTCCTAAGATTGCTTTTGACACTTCTATTTAAAACAAAACCAATCTAATGTCACGGATTAAATATTATCATTACAATCGTTCTAGCTTGGCTATGTAATCACAGCAAATGAAACGGCGTTTTGGGCTAATTTTAGACAATCTATAAAGAAATATCTGCCTACAGTTCTTGTAGAATCATCATCTTGTAGATGTTCTCCTCAATGCTCAGCTTTAGAGATGAATATCTCAGCGTTAAGAAGTCAGTAAGAAGAGTGTCCCTCAGCTCCAGGCGACATAAATTATTTATGGACATTCTACTTACTGACTCCTTGAAAATGGAATTTACTCATCTTAAAACGGGCAATTCTTGAGTATCCAAGAACTCGTGACTAAATTATGATTTGGATACAGTTCTGGGCGGTCATGGATTATTTTAATTAGTTTACATTCTGGACAAAAGTAAATGAGGAATGTCAGGTTGTCAGATTAAGAGGCTGTTCAAAATAAATGGAGTAATCAATTGAAAGCTACACATCGCAGTCTTAAACAATGTCAAAATTAACTTAAAGGCTATCTAAAATATTCGATACTGACGATTAGTAGAAACCTCGAAGCATTTCTCAACTAGAATCAGCCATCTAAATAGTGTAGCAATTTCATAATTTGTAAACATTGATTTGTTGATAATACTTCAACGTCTGATATGAATGTCAGTAATATATTTTCTTCCATTGCTAATAAACTTCATTATTTCAACCAACCAAAGGTTAACTTATATTAGTTTATTTATTCCATTGTAGGTCATGCACACATCACAGACTTCAATATCGCCACGGTGCTGAAAGAGGGACAGCTAGCTACTTCTATGAGTGGGACCAAACCTTACATTGGTAAGTGTTACGTTCTTTACATCTCGTAAATAATAATTCCTAGTAGCTAAGTAGGTTTTGCTATTTTTAACAAGCTAGATCGGACAGTCCGTTTGAAAATAGTCGCCATTTGAAGTTTTGATTTACCTATAAAATTGTAGTAATGCCATAAATAAATTAATGAAAGGGCCTGTATGATAGAGGTTTACTTTCTCGGTTCATCAAAATAACTCCCGTTGCTCTAGAACTTACTGCCATAAAGTTCCAATTTAATTATTTAGTCAGAATTTCTCCATTTTGATATTCAGAGCACTGGCCAGAAATTAAACGTTGTCAATCATGGTAAATATCACTGTGTATTTAATAGACAACAATTCAAATAAATCAGCTGCTGTATAATTTACTAGCCTCCTATTAAAACCTTTTCTGATTTATTGGAAATTCGCTAAGATTCACGGTAGCGCCTGTGTTTTGCAATATTCATTAGTTGGGACCGCAGAACAATATCCTTCGGTTGTAATTACGGTTTAATTGTAAATTCCAAACATTAAACTAACAATTGTTACTAAGTTGTACTTATATTTTGGGCTAAAACAGAATCAGAAAATAGTTATCAGAATGAAAGTATATCAAAGTTCGCTCCAGATATCCGAAACTAACTCGATAAATTGACGTTGAATTCTTTATACGGAATGTTATTTATCACTGGCAGCTGAGCTATTCACTCTGCAGTTCATTTGATATTAATCAAGCCTCTCTATCCAGAGATACAACTTTTGTAACAGAGAAAACACTTTCGCTAAGCAGTTTTGAAACCTATGTTTCTAGATTGTATTTACAGGGTCGCTACATAGTCAAGTACATAAACACCTACCTCTCTAGTTGTTAGTTTATACAATTGCGTTCTGTTGGTTTAGCCTACAAAGCCTAGTGCTTGGATTAGATTATGCAGATGTTGTGTGTTTAACAGCTGTTGGTCGACATTATAATAAAAACCCAGTTCTAAGAACAATTTGTAAATATATTTTCAAGAAACCTGTTTGCGGACATTTCAGTTTAATACCACCGCATTATCCAAAACGATAGCAAAGAATTAGTGGATAGCTTAACTCCATATACATTTCAGCTTTGACCTTTTGAAATAATTAAAAACAAAACATACGTTTGAATTATCACAGCGTTAATATAACGTAGACATCACTAGGTTTCTCTAAAAAGGTCTAACGGTATTTTTGGAGTCTTCGTCTGATTTCATTGATTGCATGGGTATCGAGTACTATCTTATTTTTACACCTCTAACAGTTCAAGTACATTTTGGACATATCTTGAACATTATACATTAGCGGCTATCGTTATAGCTGGGGTTCATTTACGGGTATTTGTTATCACTTTGGACGAATTGAAATTATTGATCAAACCGTTACAGCTCAAAACTTTACAGTATGTGATTTCAGTTTTAATACTAAAATTATGTCTTAACCTCTCTGTAAAGCCCCGAATAAAACAATAACTCTCTTTGAAAAAATAATTCAATACAATACGAAATGTGCGTGTTTAGCCCCGGAGATATTCTCGTGCGTGGTGGACGCGTGCGTGGGCTACAGCTTCCCCGTGGACTGGTGGTCTCTCGGTGTCACGGCCTACGAGGTGCTGGCTCGCGAGAGACCCTACGACATCCATTCCGCCACCTCCATAGGTGACGTGCGCTCCCTCTTCTGCAATCCCGTCACCTACCCCAAGTCCTGGAGCAGGGGCTTCGTCGAGCTCATCAGCAAGGTAAGCTCAGTAGATACACCACCAAACCTTACAGCTGACATAACCTACCAGCTGGTAACTGGCCTTGAAGTTTTATTGTTGAAATAGGATATGTGTACAACATTTTACGCCTACTTACGCTAAGGCTAGAGTGGAACAATTTGAACTAATGGGGAGAGTATATAAAAGAAATGGATGTTTTGAACGGGACTTCGATGTCAGAACGCACGGACAGTATTTGTGCAACGCAAACGTCGAAAAAAGAAGTGTAGCAACGACTTACGTACGACTTAGTTGAAACTAATTATCAACTAGATACCTTTATAGTTGATAGAAAGTGATATCCAAATGCAATCATGGCTTGTAATTTAATATACTACCAGAGTTCGAAAAACACATTTCATAAGAGCCCAATAGGCAAAATTACCTTATCTTTCCCACTAATTGAAGAATTCGAACAAAGCTCATGGTGTGGTTAACAACTCAACTATTCGTCAATAACCAACTGATCAGATGACCACAAATTGAATAGGTGAAATTAATAGTTTTCTAAGCCATTTGACTCCGTTAAATAATTATTTCATTAGCAAAGTTATTTGAAAATATTATTATATTCCATTCTATACAAAGCAAAGCAAAAAGATGTATGTACACTAATGTTGTGTGATCAAAAGCAGTTTTAATTATTTTTTGTCAAACACATTTAAAATGTAAATGATTAACACATGTCTTACTTATTGGTTTCTTATTTACTGGCTAGCAAATGAATAATTGCAATGAAAAAAGCTGTTTCTATGAAGCTACCAACAACAGCCCTAATTAATGAGTAGTGGACGAATTTCTGCTTGAATAGCAGAAAGAAACTCGATTTTACTGATCTAGACGGGATTTCGGGAGTTACAAAAGGTTGAAGAATGTCCCCAATTATAATTTCTTTGCTAAAGAGACGCCGGTACTGACAAAGTCGACATAAATCAAACTACTTCTCACTGACCATTCAACTTTTATCATTACGTTAATGGCGTTCTTTAAGCCTTTGAGAAATCGTTCTTTGAGAGAAACCTCTTTCGTCTTGGATTTATCTCTAATTGTATATCCGGCTCCAAAGTTTTCTTTTTTTGCTGTAGTTTGTTATTTGTACTTACTACAAAAGATCAATTCTTTTGTTTTTCAGCTCTTATGTTTGGAGCCTGGGGCCCGAATTAGTAGTCTTCAAGAACTTAGGCAGGTCTCCTGTTTAAGAAAAGTCAATTTTGAGCAAGTTTTGGAAAAACAAACCAATCCTGCCTTCACACCACCAGTAAGTGTAAAGCGATATAGTTTAAAGTCCTTGTTTAATACTTTTAGATACAATTCGATTTTTCCATATTATATTGACAGAACAAAAAAAGTTTCATTTGTGCGAATAAGAGTACTGGGTTTTGGGTTTTCATCTGGTTTTAAATTAGATTTGGAAAATTTAGAAAGTGTTCCTAATATTTTAGCAGACCAATTATTCCAGGCGAACTTAGGTATGTTTTATTCACTCGTGCTGCTGGTAAAAATTAAGAAACTGGTGCAAATTAAGTTTCTGTATGAAATGGGCTCCGAGAAACTACACGTTAGACAAAATAATCTTATGGAATCCAAACACTCTAAGGAACCAAACATGTCATCTACAGAAAAAAAGCCTGCTACGGTTTGCTGTACAGTGGTCATTATAGTGAATGTTGTGTATCTTGGTTGAGACCTCGTAGTTACCTCAAAACCCTTGTGCATTTAAGTATGATTATATTGTTGGTATTAGTTACTTTTATTTTCCTTTAGAGAGACCATCTAAACTGTGACCCAACATTCGAGCTGGAAGAGATGATTGTGGAAGCTCGACCTCTTCACAAGAAGAAGAAGAGGTTGGCGAAACAACGATCCCTTAGGGGTTCCGTCAGCGTGGATATCACGGTATTGTACCTACTTTGTACTTGTACTACAATTCAAATACATCATAACTGGTTGAATAATTAATTGATGCTCTTTTTTAAATACGAGTATATTTAAGAATCGATTATTCAAAATGTGTGTTAAAATGTTCAAAAACAGATTATTAATTTCCCAATCAATACAGCATTTAAATAGGTCATTTAGGAAGGATTTTGTTTTATAAAGCTTGTTAACATGGCCAAAAACTAGATCTTTGTCCGTTTCCTATGAAGTTCCTATTTGTTTCAGGATGGAGATCTAGACGACCATTTAGCAGAGTTCCGAACATATAACCGGGAGAAGGAGCTTATCCGACGAGAAATGGAAAGAAAGGAACAAGACTGGGAACAGGAACTAATAGAAGCCATGAACGCATCTACCCTCAACACTACGTAAGTTTGAAAATCGTAATAATGTTACAAAAAGGCTAAGAAGATTTTTGTTTGAAAGTATTTTGGTCAAGCTGATGTTAAAATTACAAGTTCTCTAAGTGAAGCAAAATTATTTGTTTCTCCACCAATTGTATCTCAATTGTTAAAAACTAAGTTTTTAATTTATTGTTCTGATTTAACTTTTGATGAAGTGCATGATTGAACGTTTGCTAATATTAACTACGTGAATGCTTTCAGGTGTCCTCCTCAAGCTGGAATGAGTCTCTGCATCCCAAGCCCCAACAGAAGAAGATCCTCTTGCAAGTTGAACGTGACTCCCTCTAGTGTTCAGACCCGGCTTGCCGCAACCCCCTCCAGAACAGGCAACCCCAGTCCCAGCAGTCCCCCTGACACCATCAAGAGTTTGAACTTCTCACCTACCATCGTTGTCTCCAGCTCACAGACAAGCCCTTTTCAGTGAATAGTTGAACACAAGAAGATCTTCTTGCAAGTTGAACGTGACTCCCTCCAGTGTTTAGACCCGGCTTGCCGCGACCCCCTCCAGAACTGGCAGCCCCAGTCCCAGCAGTCCCCCAGACACCATCAAGAGTCTGAACTTCTCACCTACCACCGTAGTCTCCACCTCACAGACAAACCCTTTTCAGTGAATAGTTGAACACAATTTGTAACAATGTGTTTGGACCCGGGTTAAGAGAACTCTTCTCTGGACAGATAATCCTAGTTCTAGCAGCGTCTTAACATTAAAATTTCACAACTTTTTACCTTTCATTGCAGTTTTTAATCATAAAGGTTATAGTAAACTCATGAGAATAACTCATGAGCCCTTTAGACAACCGAAAATTCGTCCCTCCAGATTTTACACCCAGTTACTCACAGCTTCAGCACTTTAATAAAGAGCTTGAAAATCTAACTATTGCAGTAGTCTCCAACTTACAGACAAATCCTTTCTAGTAAATAACATGACAGATAAAGATTTTTGCAAAATTACCATGGTTCTCGAGTGTTCTGGCACGGGATGCCGCACCTCCAAACTAGCCAATCCTAATCCCAATAGAGCCCTAGTTAACATCAAGCCTCTCAACTGCTTGTTTACCTACTACTATATTATCCAACTAAAGACATGAATCCCTCCATAACTAACAATCCCTGTTCTAGCAAATCTCTTGGCACCTTAAAGTATGGTGCCTCTTTTTTTCAAAGACTATTAGCTGTATTAAATGAATCTATTTGGGAACAACAGATCGACATCAAACTCTGTTTAAGGGGGAAACTTACTCTGCTTGAATGTTAACTTATTTCCTTCTATCGTGGTATAAACTTACAGACAAGTTTTCAAGTATGTCTTGGTGGACTAACACACCTATCTCTTAAAGTGAAATAACATTGTTGATATTTATCATGTCTCCTATTCCATTAGCTTATTACTCGTCCTACTTACTTTTACTTTTTGGAACTACAGTTCGGGTTTCTCAAAAAGTTACTCTCATTTGACACATACCAAATGATTTAGTTAAGTTATACCTTACTAATTTTATTACTATAAAACTTGAAGACGAGATAATTTTTGTAGTCCGAACCAGGACTTAAACCCGAATCTCTCATTTGCTTCGTTCGATTTATTTAATTATGTGCTAGCATTTACGGAAACTTAATAATCACTATGACTAACCAAACAAACGTATGGACCATGTATGGGAGTGAGTGAATGTGTGAATGAATGACGTGCCTGTGATTATGTGTGCAAGTATAATTGCAATTGAAGTTTGTTTAACCTATTTATTTCAAACGCAAATAAAATTTATTCTAACGATAAAAAGATGATTGGATCATAATACGACCTCTGTAAATACTCAAATATAAATTATTCTTGACAATCCTAACTGTACTGTAAAAACTGTAAATAGACCACGTAAAATTTCAATGCATACTTGACATTGAAATATGTACTACTCAATTAATCTATTTGTATGTGTATAATAACATAACCAGCATAATAAGTGCACATGTGATATACCATTATATTTAGCAATAACACATACCGTAAGGAAAATTGTATACCTAAAAATATTGATGTTTAATTTTTATAAAACATATAGTCATTTATACGTTACAGTTCATTTGTAAAACACTGTTTACTGAAGGGGAAAATATATCCTTATCTATTTTATAACGTGCATTTATTTTCCAGTCACACATGAAGTTCAAATAGACTGTTTGTAAGGTTAAAACGAAGTGATTTTACGATTGAGTGTAGGCAAACCTTAAAATAAATGCACATAGGCCTTCTTACAGACGATAAGAACCGATTTAAAGGAAACTGAAACCAAAATACTCTGGCTTTAGCGGCCGATGTCACAACTGTAATCTAGTTCTTCCGGTTCACATCGCGCCTAAACTTCACGATCGAGTAGAGATATTTCGGCCTTGCTGTGGAGTACCATCTTCAGTCACTGATTGGCTGAAACTGAGCGACTTGCTGTAATTTTTTAGGAATCAAACGTAAAATAGCGTAAGATAATAAAAATATCATTCTCGTTGAATGGGAATAATAGTTACTAAAGGGTTAGCTGTCGTATTGGTGGCAGGACTGTGAACCGTCTAATGGAGCAGGGATGCCACTGTCGATGTTCTCATTGGCTGTGGCACTATCGAAAAAGACTTCTTTAGGACTGGTTACCAGCTTCTTGAAAGTTTAATTCTATTGTTGAAATTACTAACTAAGGCCCTGTACATGGTAGCGTCCGACTGCGCGTTTTAAAACGCGTCCCGGAACGCGGCGCAAAATACACGGGAGCTTATGGCGCTGTTCACATGCACCGCTCTATCGATTCTGGGCGCCCGACGGCGCGGCGAGGTGTTCTACCTGAACCGCGCCGTCGGACGCGCGTGTACCATTGGGTAGGTTGGAGCGTACACATGAGGGCAGTCGGCCACGCGCTTTTGGCTTGTTCACCTGCACTGCAACAATGGAAGTCAATCACTTTGATACTGATAGCTTCGGAGCAGAACTGGGGTAAAGCTACGTTTTCATTTCAAATTAATTTATAACTTTGCTTTGATTTATTAATTTTTATTTGGAATAACATTAAAAAAATACTTAAAATATAATATGTCACTTTAAATATTATTTCTACTGTTTGTCCAGATGGTTAAGTTGTTGACGCAAAGTTATTAGAAGGCCGATCAGAATTATTTTTGTTAGAAATAGCCAGACAAAATTTGCAAACCCAATACATATTTCTAAAATATTAAAAAGATTTAAAATATGTCTACTGCAGAAACTGTTCTAGTAGGTGACTCATGGTGACGTTCAATAGGGACACATTCTAATAGGGACACAGGTGAATACGGACACATTCCAAGTTGGACACATTGATAAGGCAGCATAGCCACATACGCAAGATACAAGAATTACCTCATAAAATAAATTCCCACGACAACCGCAATAGGGAGGAATTTAGTACCTTTTCCCAAGAGGGATTAACTAAATACCCCCACAGACCAGATATCACCTATTCAGATCGGATCTATGGCAGATTGGTATCCCGTGGAGTCCAGGCCTCATCTCTCTGCTGGCGCGGGTTCGATCCCAATCTCCTCTATCAATTTTGCTTATGTGACTAAGTGGTAACTTTAAGTGAAGGTGTATTTTATAACTTGTACAACTGTAGGTTGTTGGTAGTAAACCCATTGATAATAGATAATCTAAAAAATATATACATTACCCGCCCACCTTAACTTTTGAACGGCTGAAGATTTCTAAACGTGCTTTGGTACTTAAAATTAATACTTGTAAGCGTGGGCTTCCCCACGCCTCAAAATGAGGGGTTTGGGGTTAGTCCAAAATGTCTTGTAGAAACCCTATTGTGTGAGACCTTATTCGAAATGTCATAAAATACAAAATAACGATACCTCGAAAATTACGACGCCTCATTTTATACTAGTTTATACTATGTATTTACCTTGTTTTTTTGTAATTGTAACAAAAAAAAAATTTAATTACGTTTCTGTTAATAAATAAACGAATGTCCACAATTACACGGCAAACCATGTTAATAAGCAAACTCAGCAGCAGCAGACGATAAGCTAGGACTTGCTGTCAGTTCATATCTGTCAAATCAGCCTTCAAAAACTTAGTGGCACGCTAAGTTTTGGTGGATGGTATATTTCTAACACCAGATCAATCCGATCAGTAAAACACCCCAATCACTTGATCGCATATGTCGGGTGAACGCAAATACAATGAACGTTCACTAATAGAGACATGCTAGGATTCGTAGTATAGATAGTGTCTACTCGTCGGTTATGTTTTAATTCAAGTTATTTTTTAGAGAAGAAACTAATTTTAAATTTTAAACCCATTATGTAATACATTTTAGGTGGACAAGGCCATTCCTGAGGATTCGATGATAATATCTTGGATATTTAAAGGCCTCCTAAAGTGAAAGATATTGATCCACCTAAAATCGACTAAATATTGGTTTTGCATTTTGAAATTATAGCTTAATTTTATTTTCTAGATAAAACCAATCTTGACAGTTTAATCTAAAACTTGATTAAACCATAGACATTTTTTAAAATTACAAAGTAAAGAACAAGCACATTGAAAATAGTTAGACAAAAATAATTGTATCTACTACTTCAATGTAAATTTATCATTAAAATTTTGTTTTAAACTTTGGTAGCAAATTAGCCACCAGTAACAAAAACAACGGCGTAACAATCATTTACCCAATCATCAGTGAAAAATCTTAAACACTATAAAAGCATAAACGAGTTTAAATTTATTTGGAATTACTATATTTTTCCAAATGATTGGGGAGTTTATTAAATAATACGACACCTGATTATGAAGTTAGCTGGAAATAAATGTTTAGTCTATGTTGCGTAGTACGATCTAAATTAGCTAATATAGTGTCGTGGTAGTGAACTTCTCTTCCTAAATCTTGAAAACTTAGCACATAGTGCCATTATAAATACAGTACAGTAGTTCTAAGTTGTAATTGAGTATAAACATTAATCGATAATTGCAATGAGCTCAGCGTTAGTAATTTATGGTGTATAGCGTAGTGTAAAATCCTTTTATCTTTACTACAAATACCTCTTTCCCTTTTTAAACTAACTTTCAAACACTTTTCTTTCCACAGGTTGGCTATGCTGCTTTATCAATGTGTCCAAATCGGAATGTGTCCGTATTCACCTGTGTCCCTATTAGAATGTGTCCCTATTGAACGTCACCGGTGACTCATATCTAAAACGGAAACTATCCTGAACCCAGCGAGCTCGGCAGAGCATTCTTAAGAACCTTGTCCTGGAACATTTATTCAACAGTAAAAATTGTGCAAACGTTAACACAAACTATATTTAAAGTACTTGAATAATTCAGTGAATTGTTCTGATTCTTTACAACCAAAAATTAAATTGATCTGACTGATAGATGCAGAAGTTAGGATTAAAATGGTGTATAATTATCTTGTTGACGTAGATGAATTATTTTAAATATTGAAGCCAAGATGGGCCAAACACGCCATATTGAACTAATCCCAGATGCAAAGTTATAGCTGTAGTGTACAGATGAAATTTCCTTAGTTGGTACTCGGGGCATGCAGGCCACAGTGAGATATATACGGCGAGGTAGGGTAAAGAGGTGGACAGGACCCTTCCAAAACATCGGCCTTTCTTGGACTTGCCGCCTCATAGGGTTGATGACCACTGCTATGACCACGTTAGCTAATTTAAACTGTATAACACCGGTTTAAATTATCCGATTGTAATGGGACAAAAACAGAAATTATTGGTAAATAATTTTAAATAACAAGAGCGCATTATCAAATTTATGGGGTTAACTTAAAATCACATTTAGAACTGGGAGATGTAACCCGCGGCGGCCGCGCGGTCGGACGCCATGTGTACACCTCCAGAATATCGGACGCGTGGCACCGCGCGGTCGGACGCTACCATGTGTACACCTCCAGAATATCGGACGCGCGTGGCACCGCGCGGTCGGACGCCTACCTGTGTACACCTCCAGAATATCGGACGCACGTGGCACCGCGCGGTCGGACGCTACCATGTGTACACTCCAGAATATCGGACGCGCGGCGTGGCACCGCGCCGTCCGGACGCTTACCATGGTAGCTAAAGCTTCCGGTGTAGACCGCGTCAGTAGCTATTTCTAACTTCTACTGCGCCAGACGTTTCGCTCATTTTGGTGGGCATCCTCAGTGGACTTGCTGAGACCAGCAGGGTCTAATTCTTGCAGTGTCAGCAAGTCCACTGTGGATGCTCCATTTAAATAGCATCTATTTTAATAACGCCGGCCGCTTAAGCCTAAGACTATTGTTGAAATGTATATGGAATTTTTATAAAAGCTAAATAGCTAATTTATTACTAAAGACATTTGTAGACCAAAATGTGTTGACCTAACCGGAACTCAACCCCGGGTCTCTCACTAATGAGTCCCGGTCCTAATATGTATTGTATATAAGGGACGCTTTTATCTACGTGGAGTTAACCTCAATCAAAGCGTTTCCTCAGGAGTTTCCTTTGGTAGTCAGTCCTCTTCGATCTTAGTTCAATAGGTAGGTTATACAGAACTGTTACCCGTTTTCCACCTGTACAAAGCAGATTGAGTTTTATAACTAGGAGTCCACGTTCCTAATAATACAAATTCAGTTGGATCGAAAATGTATGATTTCTTTTATAAATAAATAAATACTATTTATTGTTTAACAATTTTAAAATGTCCAAACAGGCTGAGAACCGTGTCATAGCTTTTGCTTGTCCGTTTGACGGAATGTCATGTCAAGGTACGGGTCTAACGCTGTGATAAATAGTTTTTGAGAAGTCCACACACAGGATGATGACCTTTTTGGATTAGATAACGGAATGTTTAACAAACAGTACTGAGGCAGGAATATTCAACATGTTGTGAGACTCGGACATGAAGTGGAAACTCGGGAATGGGAACAGCAAAGTTTTCACCCTCTCCTAGCCAGAAGGTGCACAAACAGAATGTCAAACATTTCCCGTTAGTTGGATGTAAACATTCAAAGCCGTTACACCTATCTATGATAAGTTTTCCGTTTTGTCCTCTAAAGCTCTATTATTTTTCAATCAATGTTTATAACTGTTCTGTCAATAGATAGGTATTAATATTTGCTAGAAACGTTAATTTTACATTTTATTGTTAATCTTAACGTTCTTACGGTAGTTAAGGTGGACCATCAAACATTCTCTAAAATACTATAAAATAGCCAGCATTTTAAAATTGTAAAATGGATCATGGTGGTAGGTTTTTCCATACAAATTTATATTAACTTTGATCTAAGTCCTAGAAAGGTATACGAGACAATAAATAATTACTGAAAAAACAAAATAGTAAATATCTGACTAACGTAGCATTATTCGAAAAACTGTTAGTTTTGATTTTAATTTTGATCCAGTGAACCTAACCCCAAAGCTTGCGACACCCGTTCATGAAATTACTGTACATGGATCAATAATTACTGGCTGACATCAATTACTTACTAAACAGTGCTGAACAAACGAATGTTTGTCACAGAATGATTGTTGATAAATGTTTTGACTCGTGTATCTGTGAACTATGAACTAAAGCACTTGACAAAGGAAACGACTCACGACTGAGTGAATGTCGATAGTTTACTCTACTTCAAACACAGTTTCGCTCCATTAGTCGTCTGCAAACCTATCCAAATCATAACTTTGTATTTTCCAACAATTATTCTGAAACATATCTTTACCTTCAACTAGCTATCAAACGGCAAAGATGATTTTGGTTAATATTTTTAAGAATTTTAATTTACCAATGTACAAATAAGCATTGTGTTAGTGTTAAAAAGTATTTACAACATGAAAATAAAAATAGAAAATTACAAACTACTAAAGTAAATTTTATCCCAATTATTTAACAATTTGAATTTAAAAACTAATAAAATGATTGATTGAAATTTATTATAGAACACCAGACTTCTGAGTGGTAATTGAGTGGCCCATAACTGTTTGAACACCATAAAAACTCGTGGGTGGTTATATAAATTCTAAGTTTTCTTAAATTATTTAAAATTTTGGAGACTTTGCAGCTTTTTAGAAAGTGTTTAAAATAATGTGATTCCAGTCTGAGACGGTTGCTTTTTAAATGATTCTAGTCAGTGATAACTGATTCTATAACTCTTTAAAGCGCGAGTATAATGACTATAAATGTCACTTCCTTGTACTAAACTGCATTTATCAAGGCAAAATAAAATTGAATCAAATATGTAAAGTGAAAAAAGGTTAAAGTGCCTATATTTCCTTTAATAATTGTAACACGAGCTTTTTGTCTTTAAATTGCACAAGACTCTAATGACATACAAAATAACACAGCATAGGTACCAAAATGGATTTCTGAGGAACTCCGTATTACAGTTCAATGGGATCTGACAAAGCATCGTTGATTTGTACTTGTTGCGTTCGAATACCTTAAATCAGCGAAGTAAAATTATTGTTATAATCGTGTCTCACTGAAGTGTGAACATTTTAATCCTTTAAAATACGCTTACTAACATGGGTTAAGAGAATCGTTAAGTACCTTTTTTGACAATAGAGACATAACACGTTTTACTAAGAAATTGTCTGACACGAGTTGTGAATTTTCTGAAGGAAAATACAGTGTTAAAATAGGTCTTTACGATGTTTGTAATGTTTTTAGGGTCTGAGGGTTCTGGGTGGCATATATCTCGAGCTAGGTATATTTTTATATATTTCTCGAGCTAGAAACCACATGGCTTTGTCTGAGTTAAAAATATAATACACCATAAAATTGAATTTTAAACTCAAACAAAGCAATGTGGTTTCTGCCCAACCCGTCTAAAATTACGTTACGTCTACGTAATTTTAGTTTAAATTAGTTAAATCAATCAGTGCGATATCGAGTCGATAATAAAGTCATGCTGAAAATTCTCAATCTTAAGAGCCCGTCATAGTGGTCACCTCACAGAAAGGCTGCCCAGGGAACACACGACATCGCGCACGTAACAACCGACTAAACAACGGACCTTTTTTTGACTCATGCGGTTTAACTGGCAAACCAAGCGGTCGCAAGGGTTAACGGCGGCCAACTTTTCACCATTCAAAATAGTGTTTACGTTAATAAACATGATATATTTGGAAACTAGAGGTTGTTTCTGACTTGTGTATAGAGCCCAATTTCTCATAAATTGTTCTATAGTTTCACAAATACTATTTGAAATTGTCCACGTTAAAATTTTTTACTCCAAGCTCTGTACGCGTGTTTTGCATCTTCCTAGAATCTAATTGTATCACGTTTAAAAATAAAAACCTTTGAAAAGTGAGAACCGGGCTGCCGTTAACCTTTGCATTGAAGCGTCAACTGAGGGGACCCTTAAATGACTTAGGTTACAAATGTATTGTAGCTAGAAAAGAGTTTCTTGTTCGTAGAACTAAAACGTAACCGGAGCAAGAAACATTTGCCTTGTCCCAGATTAACAAAAGCGTGACAGCCCTTACATCTCAATCCTGCCCTTTCATTCATCTTAGCTTTATAGTACAAAACCCAGTTATCACTTTATCTTATCCCGCTTTGAGGAGTTCAGATAAAAAGGAGTGGCAATAATTTGTATTCCGTTCCTGTAGCAACAACACTGCACGGAATCATTGTTATAATGGTTTCCAACAGTATACACATTGTGGTAAAACCACTGTACAACTTATAGGCTATTTTATGGAAAAAATTATAGCACGAAAGACTATTTTTAAAATAATCCATAGCAGAAGCAACTGGATTCAAAACTTTAAATATTATTCTTTGTCATTTTTAATGACTGTTTTATTGTTTCAAATTTATTTATTTTTATTTCTTTCTTTGACTTTTTAGATCTACCTATCTTTTTTACTTTATGTTTTCTTGTTCATTTTTATTCTTTATTAGGGGACTTGTCAGCTTGCGTAGATAACTTTTAAGCTAGCTCTTCGTCTAATATTTTGTTTGTGTTACTTTTCACCTGAAGACGGGGTCGGATTCCAGAATCCGAAACGTCGTCTACTTTTTGTCAACTTAAAAACATGGAAAACGACCGTAATAATAATTAAACTGTTTACAATATTATGAATAACCAAGCTAAAATTCTTTTGTATGTAGATGAAAATAAATTTCAATGTGCCTGGTAGGCAGATGACAATTAAGCGCGTTTCCCGCGTATGTTGAGGTGGAAAGACCTGTAAACAACGCAGGAACAAAGAGGATCGTTAACCAACATCCCCGTGCTGCTGATTCGCTAATTAGTTTACCAACTTTAATTGCATACTTACTAACGAGTTCTTCTGTTTACGGGCCTAATTAGAATACTACTTTACGTCTTATTTAGTTGAGAGCTCTTGTAAAACTGGACTGTGTTTGACGATTGAGAAATAATTGGCCAATAAGGTTTGCAAAGAAATAATTTAAAGTTGTTCATAAACATAAGATTTGTTTTCAGATACTGTTTAGTATAGTTTCTCAATAGTGTGTTAGACGGTTTGTATAAAGTGTGTTGGTCTTTAATCTACGATAGGTGATTCCGTTTTCATCTTAAACGCCCGAACTCCCGTCGCTTTTTAAAAGAGGGCCGGATAGAGCGGCCACAGGTCCAACTCAGAGTACCACTTATAACATGGGATAAAAACTGCAAACTACGTTTTAGGCAATTGATTAACTTAAATGTGAAAATATTCTCTCTAAAAGCATAGATCTATTGATGCTGCTTCATAAAAACACTAAAACCTGTACTTTCGTCCTCAAATTGATTTTGTACTTCTGAGCTAAAAACTGGATTGTTCCATAAGAATTTATCACTCGAAATTCAGTAATTAAAACTCTATTATATAACCTAACTCATTTTTCTTTTTATATGCAGCAGCACTAATGACTCCCAAGAAACACTTTCCACGTTTTAGTTCATTAACCTACGTAAAACACAGTTTGCAAATTTTCCCATGTTAAATTCCCTATCCCATTTGAACACCGTTCGGGCTCTATCCGGCCCCTCTTAAGCGTCATCAGTACGAAATCATCTTCCTCTTCGCGGGCCGTTCGTTCGTGAAACTTCTTGTGACCGTTTTTCAAAAATCACCATCAAACAAAACTAAAGAAGACGCTAGAATGATTCTCATCCAATGATGAAATTATAAGATTTGTTTGATTTATACTATATAAAATACAGCTTGTTCATTTGAGACTTTACAAACAACACACGGAAAGTAGAAGACAGGGAGACAAGATGGATGCAGGGATGTATGTCCTGTCAGCAGGTGAAGGTTCTAACTAATGCTAAGCGAAATTGTAGAGTATCTCAGTGTAATGTAAGTTTGTCTTGTTTAACGAGGCGAAGTTAGGACTATAAAATCCACTCTACCACTCGACCTCCATCTTTACCTAGCAAATCCACTGTTTCTAGCGTGACCGCAAATTCACTTAACAAATAGGTTAGTAGTTACTGTGGAGTGGCGCGCGATACCAATCTACCACGGGATCGCGGATACAGCAGCCCTATAGAACACGGCTGTAGAGTACTACAAGATAGGGGAGTCATAGATAAAAAAAGAGAGCTGTGTATAGACTACAGAGTGTTTACAATATTGTTTTTTGAAATGTTTCTATCAATTGAAACAAAGAAAGTAAAAGTTATATGGAAAAGCTTAAACTATACTTAACGATTAGAAAAGTATAATTAACAATGTGTATGACAGTGATTTTTCTTTCACAGTATATTTTTCAGCGAAACCTCTTAAACAGATTTGTTTAAAATATATACTTTTGTGTCTCGCTAAAAACATCCAAAGTGGCATGGGTTTAAAAATGTGTAGACTAGTTTTCATTTAAAATAGTTTTATTTCGATTTATCGAGAATGATTTTTTATATTTGACATATTTCTGAAATCCTCTCCAGGCCACAACTTTGAAACGTGCACTTTCACTTTGATCGTATTGGTAAAAGATTGGTAAAAGACTCGAGGTTGAGTGGTAGAGAGGACTTTGCAGTCCTAACTAACCACCTCGTTGAACAAGACAAACTTTACCTTTTACCTTTTTTAAAAGTGTCTCGATACAAAAGTGTACCGAATTCCAGAAAATGTACGTTAATAGTTTCGGACATTCAAAATGACACGTAAAAAGCAGAATTGGCTATCAGTTCTTCATGTGACGCACAGTGCTCAGTGTATTAAAGTTTCCTAACACTCATCTTTCATGAAACAACATATTATAGTAAATAACATAGCCGACGCAAAGCCACAAGTGCTACTGTGAATCCAAGCACGAATTTCCTTTCGGAATTTTATTTTTCTAAAGTGCCCTTTTGGACCTTTGTAACACATTTTAGCTGTCGTAAGTAACTTTATTATTTTGTTTATTTAAATGATTTATTTTGCAAAATTAAATTACCAAAAATGCACTTGGGGGGAGAATCTAAAAAAAAGAAGAAGAATGGCGTTTTAAGTGCGGAAATGTATGATACCTTACCTAACACATACACAAAACACTAACAAAATCCGTTATGACAGACCAAGATGGCGGCTGATTTTGTTGTTGCCAATATATACGTAGATTTTGCAGTTTGACTATAATGTGTTGGGAAGCTCAAGACTGTGAGCCGTTTGACGACATTTCGTCCTCTGACCTTTGTGATTAATTAGAAGTAATGACTTAGGAGTGGTAAAACACGTATTTTGTAGTTTACTTTTAAAGTCCAACGATTTATTTGGAATTTCGATAGAAGAACGGATTCTTAAACTTAAGGTTAGTTATTCCAGCTTCTTGGTCAAATATTTGAAAGAAATGAGTACGCTACAATAATGAAACCGGCCGCGCGAGTGTTTTAATGAGAGTTGAGGATAAGTGAGGCTAAGTTGGTGCGGGAAGCAGGTGCCGCATAGAGTGAGATCCATAGTTAGTTGGGAATCTCAGTAATCATGACAAGAAATTGGGCAACTCCAAAAGAGCCAACAACTCTGTGTACTCTTCTGAAGCACTAAGGACCTGCGCTGAACTTAGTAAACAAAATATGGACAATTAGGTCAGCTCGATTGGTTTTCCATCCATCACTTTTAGAGTACAACTAACCAAGGGTATGTTTAGTCACACTGTGTTGTTAGCGCTTGTTTGTAGACTTTACTTTTTGATTTAGTCTTGCTACTGTAACAAGTGCTGTTCAAATTTTCGCGTAGTTAGATTAATAAGAAAGTAATGTGCTTATACATCAGTTATAGCTTGAGCGAATCCGTGACGGATCGGTATCGCACGCGACTCCGGAGCTCATCACTCCGGTAGCGCGGGTTCGATCCCCGCAGTCACCACTTACATTTTGTAATGTGACTTATTAGTGAACGGTGACGCTAGGTAAAGGTCGAGGTCGAGTGGTAGAGAGGACTTTGTTTGTAGTCCTAACTTCGCCTTGTAAACAAGACAAACTTTACCTTTTTTAAATAGACTTTTTGTGCTTTTCTTACATCTCGGTAGTTTGTAGTGAGCCACGTACATGCATTTAGTAAAATAGTAATTATTTCATAATATTTATCGGATTGGCCTAAAAGCATATCTGATCCATATCTTTGTTTCCTAAACGGATGCTACATCGCTGACAATAATTTAGTTATCTGTCGTGATTAACATTTAATCAGCTAATAGTGTTTAACCCTCTAATAGTTTTATACAATAATTAATTTACATAGTAAATTATATGAAATTTTAAACATTTATACGCTACTAGCTTTTTTATTTGCTTTTTATGTGATGTGTTACTTATAATAAAAAACCAAATAGTAGTGATCATACTATTTTAAACCCCCAAACATTCATTTGAAATAGACAGAGTATTTGATAATTTCGATCGCTCGGAAGTTTGGTTTTTATAAATAAAAACATATCAATAATTAATCTCTTTAGAGTTTCAGGACAGAAAATAGTTGAATGTAAAATAGTTTGGAGCATTCCATTAGTTTCTGGGTCACATAGCAATAGTTCGCATGAATGTAAAAGTTTTAACAATAATTTGATCTGGCCGACCGGACCTTGTTTGTTTTTACACATATAGAGCTGTCAATGTTTCAGTAAAATTGCATCACGATCAAACACTACATTTAGTTTTCAGATCATACAAGGACGCTTTATGAGTATATCAACCTAAAAAATCAAGGCTACTCGAAATTCAACATCATTCAAAATTAAGAGCCCAGCCTTTGCAGCTACGTGTTGACCATGTTTTGTATGTAAGTTTATTTAAATCAAGTTGTGTACACTTCATTTACAGTTGAAGGTTTAAATAGGCCCCAATTTAAACTGGTTTAACCATGCTATTGTGTTTAACACAAATTAAATTCAAAATGGAAAATATGTTGTTAAATGGAACTTTCCTTTCGTTCTGTTTAACACAAGATTGGGAGAGGAGAGAACCGAGACAATTTGCAAGAGAAGGATTGATGAGCACTGGTGAACATTGCTTAAACGTTATGATTCCCTTAACCGTCTTAACCTAACCTCAACTAATAACTTCCTTCTGCCTCGCTAAACCAACTTTAATTACTTTTCGACGTCAACTGGAACCGTAAACATAATCTTACATACAGGTGAGCGCAAACCTTTCCCCAGCATTGAGGCATCAAGAGAATCATTTTAAACATCAGCTTAGCAAACTGCAGAAGTGACTATTTGTAAGATACGGTTTGAATGTAAATCCATCCATAATTAACAATCAATAGTTTATAACAAAAGTTTCGATGAATTTTTTGATACGAGTTAAGGGTCCACTTAGACCCCTAACTTAAAGCCAACGGAGAAATTTTCACCCAATTAGAATTAAAGATACCGCGCAATGGGACTTCTTTCAACTGATGCGACCTAACTGTCAATTCAAGCACTTACCACCTTTCAAAGTAATTTTAACGTCAATAAAAACGATATTTTTCGAAGCTAGAGGGGGTTTTCGACACGTGTATACCCCTGATTTCTCATAAATGGTTAATTAATTTACAAAATAATAAGTTTTGAAGTTGTCCAAGCTTGAGTGCTTTTTAAATCCATCGTACACTCTTAAAACGCATAATATCTCCATATGCGAATAGGTTAGCTTTAAAACTAATGTAAATATTTACTTAATAGTGACGGCGTATTTAGGACTATTGTACTCCCATGCATTGAGAGTCGCTGTGTAGCTAAGGTGGACCCTTAAGTACGTCATAGTACGCCAAATGTATACGGTTCTTTAACATGGTCATACAAGATTAAATCAGTTAGCCGTTGACAAAGCTGTTGAAGCAACCAGGTAAGCAATGCAAAGCGCTTGTAGAGTACAAACAAAGTAAATCTTAATCTTGGAAAGTTTCCTGTGTTTCTACTGGTTGTTTTTTTTAATTTCAACTTATCCTCTATCTTAGATTATGCATGTATTTTAAAAACTGTCCTTATAGCGATAGCAAGTAACATATTTGAGGCAGAACACATGTAGCACTGTTGTAGCAAATTTAGTTCCACACCAACAATTCAGATCACTCGTTCGGCTATTAGAATTGACTGGGACTTGTGGCGTGGTCCTGTAATCCAGCTTCATGGAGGTCAGGTTTTGAGGAAGATATACGTCTAAAGCGGATCAGATAGTCTCAGTGATCATCTGATGATACCCGCATCAACTCCCACCATCGTTTAGACATATCAGACCATCACCTGCGTGGATCGGAAGTCACGTTAAGCCGTTGGTCCTTGTTATTGGTTGGTCATTGGGCTATTAATTAATGACCCTTCTAAGGAAGAGTCGGCCTTAGTTTGTAACAAGACTACACCTTATTGCTCATTACTACCACTCATCACACTCATCCTTCACCACCCATTTCCTTTAAAATACCCTCATGAGAGTGGTCGGCATCTCAAATAGTTGAAACGGTCACCCACTACTCGGGCCTATATCTTCCGCCATATTTAACTGCCACCTCTGCTGCCACCAACTTAATTTCATGATTTGTCTAAAGATTTTAAACCATCGGTTTACGGTTAGTTGTCTCTTCCCTTCGTTTCCATCGTTCATCAGTCAGTTCAGGCGGTTTTATACTATATAAAACTGAAAAAGTGATATACCTCCAGAAGCTACCAAAATGTACCTACGATAATAACTAACATTTAGAGCAAATACAGTATCATGATTCCTGTTGGAATCAGCATGTACTACCCTGGAAACAGCAAATTAATCTCTGAAACCAAAAGCAGGAAAACCCAATGAAACGCCAATAGACTCTGGAAACAAAGAAGCAATGCTTTTGTTTGCATCCAAGTATTCAAACAATGGTGAAGCGTCGGCAATTTGATTGTTCGTCTGGAATGAAAGTTTCTTCACGCGAAATGGTTTTATTAATGGTTTAGTCATTAAAACATCCTCTTTTTATTTCATAAACCAGGCTTTGTTAGACGATCCTGAAGGCGGAATATACTTTACTATTTCCGAATGTTATAATTTAGTTTTTTTGTTATAAAGTATACGAGTTTTTTAATTAAAAGAAGTGTTTTTAAGTTAATAATCTCAAACACAAAAAAGTAAAGACGCAATACTTGAAATATCAAATAAAATAAAATTCAGTATACTGTATTACGTATTACGTGTTATTCCTGTAAAGTGTATTTGATAAAAATGTCCTGACAGTGATATCTTTAACAATGTTTACAACAATTTAAAAGTTACAAACCCCAGTTGGTTTCAATCAAACTGTGTCCGTAGAACTAAATGTCGGCATTAGATGTTAATGAACTTGGCAATTCACAAAAGCTGCCACTCAAATATTTTAAACTCTTGTTCATTAAGTTAGGCTATTGTACACACCATGTCTATAGCCCCGAGTACAATTTTTAGCCTGGGTGAAATGTTGTGTTAGGCTAAAAAACACATCTTGAAAACACTAAGTTAAAGTTCAAACGAATCTATTCCGGCTAGGGATTAAAGTGACATGAAAAAATAAAAAGTTACGATTTTAAAAGCATATTAATGGACAAATCTTTTACTAATATTCTAAAATAAATAAGTCATAAAGATTTGTCGAGCTGCAAAATCTCAGGTTGAAGCCGGTGTTTATTTAATAAAGCTGAAGAGCGAAGTGCGGTTTCGTCCCATTAGAGCACTTAGCTACTAGAGCTTTGCCGGGAGGTGCTAGAAACAACACCTTACTCAACAACCTTACTCTCTTGTGCAGCAAACTAGTATTTGTTCGCTAAGATTTTCCTCGTTTTACAATTTATACTTAAGTTAAATATTTTTGTATTCAGTGGATTTCCTTTGATAAGAGTAAATGTAAAAATGTTAAAAACGAAAGAAAATTGTATTCTATTATTATTTCTCTGTTTATTAAATTTAGTTTGAACATAAAAAGATCAAAAATTATTTAAAACGTTTAACTTAGAATGTAACCCGAATTTAACCTGGTTTAGTGTGTGACTGATGTTTTCCCCTCAGAATGATCAGTTATGGTTTAAGTTTAGCTTGTTCCAGCTGGTTTTGTCTCACTATGATAGTGCACACCTTGTTTACAATTTGTTTATAACCAAAATGGTGAGTAGTACCATGTAATAAGAATACACAGTACATTTGCCAATGTCCATTATTTGTTGTAGGCTCTTTTATCTCTTCACAGAGAGATTTCTTGTTCTGCATTTAACATTACCTTCCAACGTTTTGTTAAGAGAATCACCCTAGGAAAAGGTGCTTAAAACATCCTCTCGCAGTCCATCGTTTAGGGTACTATTTTTTAGAGTACACATTAGAAAGGTTGTTTTCCATGTTCTTAAAGGTTGTCTCTAGGTTTGTATAACCTGGTTAAAAAATATCTTACGCAAAAATAGCAAGGAAAAGGTGGCCAAAAATAGAATATTTTAAAAGTGTATCATATTTTTTCACAATCAGTTTTTGCCGTTCTGTGTATAAGAAACATAAAACTACTCCTACCCTATCATACATATAAACTCCCATTTGTACGTTTCGGTTGATAAACGGCGTAGAACACAGGGGACCGCGAAACAAAGTTTTGCCACTTTTTGAGTGAGTGGGGCAAAGTTGGAATATCGCTACCATTTCTCTTGACTGGCAAGGTCGGCGTTTTGCGCGACTCTTCAAAGAACTAAGCCAGACAAGACAATCCTACTAGAGCCAATATTTTTGTGAAGATGTTGTGAAGATACACTTGGATTTCTACCTACTCCTCGTGCACCGGAGAGCAATAATCAATCCTCCGGTATTTCATTGGTAAACATGGGATCTTGCTAGGAGGGCTAGTCCTCTCAAGTATCCTTATTCTTGTTACATTAATCTTCGTTTTCTCAATCTTTATTCCTCAAAAATATTTCATCTCTCGTTAAACCTCCTCATGTTTCGAAGAAGTTTATTTTTTTATTCATAATATACCCTACTAATTTTGTATGGGTACAGTTTTAAGTTCGACTAAAACGAGTGATTGATTTCTGTTTGAGAAACAACATAATTAACGTGTCCACATAACCCACAAACACATGAGTAACAACATGAAAGTGTCTAAAGAAAAGATAAACCCTAACTGTGCCTCTTTCTTAGATTTCTGAAACACTTTCATTTGGGAAAAACAAAGTATAAAACACACCGGTGATGATGTCCAGCAAATTGCAGAAACTCTAACTCGTCCCCCTACACAGTTAAGCCTTGGTTCTTGAGTCAAGGCCTTGTTGAGAATGCAAAGAATGAACCGTAGTTACGTGTTAGCTCCAGGCTCGTTTCTCATTCACAATGTTTGTTTGTACACTACCTTTACTACGAATGCTGAGAGTCTTTCTTAAACAAAGGCTATTATATTTCTTCAACAACCTCTTTTGTTTACAATGTTCGTGCAACTGTTCTTTCAAAAGAGTTAGGTTTTGTTTAATGTGATGATAACTTGTGTTTAGCACAAACATCTCACTATGATTCCAAACAACAAGAAAAGTGGGGTTTCAAGTGAGGTTTGTACGAGTGCTAACAAATTGTGTTTACACTTTGGCAACCACGTTTAGTGGGACTTATTGTTCGAAAGCACTCAGTCCTTGATGGTTCGGACCGCATCCATTACCAAGTATTAGGAAAATATTCTAGCTGCCAATCAACTAGAGTTGAGAAAAACCCTGGACTTTGTAACGAGCCATTTTTCGTGTGGGGTGAAATTGTGCACGTAGCATAATTTGAACTCCCGGCTACACCTGTGACCCCTCTACCAAGTAGTGGGGAGGCACCGACACTAGCGCTGCTGTGGCTATGCCTGCAACCCACGCAGAGCCACTCGAGGAAGCGGGCAGTACAAGCTGGTCCCTCGGTGCAGTAAACACGTACTCTCCGAGCCTCTCCGCTTGTACTCACCGTCCCATGTTTGTATGGCTGCAAAGTCTACAGATATGTGGTATGTCCGTTGATACGTTCGACTCGCCCGGTTCGCTTTCGCAAGTAAGTTGAGTATTCACTTACTATTTCGTTCGTCTCGCTTAGTTTAAAATATTTTAATTCGTAAAATAGTCATTTTCGTATAAATTTGTATTTTTACATTTTTTAAGTCCGATTGTTATATTATTTTACATCCGACGTTTTTAAAATACTTTCCACCGTACCGACAAAGGTTTCCAATTACTCCGGACGAATTAAGTTAGTCTAACTATTTTAATATCGATCCGTGCCATTCTGTGGGAATATGCCGGTTGATTCCTGCTCAGAACTGTGATCGCCGATACGAGTAACTTTTTCAACATCTAACGTCAGGAATCGTTTTAACACATCGGACTACCGTTATTTTACCACTCGCTGGCTTACGATTCATAAAGGCTAAACATTTTTATCTAAATTTAACTTTTCGACTTTTCAAACTTTGATTAAAATTATAATTCCACTTTAGATTTTGCTCGTATACGTTTAATAGCTTCCGTACATAACGCCACAAACAAATCAGCTATCGCTACACCGCGTTATAGCACTAACAGTGCACGGTCTCCGACAGCCGTGCAACGTCCCGCCGTCCGTTATGTCGTTCCAGTTGGAGGTCTCCACTGGTATCTGGCCGTCGTATAGTACCCTCGTTCCACCGTTATACGTAGTGTCTACCCTTTTGGCTTTTGTCACTGGCGTGGTTTCACACGTATAACGTCCAGTACCGATCCCGTTTACACGTAGTGTCTACCCAGACAGCCGTACAACGTCCCGCCCGTCCGTTATACGCATGTCGTTCCAGTTGGAGGTCTCCACTGGTATCTGGCCGT
The DNA here is from genome assembly GCA_018831715.1 of Matsumurasca onukii. NCBI lineage: Eukaryota > Metazoa > Arthropoda > Insecta > Hemiptera > Cicadellidae > Matsumurasca > Matsumurasca onukii. The sequence continues at coordinate 19,333,653 of CM032062.1, read as the reverse complement.
CGTATAGTACCCTCGTTCCACCGTTATACGTAGTGTCTACCCTTTTGGCTTTTGTCACTGGCGTGGTTTCACACGTATAACCCCTCACGATCCGACACCCGCTTTCGTTCGTCCTACCTGTCGTACATTCAAACGCAAACGTAAGCTACCGGTAGACGACAGTTAGCATTCTCGCCACGATTCGATTCTGTCTCGGTCTTGGTGTTCGCAACGGGCGAACATCCATTGACCGTAGAATTAAACGATTGAATACGAACGTTCGTAACGCTCGAGCGATCTCTTCGTCACCGCACGACGACTCGCTTCGCCCACCTTCCGTCACCGCTCTCTAACCTTTCCTTCGGTTCAGCGATGATGAAGGTAACGGTCATCAGAGAGAAGTGCTTCCTGCGTTAACCTGAGTTGAATCCGAAATCCCCTCCCCTTCCGACGTTCCGCCGACCCCTGAAATTGCCCAGCTCCGTACTGAGCGATTCTTAGGGCAACGTCCGATTTTATTCTTGTGCGACTGTACCTCCGGGTAGGTGGGATAGTTTCGCGGGAAAGTACGTCATAACTTAGACATTGGTAAATGTGGTTGTAATGATAAGAACAAGTTTATGGTATGATGATGGTTGTATGTTTTTATGGTTATTATAAAAACATAATAATGAACTTGTCATAGATACTTAACACGTACAGCAATAAACACGATTAAAAGGCTATATTTCGTTTCGTAGATACTTAATGCATTACAGCAGTAAACACGATAAGTGGTTATATAACAACAACAATACGTTTAATGTCAAAACGATTACAATAAATTTTTTGACAATAATAATTAGAGACGGATAAGTTTGGGATAAGCAATTTGTCAGGAAATAAAGTTGCTCCATCTTCATAAAATAAAAAGGGGTTTACTACAAATAAGTGTAATTTTCCAGGAGTAAATACCTTATTTTCGGGAGATCAGTTTCGATTATAAACTTGCTTTGAAGATTTTGCAGTTGTTCTTTGTCATATCAACTTTGACTAAGCTAGGTTCTTGTCCGAGATATACAGAAACAGAAAATGTATTCCATAATAAGATTGCAGTGTTGATACAGAGGAAAGAAATTGATGACGACCATTTATTTCACTTATTACTTTTGTCATTAAAGTAATTTGAGTCTAAACAACTTGAGTTGTAGTTAACTTGCTTGAGTTTATTACATTTACGTGTTACTCTTTTGCCAGATAGGTGTGTTCAAAGGTTAAGAACATGATTCTTCAAAACCCTAAAATACTTAATGAACATTCATTGTTTACTCAAAACCGAGTAGCCAGTATTACATGTCAAATGTAAAATTGAAAGGGCTAGAAGGATAGAAAATGATTTATCTTATGCACGTCTGCCACGTCCGATTAGAAACGATACGCTTTCAGATATATTTACCGAAATTGTATAAGAATAAAAATATCAGGTATTCTACCTTCTATTGGGAACAGGCATTTACATCTAGATTTCCGTTGTCAATTTTTGTCTAGCACGTGGATGATATCATCCGTGTGAACACAGTTTAAAGCCACTTTTCAATTATGTAAATTATTTGTAAGAATATAGCTGCGAAACACATTTCTTATGCGAATCCGTTTGATGTTCTTTGCAAAAAGAGGCGAGAAGTCTTGCACTGCTGTTTAAAGAGAATGTATTGCTTTCCCCGGTTACCAGTTTGCATTCAAATGAATTTCAGCTCCCTTTCCTGCATGAGAAAAGTGTGAAACAACTTCTCATTCTGCCAAGAGGTTTACAGCTGTGCTCTTTACTAAATAAATAAACATTTACACAAACATTACTTAAACATTTATTACACTTTTAAAACATAGTTTATTTTTAAAAATCCGATGAAAATTGCAGTTGTGAGGTATAAGAAAATGATGTTTTACATTGTTCTTATGGGATAATTCAAAGTCACGATCATTGTTAAAGAGCGTGACAGCATTGTTAAAGAGTATAACTGCTCGCGAATATTATGTTGTAATTTATAAAGCAACAGCGAGGCTGGAGGAAAGAATTGTCTTGTCCACGACCTATAAATTATTACAGAATATATGATTAAGTTCTTATTTCCGAGATTAGATTAAAACCGTCTCCGTTATTTCGATAAATTCGACAAATTCGATACTGTGCTCCAAGACAGGCGTTCAAGTCTCGTCTAAAAGCAGACGACCGCGAAACACTTTTATAGTTCAGACAGTTCTTAGCACCAATGGGAACCCTAGTGAGAAATGGCTGGCCTTCGGATGCCAAATTAGGAGAATTCGAGTCAAGATGAGCCGATATGACTATGAAAATTGTATGTATGAATGAGTTCTCGATGTAGAATTTGACAAAATTTTAGCTTTTAAAATATTTAAAACCTGACGAATTTCATACAATGTATTTTATTCCAACGAAATAAAATATTTATTTATTTTATTTATTTATTTCCAAATGCACATCAACGTGAGTGCCCATGCATTTGCTCAATTCTCATACGAAGACCCGGCATCGCTAGTTTATCAAAATAGTAATAATGTAGAAACTGTAATACTATTCAGAGTCTAAACTATTATTGCGGACATTGTCCATCGTTAGTGAGCAAGATGATCCGCAATAACAGTTTCAACCTTGAAATTCTCCCATCGTCGACAACAAGCTTAAAAACAAAGAATGTAATACAATTGTTGTGGATTACAGTCATAAATGACTAGACTTCCTTTGGGGGTCGATGGAACAACTGTCTGATTTTATACCCATAAATCACAACATCAATAATAAGAATTATTGTATGCGTTTTATAAATATGTTGGGAGTTCGTATCTGGGTTTAGTCCTAAAACTAGTTGAACATTTGTGTAAACCGTTTGAAGCCTAGAGTTTAACCACTTGCCTTGAACATTTTAAGACAAGTAAACACTAAACCCAAACGTAACCATTTTAAATATTAAGTTCGACTACTTCACTCACAATTAACACGACATTAAACTTACTGTAAACTAGCTGTTGAAAGTATACCCTAAAGTAAACATGTGTGGCCGGATGTATCCCAGCACAATTAAAGGTTTCCCTCAGTTCAGTTGTAGACTAGAGCTGTTTGACACGAGTAATGAAATGCCTGAGCAGAGAACGGCGTGACAGTTTAATTAAAGCTTCAAGTGTTGAGAGAACCCATCTCTTTGTGTTTGTGTGAGTGTCAATGTTGACAAAATCAACATTTCTTCGACAATTCAAATCTGTACACTATTATCAACAGTTCAACACCGTTATGGCGCATGTTTCATGAACTTTTGGCATCTCTCAAATTGATTCCATTTGGCTTTTTAGTCAACTACAAAAAATATGTACATTGTTTGCACATCCCTCATTTACATTGTTTGCTCATGTTGTAAATATGTACATCCCCTGTATTATGACAAGCACGGATTTCAAATTAAATGAAACAGAGGCAATTAATTGTTTACAAAGAACTGTTTTTAATTTTCCATAATACTTCAGTGTATTTCTTCTCTATTAAATAACAAATATATTGCGCATCTGTTTAGTTGTGCATATTTTTAAATAGAATTTATAAGTCAAATTCATAAATTATAAAAGTGGTAGAGCTGTCAAATCAAAATGTTCAATGTTTAAACTTTGTATGGGTTTTAAGTAAATTGAAAGGTAACAGGTTGGTTTGTTATTATCTTTTGGCTAATAGCTCAGTAGGTAACGTACGTGGTTTGGTATATGAAACTGTAGGGTGGATACCACTAAAACCATTTAAATAAATAATAGAAATATATTTATGTACTTAAGGGTCCGCCTCAGCTGCTCGGGAAAGCGTCGTTGCAGAGGTTTGCAGGAAATAAAATGGATACTTTAGTATTAATGCTATTTTGACGAAGTAACTCTTCTATGAAAGATAACCATATCTAGAGATTCACCAGTAGTTTATTTTTAAAAAAGTCTTTTAGTTTTTATACTATTACGGTTAAAGTTAGAAAATATGGAAATGTTTTAAAACTTATTTAAAAGGATAAAAATAGGTTTATCAAATCTAATCACAAGAAAACACAGATAAACTCTTTCTCTTTCCATAAACATTAACATATTTGAATGTAACCTTTATATAAGAGCGCTATCTACTTTTTACGAAACCCTTGCAAGCGGAGGATTTGACAATTAGGCCGCATCAGTTGAAAGAAAGCCTGTTGTTTGGCCCGTTGTTACGTGCGCAGTGTCATGTGTTCCTTAGTCGGACGAATTCAGCCTTTCTCTGCGGTGACCTCGGAGGTGGATCCTTAAAAATCGTACTCCTACTTTTAATTATCTTATCCAATCCGCTTTCATTTCCTAAATTATTCTAATTAGATAAGTACTAATGAAATGGATATTTTTACGGTATTTGATTAATAATTTAATGATTGAAGAGTTGTATAAATATAATGAAATTATGTTTTTATAAACCGTATCAAAACTAACCGGGTTTCTGGTCAAAGCTCTGCTGGAAACTACTTTATGTTGGTTTAACTGGTAATGTGGATTACATCAAAGCTTTGCGAAAGGATTTAACTCATTCCATGAGGACAACATGCAATTGCTTTTAGTAAAATAAAATACCTAACTTCTTACCTCTCAATACTTTTAATATACCTAGACTAACCTATCTTTTATAGGCCAAAGATAAAGGAAACCTGAAACACTGTAAAATTTTAAAAGCTACAAACCCTCGCGTTTTTTTACTTTATACGTCTTTTAACAATTACTGTATTGTAATAACAACAAAATTATTTAATAACCATTGAAAGAATTAGAAAGTAAAGGGATTTTTACGCTGATAATAAGGTTGTTTAGGTATAATAGTTCAGTATTATAGTTAAGTATAATAACTATACTACAATAACAGTTCAATAACCTAGCGGACCCGTGGCGGGTTGGAATCGTGTGCGTTTCATCAACTCCGGTGGCGCGGGTTCAGTCCCCGCATTCAACACTCTCAATTTATAAAGTGACTATACAGTGACACTAGGTAAAGGTCGAGGTTGAGTGGTAGACAGGACCTTGTAGTCCCAACGTCACCTGGTTAACCGAGACAAACGTTACCTTATTTATAGTTTTATACATAGCTTTTGGGCGACTAATGTAAATTCTTTGGTGTTTATTTTAGTAGTTTGTCCCTTTGGTTGTAGTGCAAAAAATTGTGACTTATTCATGCAATATTGAACCTATTATCCTCTATTCAAACTGAGAATTCACTTCCCATCAGGCATTTAATTTTTAGAGTTTAAGAATATTTTTGTCAAATCAGGTCATGTATTGTAATGTTAACGTTTATTCTAGCAATTAAGATCAAGAAATTTTTGTATAACAAATACAAACCCAATAATGAATTTACTAAGTACATACGTACTGCACCGAAAAGAAAATGTTTGTCTCTTCTGTTATTTCGTTTGTAGCATTAATTGCTTTATTTTAAACAAACTTATAAATGGTTATTTGAAATTGAATGTGTTAAATTTTTAGGTGAATAAAGATTTATAATTTTGTCGTGTATTTTAATTTACATGCACTTTGTTAACATATAACATTTATACTGGTCAGACAATATGTTTCTTACTTATAACTTCAGTTACTTAAATTTTGATATTTTAAAAATATTGATTATGTATTATTTTTGAGATAAACGTTGTTTAGTTTATATAATATTTACGTTTCTTTACTTTTCAGGTTATTGTTTATAATGTTTTTTTAATAAGTTAACTCAAAGAGGTTTGATATTTATTTTATGATACCTCAACACAAGTAAAATGATGCCTAACTACGTATTTGTTTCTTATTCATTTTTTACAAGTATTTGGTTTTTTGCTATTTAATATTGTAAAATCTTAAAATTTCACAACAATTATTGTAAATTCATTATATAGTTATAGTTTTATTGTGGGTTGTTTTATATGGTATATAAATAAGAACAAATAAAATATTACAATTGAAAAATTTATTTGAAATGATTAATCCATTATCTTCATCACGTTAAGGGATTCCAATATTAATATTAGATGTAAATATCTAACCAACTGCATATTTGCTGCGGTCGATGAAGCTTATAAACCCATTGGAACGTGTAAGATCTACGAACATTATAACAATAATGGAACCAATTGAAAACTACTAAGCAGTTCTATAGCATTAATACTGTATTCATTATGTCACTGGATAATTACACATAAATATTTATTTCGTATATAACCTCCTTTATTAGTGCGTAGAATCAGACTGTTTTAATATAAAGATAAACTAAACTTCAGTTCAATGTTTCTAGTCGGTGTTGTTGAAAATATCAAATCTGTTAGAAAACGTGTGCAATAAATTACTTCCGTAATGAAACGTATTTGTATAAATTAAACAAGAAACAAATCCATTTATCTTTAAAATACAAGACGCAATGTTGATTTTTATATCGGTCTATAAATAAGGCTTTAACTATTTAAGTTAACGTAATTAAGTTTACCAAAGTATCTCAGCCTTATAACTGTACAACCACAAAGATTCATCTTAGTTCATCAACCCCGTGTTCAGTGTTGTAACTTTTCAAGTTTTAATAGACAAAAAAGAACATCTATTGTTCAGTTTTATAAATAGCTGTATAGTTTTGCAAAGAGTGTTTAGGAGACTAACGTAATTTTGTTGAAATGAATTAATCCAGTTTTTTCATAACGTCTTGTCTTCGTTGGATTTACCAAAACCTTTTTTCGTCAAAGGCTTGTCAGCTAGTTAGATTACTATACCAAATAACTTATTGAAGCACCACAAAGTCTTTAAACCACTTGTTTTTATACTCGTATATATTATAGTAGCTACCATAAATTGTTTTATAATACCACCACCTTGGTCTTAGCAAAAGGTTTATTTTAAAGCGCGAATTATAGTAAATAAATAGTTTGTTGGGCCTTTAAAACTTAATCTCTTCAGATTTAATGCCTCCTAAATTTTGAAAAGAATTTACAATACTTTTTTTATATTTTAAAATATTACAAGGCTGTGTCTATTGGGTTACCTTGTAACTAGTTGTGTAGAGCGGATATGTTCATAGAAGCTTCTCAAACAGTTCATCCGCACACATATTTCACCGACAAATATTTCCTGAAACAGAAGAAGCTACATCAAAATTCAGTGAAAAATACGAGCTTTAGACAAAATAATATAGCACATACATGTTACAATAAAGGGACTTAAGGTTAAGTTGGAAACTTGCCATTACAAAGTTTTAAAGTGAATTTGCAACATGTTGTCTACTAAATATGATATTAAAAACTGAACTCAGTGCAGTTGTACTGAAATCAGCCTAGTCCCTTCTAACATCTTCAACTTCCTGAAGTTAAATAGAAAATTAGTTTGTACCGATCAGCTCACTTTTGCAACCTTGTAAGTTTAGTTCAAGAAAATAAAACACAATACATGTTGAAAACTAAATATTTTAATGGAAAACACAATACATGTTGAAACACAAATCGTTTAATGGAAACAAAACGTTGATTCAATACATATTGAGTAAATAGTTTAATGGTAAACACAATACGTATTTGAAACACCAAATAGTTGTGGAAAACTATACATGATAAAACACAAATTGTTTAATGGAAAACACAATACGTGTTGAAAACACAAATCGCTTAATGAAAAACACAAATCGTTTAATGGAAAACACAATACGATTACATGTTGAAAACACAAATCGTTTAATGGAAAACTAAAAATGTTGAACGAAAAAATCGTTGATTGAGAAAACTACTTTACCGAAAGAAAAAAAACTACAATTTATTACATTATTATTATCTTTTAATATCATTATAGTCTTATTTTGCCAGGGAACAGATCTTTCTATCTGACCATTCAGGAAATGTTGTTACCAATGTATGAACGCTTCATAGAATGCTAAGCTACATAAACCTTTTTGGAGTTAAAGAAAAAATCAAGAATTTCGGCAATACAAGAGTTTTACAAACGATGACGAAGATTTATGTGTTTACGGATTTAAAACACAAATGTTATCTGAATTTTCAACAGTATTTGTGACAACAGAAGCTTGTGGGAGGCGTGATCAGTTATATTTCATGTTGTTAGAGTGTTGACGGCTCAATCAACAGACCCCTCTACCCATTTTCACATCCCCTCAGTCTTCATCAATTTAATTTATATTCATTTTGATTTATCTTTGATAAACGACCAATTTTAATTCCCTAATTTTGGGGTAGTTGTTTTATCAATTTGCGTGCTAGACATTTGTATTACAAATCCTTTGCTTAACTGTGTGTCTCCATTTTATATTGATAACGCATTAAACTATACAGGGTCAGGCAAAAGTGTGGAAACGCCTTTATAACTTTTTAACAATTTTTTCCAGGGCAACCGTACTCGGTATATTTTATAAGAGCAAGCAAAAGTACCTTTATATCATACTGACACTTTTCCCCAGTTTTAAAATTGGGGATTGAAGGGAGTGGCCCCATAATTTTCATAGAGAACCCCCATCGAGTGACATCTCATTTTGAAGGTCTTAGAAAATGTTGATGAATGCTGAAAATAAGAAGTATCTATCTTAATCCGGAAGAAAGGGTGTTTATTTTAATTACACAGCTTTTAATTGGATGAAAACGTTAAACTGCGTGTAATATATTGCGTGTTATAAAAACATAGTTTTTGTAACTTGAATACTTTCCATTATTAAATAGGTGGTGAAAATCAAAGACTAAATAAATCAAAAAGCTCCATTTAGGCCATAAAAATATAAATTGAACGTGATTCCTAATCTAGAAATTTGTATCAACATTTGAATGAGAAAAGCACCTCCAGCTGTGTTATTAGAAAACAAAGAGCTCAAAAGAGTCAGCCTATTCAGAACCGAGCAGAAGTACCCTAGAAACCAGCCCAACACATTTTTCATAATTATCATAGTATTTTTGTATACTCATGCTAAGTGAAATTTGTAAGTTAATGGTAAGTTAATCAAACGTTGTTCTTATGAAAAAGTCCTGCAAAAAATATCCTTTTTACCGTGTCATGTACATTTCATCCTATAATCATAGACAGGATATTCTACGTTTGTCACACATTTATTTCCACTCCAATAAATTGTATACGGCAGGAAATAATTGACTAAAAATGTCTAATAGACTAAAAGCTATCTTTGGTAAGTTCCCAAGCTGTACATACATAAAACTTGTACCGTATTTACCAAAACTTCTTATATTTAGCGTTAAACAAGAGTTCAAATGTTTGAAAACCTAGTTCTTTTAAAGAAATTCTAGACAGGACTTTAACTTTCCATTTCCAGTTTATTTCAACTTAAAAAAAGTATATGAATTTCATTACATTCAGCTTAAACATCGTCAAGCTTTCTAAACTCATTACAGTTAGCGTTAAAAATATCGTACCGATATACAGTTCATTAGGTATAGCATGGCCGTTGGCCTTGAGATTTCCTGCTGGTTGCTTATGGCCCTATAGCCCATCTCACCGGCCATGCTAAACCTGACGAACTGTAAAAGATTAACAGGAACATGAAGCGTTGTTTGTCTATGTTGACGTTATACGTCTGATGTGTTTATACGCCTGATCTGGAAAATACTTATTTTCCAGAGTAAGTATTTTCATACAGTTCTCTAAACCCTATAATTAATATTTTTATCTTTGTGAGATGTAAAAATAATATAAAACAGTGTAAAATAATACGTATAGGGAATCCTTATTTTGTTTGACTTTGTACATTGCACTAGTATTAATATGTTATGCAAGCACTAGTGCTATTCACCTCTCAGCACAAAGGAACTAATTTATTGTTCATTTTCCTTATTACCCTGGAGTAGGGCAGTGACGTCACGCGATTGTGACGTCACGAATCAGGTCACGTGACCTCAACATATTGTTGACTTTACCACAATATACTTGGGTAATAAGAGTTATAATTTTTACCTGTATTTTAACTCACACAAAAAGAATTTTGTACGAATTACTAAGATGTTTATGTTTGAATATAGCACACTAACAATTAATGAAAATGTTCTTTAAACGAATGGAACTAATTTATATACATATAAATATGTATGTTTTTTTAAATACGAAAATTTCAGATTGTCTTTCAAACACGAAGGTTATTAAAAGAATGCCATAAAAAGTATTTCTTTTAGTACATTCCTGATCCACTAAACATAAAGAAAGAATAAGACAATACTTATATAAGCAAGTAAAAGTAACAATATAATATGTATCCTCTAACAAAGGTATACAGGTTTCACAAGCTGCTTTTGTACCACACTTGACTTGCAAAGCGTGTTGACTTTCTTCACTGATCTGGATAAAGCGCAGGGATCATAGTGGAAGGGAAAGAGGTTTTCACAAGCATGAAATTGCATTAAATTTATCATTTAATTTCTATAGAATGGATTTAAACCCGTATAGTTATACAGTAATGTATTCCCCACAGAGGCTTTACAGAGGCACTGTATCTTCTGACAACCACATGGTTTTCCAAATTAATGTTGGATTAAATTATGTTTTGTGTTTTTGGATTAAAGTGCATAGACTACCGTTTTCCGAATGGCTTTACTTGAATACTTGACTTGAGGCACCCACCACTCCAGGTTGTATTTTAAGGTGAATATGGGATGAATGGTGTTTGTGATGAGTGTTTTGATGGGATAGTGAGGTGTAATCTAAAAATGGATGAAGTTATCCACAGTTGGTTATTTTAAAAGTTCCTTATTTTTTTTTAAAGCAGATTTTGTTGTTTATCGGGTACTAAAGGAACATACTCGTAAAACCACTCCTACCCTATCGGTACAAACCCGCATTTGTACGTTTAGGTTCATAAACGTTGTCGGAAACAAAGGAATACTGTCACATATTAAATTATATTTTATATATGTATTTTAAATATAATTTTAGGGCTGGATGGTGTTTAGTGGTTTAGCATAACCGCCCGGCAAACCGGGAGACCGGGTTCAAGTCCGGTTCGGTCAAACATTTTGTCTTCAAATTTCTTTAAGTCAAATTATATATGTATTCTAATATATACAAGTTTAAATATCACAACTATGTATTTTATGCTAAATATATTAGGTTTGTATTACTAACAATGATGGTCGTATGATTATGTGGCGTGATCTCTTTAAACCAATAGAATTACTAGATAACCACGCCACCAATGACGCTACCCCTCCACTCTTGTAAGCCAGGATATAATTCATTCCTAAACTGAACTTGCACCATGTAACACCTCTTACTGTTAACAAATGATTTTGTGTTTCTGGTTCAGCGTCATTCATCCAACACCCGAGTATGCATTGTAACCACATACATCACAACCATGAAACCATGTTTTGCCACTTTTTGAGTGATTGGAGAAACATTAGAATATCGGTACTACTATTTCTCTTGACTGGCAAGGTTAGCGGCATGCGCGACTCTTCAAATAACTGATTCAGACAAGACAACCAGCTACTAGAACCGATGTTTTTGAAACAGAAGATAAACTTGGATTTCCATTTACCCCTCGTCCACCGGCGAGAAATAATCAATACTCTGCTATTTCAGTAGTAAACATGGGGTTTTGCTTTGTTGACTACTTCCGAACAATGAGGACTGGCCCGGGTGCAACGTTGTCCCGAAGCTGCAGTGAATAGCTACTTGACCGTTTTTGGTGGGCCCCAATTAGTTATCCATTCAGCGTGATTCTAGTGTGCAATGGGACAGCACAATATCATTATTCTATCATTATTCAATCTACAATATCATTATTATTGACAGCTGTTGGTGTAGTAACTCTAAATATACAGTATTACTGCCAATGTTTGGCAATGCACCATAAGATATGCATGTAATCCTATCACACTTCAACGCTACATTTATCATGTATCAGTTATCCGTATGACACTTCTTTTCAAACGTCTCAAACTTGCTCTCATCATTAGGACGCAAAATGCTAGTTTGAAGCTACTCTCCCTGCTTTACTGGAAGATAAATGTCTCGTTTATGCCTTGAGATATACAAATAAGTGAAATGTGTCATTTAATATGAACGATTGAACATTATAGACCCAAGCTTATAGCTACCTGTAGTCAACTAACATTAAGAGTGCGCTGTAGTGGCCGTGGCTTCACACATCTACAGTTTTCATCAGAGTTTTATGAAATGAACTTTGTTTTAAAACATTGGCTTTTCAGTGACGCCGCTGAGCCGAATTTCGATTTTCTCATTTAGAAGACCGTGATAAAGTCCAAAAACTAAAGAAACTTTCATAATTTTACTAGTAAACTCATGAAATTGTCAAAAAGTGTCCAGGGAAGTCCTTGCAGTACATTGTTATCTTTCAAATAAATGTAGGCGTGAGGCTTGTTTTTACATTAGTCTTATGGGACTAAAACAAAATGGCCGACAAGTACTGATATTATTTGAGTGTACAAAAGGTATGATGAACGTTGGATCAAATTATTGTTGGTCAGGTATTGAAGCATCTACAAAGCACTATTGTTGTATTAATGCGCTCAGATTATCCAGGCTATAATCAAGCTAATTGCTTTCAGTTCTCCGGATCAATGTTTAATTTCACAGCAAGTCAGAAAGCACTCACTGATTGTTTTTTCTTGGAATATAACCATTATGCTGTTTATTGAACACGCTGTAATCGTGTTAGACTATCAACGGCTTTCATATTCCACCTTTTCAACGATTCATTTGAAACAAATATGGTTCTTTGTTTGAGGTTTGCTGTTCACGATGGTACAATCTGAGGTTAAAACACTATTACAGGTGTTTTCCATCGTATTTGAGTTAGCAAAAAGTGCACGACATTTCGGGATCTGGAATCTGCTCCCGCCTTCAAAATATAAAATACTGAAGTCTGTTGTGATAAATATTGTTACTGCGATAAATCTTTAACAATATCTTTTTCTCAATAAGTTATTACTTATTAGTTATACTGAAGAGCTTTTGTAAATCCGGTTAACCTTTTACTTTGATACGTTTTATCTTGAATTGCAAACATTCGGTATATTTTTTGTTTCATTGTATATTATACTCGTACAACAATATTACCCTATCGATTCAATTTAAATGCGAATATGTAATGTATAACACTGAATATAATCGTAGTTCTAAAATACGATACTATAGAAATACGATTGAAGATGTATTATTGAAATTTTCTCAGTGTATTGCCCCTGGGAGGGAGAGGAGTAGGAAGGATGAACCCTCGAGGTAGTTGGTAGTAGCCACTTCGTTGCTAGATCAAGGTTCAACAAAATACTTGAGATCGAGTTATGTTTACCAACGGTTACTAGAAGCTCTCGAATATGGCATGGTTTAACTTACGCTCGTATTCCCTTCAAAACATATTTAAATTCTATGCCAAACAACTGTTTAGTACCTAATGTTGACATGAAAATACTGTACATAGCTCTAAATATACAATCAACAAAGGTTCAACATAAAATGTGTCAAAGGATTAACTTCAAAACTCAATCGGGATGAATTGAGTTTGTAGCCTACGTTCATAAGGTTTTCGTCGTTCAAAATTTAGGTGGTTCATATCGTACTGACAGGCAACTATCGTCACTTGTGTTGAAGTGTTTTGACTCGGTTTCGCAAAATATCTTGATATGCAAAGAAAGACTGATACAGGAGTCAGGGTTACAATGCAAAATAAGTTTAGGCATGCAATGTAAACATTTTTGTATAAATATCAAATCTCAAAATGGCATCTTGATAGCTTACTTAAAATAAAATACCAGATGTTTTCAGTTAGAGAAATTTAAAAGTGTATGGTTTTCAAATAATGAACTTTTAGATTTCGAAATTGTGGCAATTGCAAATGGCTATAAACCAAGCTCTAATTGTCTTCTACAATGATTAAACCTGCCCGTAAAAAGACTTCCTTCTGCAAATTTCTGTATACAACGGAGACAATAGAACAGTCCCAGTTTGAGCTAGATACAAGTTAAAGGATTTGATAAGTATCCGCCGTTTGAAAGTTAGTAGGGCGGGGTTGGACTATTGTAAATAGCATATAATATATGTACAAAACTAGTATGAAACTGTTAGATACCCTTCTAAATCTCTAGAAGTGTAGATAGTTGTGTTGACAATTTATCAACCGAGTACAATGTCTTCTACAACGGTGAGTAATGGGGCTGTTCAGCGATTAATCACGGCTTTTAATAAAGCCTCCACATCCAACCATCCTACGTTCTAGCAAAACACCTTAATGATTCTTAAAAAGTAAATTTACAATACAACATCGTTATTAAAATAATACTGTTTAAACGCTCAAACTAGTAATATAAAATACTATAAAAAGTTAAATTAACGTTAACTTAGGTGAAAACTTGCCAACAAATTGGGTGTTCTCATTGTTTATTTATTAATTATTTGATAAGTCAGTTCAGTTTACAAAAATATTGCATTGACTTTGTAAACTGTACCAGTGTAAATTATACAATATTGGTGAAATGAGAGTTGAATTTGTAATTTAAAAGTGAGTAATGGACATAAGCCACTGATAAAAACTACAATAAATTAAATTTTCCAGTGGTTTGACATCCTTAATTAACACCTGTCGTAAGCGATTTTAATTGTCGTTGTCAAAAGGCTTCCTTCGAAATGTTTTGAAAATCAGCACATAGTTATAGGTTTTGTTGTTAAAGCTTTTATTGTTTTGTTATTGCGTTTTATTATTATACTTATACAAATTTATTCGATAATAAATCAATGTATACCCAATGGAAAAATATAACAACATAGGAATTGCTGTTTTAAATTTACCTAATGAATGTAGCTTATTTGTGTATAATAGTTTAACCAAAGAAATTGCTAGTCTAGGAAGAGTGAGCTTTTTGTATGTAAATAAGCCGTGTTTGTTTTGTAAGTATATTTAAAACTATAGTAGAGTAAATAATAAGAGGGCCCCAAGCGTTGCTATAAAAATATTCAAATGTTACCACCAACAACAAACATATTAAACTTATAAGATGAGGAATCATAAATGTTAAGCTTAGCCGAGCATTCAACGGAATATTCCAATCTGTAAAATATATTTGACAGTATAGTATTAGGTTTTTCAATGCTTATGTTCTAAATTTGAGGAAAGAGTTTAATTTACTAGGCTACTTTTGCTTGAGGAGGTTATAGCTTGCAGTGAATAGAACTCTACATTAGATAACACGAAAATAATTGTTGGCTGATCTTGCAACGTGAGAATGAAATTCGTGGAGTATTAAAATAGTAGTTCCATTAAAGAAGTAAACGACAGTTGTTACACTAAATTCTGAACGGGGACGGACACGCGGTTTATTCTGGTTATGACTTGGATCAGTTTCGGCAAATTAAATTGGATAAATCTAATCCCTAACTTTTCTGATGTAACTTTTTGGAAAGGTTCCTTTTCATTTTTATTTACTGTATAATACATCCAAGTATGTTATATTTACCTATTATCGGTTTCAACTAGACCGATCAAGATAAAATGTTAATTAACGCTAGTAATTTTAGCTATAAACTCTCGGTTAGCTGCCATGATTGGTTTCTAAGAGACAACACTGGGGGTAAAGTATTCATGATGAAAGTGCGTTCTCAAGTCTTTGTCTTTTGATGTTCCATAAAATATGAACCAGCCAGTTATCAAGCATATCGGCAAACAAAGGCTGGCTGGAATACCAAAGGGAACGTTATGATACACTTTGTAATTTATCAAAGGCTTTGTAAGATATTTGAGAGTAGTACCCCGAGCTAAATCCTTTCTGCATGGTAACAAAATTAAAATTTCAGTTTTAAAACATAAACCTTTTGCTATCAGTTCTTTTTTTTTTTTGTTTGTTTGTGGATGGGAGACATTTTGAGTTTGAAATACTATTTCGAATGTTTTCCATCGTTAGTGAACAGGAAGGAAACAATGTTTCGGGATCTGCAGCCTGTAAAATAGCCTGAAATCGAAGAAAAGCTTTTAAAACTAGTCCATGTGTACTAAAACGTTCTTGTGCGTAGTCTGTTTTTTACTACGCAACTTCAATGTTTGGTATTAACTGTGCAAACCATTTACATGCAATCATTGATTCAGAACTGTTTATGTTCAAAACATGTCTCATGATGTTTGGTTTCCTAAGTTAGAACTCACAGACACAATCTCTAAAATTTAATCTTCAGCTTACCGGGAAATATAAGGCATTGTCACACGGCGCAAACTAAAGTCGACAATGGTTTACCTGGCTTAGCGGTTAACCTGCAACCTCAGCCGGGTTTGTGGTTTGACCAGCTTAATTGTCTAATTTTCTTCTCTTCAAAACTAATTAACAACAATTTTATTTACTGAAACTGTTTTTCAACAGTAATGCTTTCTATGCCCTGTTTTTCAATCACTTGGTTCAATCTTAAAAAAGGTGTTAATATTATATTCGTCAAACAATCCTAGTTGCATGCACTTGAAAAGGTTCCAGTTAACTTTGTAAATAGCCTGAATGTAAACATTTAAACATCTTAACTTGAAATGAACACAAATTATCCAATAAAAACTTTATAGCTGGTGAGGCCTTTCAAGAACCATGTTCTCATCTACAAACCACAACAACATCAGCGAGGTAGATGGGAACATGGTTCTAAAAACTCAACTATAACGTTTTAGATAATTTGTGTTATTAAGTAAAAAAATTATAAAGTTAAAATTATAAAAAATTATAAAATTATAAAGTGAGGAGGATTACACTTCAGAAACCTCTAAGTATATAAAGCTTGAAAATAATTATGTTTGAGAAGTTATTTTTTAAGGAAAAGTTTAAGAGTGTAGCAACAGTTTCGAAACCAACTGCATGTGCGTAACTAACCTTAAACAAAGTAAACGTTAGTTTCTTGTGCATATAGTGTTTTGATTCAGTAAAATAACTTGAAATATATAAAAATAAATTAAACCTGACAGCCAGCTCAGTACATCAGATGGTTTTAGAGTGTGAGATACAGATCGCATTAGACTGAGTGAGTCTTAGAGGAAATGTGAAATGTAGATCGGACATCTACACCACTAATGGATTGCAAAGCACTATCAAGTTACACGTAGACTCAAACTGACGACAAGTCTTGTATAGCGACAGTACAATTTCTAACTCAAAATTATTAGTTTGTTTTATAAACTAGGAAGAGTTAGGTTTATTAACTATACATTTTTGACGGTTGTAAAAACCACAGGGTGGCTATAGAATTTCCTTTGGAAAAATGAGATATTCAAGCCATCAGTGTGGTAAGTCCCAGGCCCGGGATCATGAAGTGAGTACCAATTCTAAGCACGTTACCCCAGAACACGTTTTGAGCATTTTTCTACACTTTGTAAACATATGTTTTGTATATGTGTATAACTTGTATATATGTGTATCATCTCTACAGGTCGTATTCTTTGTCCGATTTTCACAGCACTTTTCGCCAAAGTGGTTTTAATGATTATTTTAATGAAATCACAGTATTGTCCAACTTTGATTTTATTTGAAATACATCTATATTTTATTGTTATACATCGATATACCAAAGATTATGTAAATCCATCAAGTCGTTTTCAAATACGTTTTCCTTTTATGATATGTAGTATGACGTCCAGTCACTTCTGGTGAAACAAAACTTACTACAACTGCACATGTTCAATGCTTGTTCATCGACAGCTTACTCGGTCTATGTCTGAAAACCCTTTATTACGTTGTGCAATTTTTTGTTTCATAATTCTTTAAACATGCATAAATATTGCCAAAATAACATCGGATGAAGTTTAATATTTTTAAAGCATTAAACCCCCTTATTTAGAAAGCTACCCTCTCCCACCAAAAAAGGGAGTTGCGGTGGTCCGATTTTTCTGACCAACGAACTTGACCATAGATTTTTACAAAAGCAACATTTGTAGCAGAACCGGTGCTCATTTCATGGTCCCGGATCTGGGTCTTACCATCCTGACGGCGTGAATTTCCTATTTTCTGAAGGATATTCGATAATAATGCATTTATAGTTATGCTGCGAATTAGAATTATATGAATAGCTTTTTCTAAAGTACTTTTAGTACATACTTACTATATGTATAAGAGGAAAATCGACAACTAAAGAATGATGAAGTTAAAGTGAAATAAAATCAGTCATATTAAAAGTTAACCTTGACTCAATAAATTTCTAAAAATAAGAAAAGAAATATCCATTTTTGAAACTTGAAACAGTTTTGTAAAACACTCTTCTATAATGAATGAAAGGGGTTTTACATACACACTTTTTACATGCAGGTAAAAACCCCACATGCATGTAAAATAATCAACACTCAGCTATAGACTGTATAATAATCGTATCATTATAATCAATCATACAGTAATCTATTCGTTAAGACTATAACTAGCTTCACTAATATAACGTTAAGAAACACCCTGTATAGTCAGACTAAGCTAACCTGTGAAAGCTAAGCTAAGCTAGATTAACTAGTCGGGGATATCAATCACACTGTTTTGTCAGCACCTCCAGGTTTAGGTTCAGGTGTAACAACAGTCAACACTGACAGAGCTGTACAGATTACATCGTCACTCAGTTACATTACACAGAGTGTCCACTTACTACGAGATCAAACTTCACCAGGTGATTTGTCAAGTCAAAATAAACAAAAACACATCATATCTGGCTTGGCTTTCCATCTGTCTGTATGTGTGTGTTTACGTATCAAGTTAGACAATTTAATGTGGTCACTATTTTGAAACTGGCAGTAAAAGTTATTAAAATTTAATTTTAAATATTGGTCTTCATTATATTAAAAGGTGCGTACAGTTTTGAGTTTATGACTCAATCTGTTAATCGACTTCGAAGCTATAAATCTTTTCGTAAAACACACAGACAGATGGAAAACTAAGAGAAACAAGACTATATGTGTTACTGGAAATGTTATGTTTGTTTTGACTTGACAAAACACCTGGTGAAGGTTGATCCCGTAATCACTGCACACTCTCAATGTACACGTACTACTCGTATTATATATAGTATACTCTCTTCTATATACACACAATATGGGTTGCATGACTTCTTCTTGAAGTAAGCACGTTGCGGTCGCTTGAATATATTACTACCAGTGAAGATGTTATGACTTATTCTTTAATTATATTTATTTTACAGTTCCTAGTGGTAACTTAGAAGCAAAATCACGATTAAATTAATTTATAGAACACAACATTGAAAATTATTCAAATAAAAAATAAGTATTACTCTAACAATTTCAAAATACAAACAATGAAAATTCAGTTATAAAACAATGAAAGGCTACAAGAAATCCAGGCTACGAAGACGGGATCAGATTGCAGATTCCGAAACGTCTTTATATTTTTCTAACTAACAATGAAAAATGATCGCAATAATAGTTCAACTTCTGAAATCCTCCCATCGCCAACAACAAACATCAAACAAAGTAGGCTACGCATTACGTACCTTCTAAAAAAGTACGCAATCCAACTAAATTGTATAAATTATTTGTTTTTACAATGAAGATTTCAGAACTGTTCTGCATACTTGGTTTCACTTTTCCAAATTACTTTAGTTTTTGTTCAAATGCTGTGAATATTCATTATAGTTCAAACTGTTTGAAAACATTGTTCAAAAAGACGTGAAACAAGAGTATGCTTATTGTTGTGGCTATAGTAATGGTGTAGCTAATAATGACTTATATAACAAACTAACACAGCACCTGAAGCACAGAGATATAGCGTCTACAGATGTGCTATGGAATAGGGAGATATTCTTTAAAGTGCATTCATAAAAACCATTACCAAGCGTGGTTACCATATTGTGCGGTGATTAGTGACCAACCCTTCTGCTGAAAGATTAATTGGATTTGGGGTTTGAAACAGAAATGTATTGATAACAAAGACATAGACGTCTGCAAAGGGTTTGTTATCTGTGGTCATGGTTAGATATACTATTTCCGCGCCCAGATTCCGTGCTGAATACATATTGTGAAGCGTTTCACAAACATTACTCGTCTTTACCAGTTTAACTGCAAGCTGGCTGAATGAACATTTACTTGCATCCCCGATGTTGAAACAGATGTTACTCACACAAATAAGAAATGAAAATCTCAAACTCATGAATAACCAAGGATATGGACAGTTCTACTCTGGTGTGTTTCTTTATGTGAATACTGTGCTAATTGTGTTCTAAATTATACATTAAACCTAATGGATTACTTAAATCCCATGGTTACAAATTATAAAAGTTGTCTCTGTCCCACGTAATGCTGCAATAATATGCTTCTTATCAATTCATGCATAGCATTAGGAACATAAGCAGGCTTTTCTACTCAGCTTATTGTATTTATTTAAAGACGGGTGTTCTTTTTTCTTAAATGTTTTGCAAATGGAAATTCATGTTTTTTTGTATACTTTAAAGTTAAAACTAAAGTCATAAGAACCATTACACGCTAATTTTTGCTTCAAGGCCTAAGTATATTTGTATAAATATTGCTGTCCATTATAGGATACCTATTGGTATGGTAATATTGGCGGAACCCAGCTGAAAGAACATTAAAATGCTAATCGCGTCCCAGATCAAATCTCCAATTTCCTCTTATGAATAGGGCAGTAGGAAGGTTTATCAATCTTTATTGCATACAACAACACAGTGGACCATAAACAAATGTGTAATTCTCAGCTGTAGTTATGTTTACACTTTCGATTGTTTCAACAACGTGACACACGGCTGGTGCCATTTAAGTAAACACAGAGCAACATCGTGCTATCTTACTAATCTTACCAACTCGCAATCGTATTGGGTCGTCTTATTTTTCGCAAAGAAGGTTGCTTTTGATTAACCACGAAAACACTAAAAATATTGCCTCATGAAGCTCAATTTCAGCTAAATGTCAGCATAAATACTGGTTATAACCGATGTTACACAAAAACGCTGTTGAAGACGATGTCCTTGCAATCTGCCCTCAAGAACGTCGAATCGAAACGTTCTTAAATTAGCCTCGTTATATATTATCAGTTAACTAACTGGTGATACATTATAGAAACTGTTTTATATTATGTTTCAAATTGTAATTTGGTACAGGGTCAAGATATTCACTCTTATGAACCGCGGTCAGGTTTAACATTTAGATAAGATAGCCATAGATTGCAAGCATATGAAAGTTTACCTATGCAAGCTGGCGTAAAACATGATCCATAATGCGATAAAATGTTCACTGCCACTGTTGTCTTTTTTTCAAAACAGGTTTAAAGATTATTTGTTAATTAAAGCTCTTTACTCTGTTGCAGAGTTTATTACAGAATCTGCTCACTTACCAATAATCAAAAAAATCAATCAAATAAAATAAAAACAGGCTAATCTACGAAATATTGTTGTTTTACTAGTGGCTTATGTCCATCATTCACTCTTATGTTTTAATTCACTCTCATTTTATTAACATAGTAACATTTATACCTTTTCATATTCCAAGTCAACACAAAATTCTTAATAAACTGACTTTTCGGCGAATTAGAATTTTAGAGAAATCCCCCACTGTTCACATTGAAAGTATGTTAAAACTTTAAATCGCCTTAAGCTAAGTATTTAATGGTCGGAAACTGCAAGTAAAACTGCCGGTGCGGTGCAAATAAGTTTGAAATGGTTAAGTTTGAAATGAAAATGCAGATGACGTTTATGCATATGTGTGAATAACGTTTGAAAAATGTTAATACACATGATTGCTATCTAGTATTGCCAAAACCATTGTACTCGTATCTAAGAAAATTTGACACAAATTATCTTTTAAAGATGATAAGTAGTTTATGAACAAATGTTTTTGTACAATATTTGTTTAACAAAATATGGAGGTTTGTTTGACCAGTTTCGCCTATTTTACACAAACCGCACCAAAAATAAAAGTTACAAAGTATTTTCAAATTCAAAAATAAGATTATTTGTTTTTATTAACAAGTATCTACAGTAAATACAAGAGCACAATAAATATAACTTCCAATCGAATGAAGTGTGATATAAAAATAAATTACTCATTACTGTATGTGTTGAGGTACCATCAAAATAAATACTAGACGTCTTGAGTTGCAACCTTGAAAAAACTATGTACAGAATATAAAATCAATCAGTCTGTCTATTTTATTTCAGGTAACATGTACACTTTCATTTCATCGAATAAGTATGTACTTCGAAAGGTCAAAGGTGTACTTAATAGGATGTTCAATTTTGTCTCTATCAGCACATCTGCTTAAACTAAATTTATATTCTACAAATATTAACTATTTACTCTGAAATAATTTACTTTTTAATTTTACATTCCAATTTTTACAGAAATCATGTTTAGTGTATAAAGTTTCTCATCATCTGCAAATGTTTGTAATCCAACAGATATAATTACTGCTAAAGTACAGCAGTTATAACAGCAGTAAAATGTAATTGCTATAACGTTAAGAAAAAAACTGTGCAAAAACTAAATTTGTATAGTTAATTATGAGAAAAGCACAGTTTCAGAGAGGGAGGTATAGAAAAGCTAATTTCATCTAGCGGGATAAACAAGCAAGACTTGGGCATGTTTACCTCTAGTTGCATCAACCCCTTGACGCAAGTTTATTCGTCTGTGTGTATACTGAGGAATACAAGAGTACTGCATTCATGACGATATCGAACTTTCCAACGAGATTTCAACGTTTGAATTCCGTACAGCTTTTCTCCACGATGTTATTAAAATATAAAGTACATTATGACTAAATAGAATAGGGGATGGGGAATCCCTCGCATATCCTTAAAAATTATCCATTAATTAATGTTTAACTCAGTAACACAGTACTGGCACAAATGAAACAGTAATATTTCTAACTCAGTAACGTAACTGGTTAAAGAAATTATGAGTTAAACTAATACTTTAATAATATGTTACAGGACAAAATTGGTGGGAATTCAGACGAGAACAGAATTGCTGCATGGGATCGTGGTCACACTGGAATGCCAAAAGCGATTCTGTGAACGGAAAATGCCTCGTAAGGCTCTGGTGGTCACACAGAAATTCCAAAACGATGCTGTAGAACAGACAAGTGCCTCATGGCAGGCTCGTTGGTCACGGAATGCCCAAGCAGAGGCTGTGAACAGAACAAATTGCCTCCTCGTAAGGCTCGTGGTCACACTGAAGGCCAAAGCGAGGCTGTGAACAGGCAGGAGTGCCTCAAGGCTCGTGGTCACACTGAAGGCCGAAGCGAGGCTGTGAACGGAGCAAATTGCCTGTAAGGCTCGTGGTCACACTGAAGGCCAAAGCGAGGCTGTGAACGGAGCAATTGCCTCGTAAGGCTCGTGGTCACAGAGGCAAGCAGGGCTGTGAACGGAACAATTGCCTCGTAAGGCTCGTGGTCACACTGAAGGCCGAAGCGAGGCTGTGAACAAGCCAATTGCCTCGTAAGGCTCGTGGTCACACTGAATGTGATGCTGTGGGCAGACAGAATTGCCTCGTAAGGCTCGTGGTCACACGGAATGCCAAAGCGATGCTGTGAACGGAGCAAATTACCTCGTAAGGCTCGTGGTCACACTCGAAGTCCTTGAAGCGATGCTGTGAACGGAGCAAATTGCCTCGTAAGGCTCGTGGTCACACGGAATGCCAAAGCGATGCTGTGAACGGAGCAAATTGCCTCGTAAGGCTCGTGGTCACACTCAAGTCCATTGAAGCGAGGCTGTGAACGGAGCAAACACCCACCTAACTTCGCTCGTAACGCCCGGCAAATAGAACGACCGAATTTCAAAGCGAGGCTTTGAACAGCGAATAATATTAAAAAACTGGTAAGGAAATTCCATTCACTCATGCAAGCGGCGCTTTAGCGCTTAGCTGCGTGTCAGCCTGGTTGCATATCGTATTTTGAACCTCACCGTTTATTCGCTTATTGAGGTGTAACTAGCGAAAGCCCCAAAAGTGTAATAAAATACCATGAAATAGCCACCTAAAATGGTATTGGAAGTTGGATCATACTGGTAATTATTGTTCAAAGATGGTCTTACTTCTTTAAGATAAAAGTATAAATTAAGTTTGAGCTAAATCCCATAAAAGGTATGGAAGATAATAAATAATTAATTAGTGATAAAAGATGTATATATCTGGGAAACAATAAGTTGTTTAAAGAACGCCATTCTTTATTTTCTTTAATTTTGCTTCATTAAACCTAACCCCTTTGAATTTGTGACAGCTTTTTATCTATCTATGTTATAATTACATTTGGAGAATAATAGCTACAATTTCTATAAAAATAAATTATAATCCAGTAAAGTACGTTTTAAAATATGTACAATTATATATTATCTAGATAATTGAAAAATATTAAAATTACGTTACAGATTTTATTTTATTTATTTGTCATTGGTTATAATCAGTTAATGACATGAAACCGATCAGAGACAAGCTCTTAAATTCGCATGTTTACGCCTAATATATTGTTTTCGTTTAAAACTGTTAAACGAACACTTAAATATGTTTTTATTGCGACTCATGATTCCTTGATAGGACTATTTGCTACGCTACATTAATCATTTCAATTTACCTTCATTTATCTGAGAGCTGTAACATTTTATGTTTATAATAATTGATCTTGATAATGGTTTTATATAAAGCTATTGAGTGTCAAGTATTGTTCACATCCTTCAACAGGTCAAGAGTTGTTGTATGATGATGATGAAAATGTCCATATTGTGGTTACCGTTCATTGTATTGCTGTTGTTCTGCTTCGTAGAGGTTGAGAACAGGAAGCGGAGTTGGGACGATCGTTGGGTACCTCCTACCACGGGTAAGCAATAGTTGTACATAACAAATTTCAAAACTTTATATATAATGTAATGTTAAGTTTACGCCTGACGAAGAAAGCCTAGCTATCGAAAGATCTTGTTAACCAATAAAAGTACCAAATTAAAGTAATTTAAAGTGCTGTAAAAGGCTTTTTAAAGTGTTTTAAATTTATCATATACGTTCCAATATTGGAGCTCATAGCCCTCTCAATAGTTGTATGGTTTTCAATACAGCTTACTCTATATTGTAAGCCACGGATTGCTTCTGTTTGGGCAGTTTGACAACTATTATTAATGTATTCAAAGGATTTGAATATTATCATTTCAAACCAAGGTAATTGTCAGGATTAAATTACAAACAACCGTTTTAGGACATTGTTTTTCGAGTTTTGCTACGATGAAATAGGGCAATGTTACTTTTATGTAATTTTATAAGATATATAACAAATTTTCTATAGTTTTTCTGAATTGGATTTTGTTGAAAGTATAAAGAAAAGTATAACTCAAAAAATATAGGTTTTTTAACGCCTTGGACTTGTTTCTTGGTTGGATCACCTTTTCATTGTTTACCTTCCATACTGAGCAGCTTTAACCTTTAAAACAAAAAACGCAAAGAGTTTCAAATCTTTAAAACAAGTTAATGTAGTGTGGATTAAGCCTTTACTTCCCAACAGCAGTTAAACAACTGTGGTGTGTGTGTTGTAGGTTGTGTGTTTGGACACGTGATTTACAAGCCTGGGCAGAAGTGGAGTGCTCCGGGAAAATGTGCTCAATACACCTGTCAGTCTGCAAACACTATCAGTGTTGAACCGTAAGTCTGTAGAAGTATAGTAGCTTACAGTATTAGAAAATTATCTGACTTATAAAGTACTGACTTTATGATCAAGTGTACACAACAGTTACACACCTGTGAATCTTTCTCCTTCAAAACTGATTCTTCCCCGCATCAGTGCAGTGCTTACAGCGCTACTGTAACCATTGTTAGCAATGATGAGAACAATTTTGGTTGCATAACCTTTGGTTGCTTCGTCACATTTCCATTGAGCCTAAGATGTTTTGAAGTTAACTCTTTTTCAGACGTGAATGAGCTTTAGACAAAGACAACTTCGGTCAGTTTAGAGTTGGAGAGATGTGGAGGGTGACGTACCTGAATTATATGTTTACAAGCCAAAAACACTTAAAAAATGTATGTAAAACACATCCTTTGAAAATATAATTTCACAAAGTTATTTTTCAGATGCGCAACCAAAACATCTCTGGGAATCATGGGTGCAGGAGTTGAGTGCCGAGAAATTCCCGGGAATCCCTCAAGCCCTTTTCCAGGCTGTTGTCCTAAATTTAACTGCATCATTGATCCTTACCAGTCAGACCAGCAAGGGCAAGGACAACTTCCCTTTCCCGGTATACCACCAAACCCACCAGGCTCTTTTCCCGGCATACCACCATACCCACAGTCGCTTTTCGGCGTATCACCATACCCACCAGGCGCTTTTCCCGGCATACCACCATACCCACCAGGCTCTTTTCCCGGCATACCACCATACCCACCAGGCCCTTTTCCCGGTATACCACCAAACCCACCAGGCCCTTTTCCCGGTACACCACCATTAACACAATATCCATTTCCCGTTGAACCACCAAACCCACCAGGCCCTTCTCCCGGCATACCAAAATACCCACCAGGCTCTTTTCCCGGTATACCATTAAACCCACGATGAAGCGGGTGTTAAAGCAGCGTTTCCTTTTGGGATTTATAACTAACGATTTGTGTCTCATCAACTTAGAAATTTAATATGTTATAGGTATCATAATGAAATAAATATTTAAATTGGAATGTGAGTAGTATATTTTTCTTCCTGCATTAAATAATACTATGGTCCGTTCAACAAACAAATTGCTTTGTACAACTTGTCCATTATTATTCTGATGAACTGAAACGATGTGCAGAATTGAGTTCATTTTACATGTGTCCATTGATTCCAGTTCCATTCATTGAACTTTTCCGGCTTTAGCCTCTTGTGGTTAGCCAAAAAAAATGGTAGTATTAGAATAGTTGAACACCCTTTAAAGGAAAATGCGTGGTTCGTGGAACTAACATAACTAAATATTAGTTCTGAGCCAACCTTGGTAGTTTTGAAACATGCCTACAATATATCTTAACAAACTGCAGACGGCCTGAAACAAAAACAACTTATGACCACAAATAAAACAAAAACATTTTAAATGATTAGCTCTATTTTCAAAGAAAATTCGCTAGGGAACATAGTTAATTTCGCTTAAGGTACATCTGAACTAAAGTATACAGAAGTAGAAATATTAAATATTAAACAGGCCATGAGGATTATATCCTATCTTTGTTTGAGGTTTGGTGTTGACGATGGGAGGATTTCATTAATTGAACTATTATTGCGGACATTTTACTTCGTTAGTGAGCAAAGGATCATGACGTTTCGGTATCAGCAATCTGATCCGTCTTCAGACGAAGGTAACCGTAAACACAACACAATTAGAAAATCAGCCAGCCCAAAGTAATCAGTGTAAGCTGACCAGTCAAACACGACCATACAATGATAGCTGTTAAAGTAAGACAACTAAAGTTAAATCTTAAATGAAGTAGCCTAGAAAACAATACTACTCGTACAAACACAAGGCACTCTAAAAAGTGAACAACAACCACAATAATTTAAAAGAAAATAAAAAAACACGTTCACAAAATAGGTCCCAGCTTACCATGGTGGACTGGCTGGTTGGCTTGTGGCAGGCCCATTCCGACGCTGGCCAACTGGAAATGAGAAACACGAAAATTCCTATTTATGCACAACCAATAGAAGAAGGGGCATCTTGCACGATTTAATTTCTCTGTGGTTTGTTTACCATGATGTGAAATGTGTGTGTTGTTTCTTGCTTTTGAAGATTAACTTGAAGTGCATGATTGTTCCTACGTTTGAGTTCATTTTTAATGAGTGGTAGCCATAGGGGCCTTATTTTAACTGAACTTTTTAACCAGTTTTTTTAGCGCAACCGAAAGTGGTACATTTTATTAGAGGAAACAAAAGTACCTTTTAATGCACACTGACACTTTGCCCAAGTTTTCAAAATAGATCATTGGGGGGGTTGCCCCACAAATTTCATAGGGCAGCCCCATCGAGTGACACCTCATTTTGAAGGTCTTAAAAAATGTTGATGAGTGCTGAAAACTAGACGTCTTAACCAAAAAAGAAATAGCGTCCATTTTAAGTTACACAGATTTGTATTATGCGAAAGTGTGAAAACACCTTTATAACCAGCGTACCGAACTCGGTACATTTTATTAGGAGCCAAAAGTACCTTTTAATGCTTACTGACACTTTTCCCCAGTTTTCAAAATGGGTGATTGGGTGGAGGGGCCCCATAATTTTCATAGGGAAGGCCTCTCTATCAACCAGTGCAAAGTTACTTTCTGATTTGCTAAGAGTGCGGGAAAAAACCTAACGGGTCTCCACTTTTATCAGGAGACACGTGCACAGTGCAAACAGCGTAGAGTTACAGGCCGACACGCAGCTAAGCGCTTAAGTGCCGCAGGCATGAGTTAATAGATTTTCCTTTACAATTATTTACTCCAATTGACCCACTTACAGCCTCGCTTCGGCATTAGGCTGTATCTACTATTACCACGGGCGCTGCGAGGCTGTACGCTTCAACCTCAGACTTAAGTGCACCATTATCATGAGCTACGAGGCTGTTCGGTATACCAACAGCCTTGCTTCGATTCTTGGCCTCAGACATACGTATTCTTTTACTGCAAATTGTATTACATATCGTTATGTAACAACAAATCTCATAGAAATAGGTCTATTCATTCCGCTGTTATAGCCAAAAATGTTGGCGGCCATTTTGAAACAACTTAATGGATTTTCATAATGCTTTCATAATATCATCAAAATCGGAAGATATTTACTGTTTTTAAAGCATAAATTAACTCCCTTTTTTGAGAAAACTCCCCCCTTCCCAAAAAGGGGTTGCGGTCCGATTTTTCTGGCTAACGAACTTGACCGATATATTTACAAAAGGAACATTTGTACCAAATTTTATGAAAGTTGGACACAAAATACGAGCTGTAGAGAGTACACACATATATTCAAATGTATATAAAGTAGGAACAAAATGCTCAAAACGTGTTCCAGGGGTCAGGATCGGAGCTCATTTCATGGTCCCGGGTCTGGGTCTTACCATGTTGACGGCATGAATATCTCATTTTTCCAAAGGAAATTCGATAATAAGGAAGCTGTGACAGCGTCAATATGAAGAAGTGTCAATATTTTAACGTCAACGTCGCACTTCACCAACTCTACAGAGTACTGAAGACAAGTCTCAGAGTTCATTGGACAGCTGATAAAATCTATCTAGCTGCAAATTATAATCGAGAATTCGACACATATAGAAAGTAAACACACACTGATTAATAAAAACATTAAACAATCTAATCAAACCTTCCTCCTGCTACCATTTTTTGTTTGCTTTGTACAACCTTTACATTAAAGTTAGAAAAAACATCGCAAATTGTTGCTTCAGATGAGATTTTGGTACACTTCACCCCAGATTTACCCATTGCTGTGTGTTGTGATGCATCTCCATTTGGACAAGGAGAAACGTTATCCCGCGTGTATACAAGTGAGAGACCTGTTATGTTTATCGCACTCTTAGCAAATCAGAAAGGAACTATGTACAGGCCTTAGCCTGTACGTATTGGACCGTCAAAACGTGTTGATCAATTTCTGAGAAGAAGACACTTTACACTGGTAATAAAACTTGCAGTAAAGGAAAACGTAAGTCTGAGTGAGGCCAAAGGCCGAAAGAGGCTGTGAGTATAGCGAACAGCCTCGTAGCTCCCGTGGTTATGGACCATTTAAGTTTGAAGCCGAAGGTCAATGCGAGCTGTGAGTTGGTCGAATCATTTCATCTTGCTAGATATGAAGTTGATTAATGTTTTCGAGTTCATTTAGTTGAGGAAAACAATAGCTGATTAACGTATCGGTATACACATTTCCATTTACTGTCTTTTCAAATCTTTTCAGGGAGGGAGGAAGGCACACACGATTTCTCATCACACCAAAAATATACTTTAGGCGAGTCACTTCGTTGCTTAAAGTAATAATATAATAATAATAATAATATAGTAATAATAATATGTAAAACAACGTTTGATATGAGGATTTAAATAAAAATTTAAGTATTTTGATTTGATTTAAATCTATATTCGAACTCCACCGTTCTTTTATGTATGCAAATATAGGCAGCTTAAAGTCAGAGTACTTTGTAGGAAGTTGCAGTTCAAATATAACTACACTGAGACAGTTATGCAAACAACAATGGTTTCTATTTGCAATAGTCTCCAATAAGTTTCTCAAGTGATGACTGTAGAGCCTACTGAGTTGTACTCTGAGAGGAGTTGAATCCGTTTATATTGCTGAGAGCACTTCACTAAGAGAATAGTACTTGAGAAATCATCGGTTCACAGTAGGGTTATACAATAACATGCCAAATAGAGTGAAACACAATTTAAACATTTTAGCAGATTAAGTAAGAACCTGAAGTTCATTGGAACCCAATCATTAATTATTAAAATCTTACGATATCTGACCACAAAATAAAAATAAGCGTCTAAAATATTTTAAAGGAGGCACAACCTTGAGCTAGATGTAACAAGAAAGGCGTAAACAGTAAAAGTACACGTTTTATGAAACCTTCTAAGCTGGCCATCTCTTTTAAC
The DNA here is from genome assembly GCA_018831715.1 of Matsumurasca onukii. Lineage (NCBI taxonomy): Eukaryota > Metazoa > Arthropoda > Insecta > Hemiptera > Cicadellidae > Matsumurasca > Matsumurasca onukii. The sequence goes on along the minus strand of CM032062.1, from coordinate 19,303,130 downwards.
CACTTATCCAAGAGTGAAAATATTTTAAAGAAAGTAGCTTTTGAGACAGTCCTCCAGAAGACAGGAAAATAATTTGCTTCACAAAGAGATTACATTCAGCTTTTACAACGACTTACGTTGTTTTCTCACTACCGACGTCAAGCTGGTTATTTATCAACTCAAAATGGTTCGCAGAATTGATTACTTACAGCCTACAATATAGACAAGTTATATAAAATAAAAGTATAGACAGTTATATAGTTTTCTCATCACTTGAAATAGTGGAAACTAGCGGTCCGTGGCCGGTTGGTATGCTGCGTCTACGTGACGGAACAGGGATTTTAACATTAAAATTTGCAAACTACGTCAAAGTAAGGTAACGCATACAAATGTTAAAGATATTCATCTAGAAGCAAAGATAATCTTGTGCAAGATTTCTCTAGCGTTCTAGCATGTTAAATCAAAAAAATAATGTGTACTTTCAAAAAAGGTATTGTGAAGTTTCAAATTCTACGTCCTTATAAACAATAAAGTTGTACGTTCTGAAATAAAATAATTATGTTAAGCTTAGTGTTTTTTTACCTCTAGAGTCAAGGCCAATGGCTCTTGCTCCTAGAGAAACACTGCACCCATGTAAGTTTATTAACTATTTTTTAACATTAGTTACGTTTTTCCCCCATGTTATAAGCGATACCACATTCGGTGGGGGGTTGGATTTCCACCAGAAGTTCATAAACACGAGTTTTCATTAAACAAATTGTTTATTGACAGCATGGTAACAATACAGTGCGTGCGTCTTTCATTGATTTTGTTAATTTATGACTTTTTAAAAGCGTTAACCCGCAGCAAAACACGGGCCAGTCAGCTTGTGTTTTCTATGAAATTGGCTGGTCTCGCTTAAGAAACTTGCAGTCATGAACTTGGCTAACTCACTTGCCAAGTTTCTTGTTTCATGTGTGAAGCTGAACAGCAAAGTTGGCAAAGTCCTCTTCGCTCACTCATTAACACAACTCCACTTAGCAACGTTAAGTGAGAGAAGTGAAATAAGCTCCTCCCTCGTCCTTTGTTTATACAGTATATATAGATAGTTCAAATAAATATTGTGCGCATGTTCGATAGAACTCTATTAAAAATAAGCATAAAAGTATTTTGGGATTTGTGTCTGTACGAGTAAGTGAGCAGTTCAATCGAGTTGGGGACCAGAGGGGCACCCGGAGTGGTCGGTTCGACGTCGTGTTAGTAAAAGGTAAGGCCTTGATAACATTTTATATTTTTCACTTTGAATAGATATTTTATTATGATCATAGTGACTGCCCCCCCTGATCTTAATGTATCTCAAAGCCTGTATGTTTCCTGATATTTTATCAACGAATATTTTTAAAAGTATTAATCTTTCATACTTATAATTAGTTGATATATTTTTAATATTGTATTAATATTTTTATTTTGGTTTGAGAATTATATTAGTAAAATACATACAACTTTATATAACTGAATAATAGTTTATTTTAATAAATAACCTCTCACAAGTTTATTAGCGAGTATATATTATTTATATATAATAAGAAGTGACAACACTGACACCCCCAGGTTCTCGTCACATATCGCAAATATGTTATTTTTACTTTGATATGCAGTATTCAAAAAGAGAGGATTTTACTGCTGGCAAAAGAAACTCGTTTTCAGTTTGTCGTAGTATATGACTTGGAGAGTCAGAAACAAACAGGAAGATGACACTATAGAGCTGTATATAAAAAACTAATATCTTACTAGTCTATTGAAATAGACTTTTATGTTTACTAATGACCCGCTAAAACACGGGAATTTCTAAATTACCATAGGTAATGTTTTAAAACTCATATCGCGAGTATTTTAGTTAATGCTCTTGGAACTAAATAAAGTCAGAAAATCAAACTTATTTCGTCAAAAGTCTATGTAATATTTGCTGTCTTTAAGCTCGTAACGCCACCACTTTATTTTTCGGTAGGCAGTTTTATGACTTTTCATTAGTTTGTCATGTAAGTGATAAGGTTTATGAAATATTTCAAGTCGTCTTGAACTAAAAGATAAACCATTGAAAAACAAAACAGTGCATAGTATACGAAATATTTACATTGGCGCTGCTTTGTTGTACATATGCAAGGTTTGTTTTATAGCCACCGTTAATATACGAAGATGGCTAGCTATTTTCTTTAAAAGTTATTGACAAATCAATATTGTCTTGCTATGAAATAAAATTTACTTTATCTTCTTATTCTAAAATACCGGCGGATCCGTGGCGGATTGGTATCGCGCACGACTGGAGCTCACCCCTCTGGTGGCGCGGGTTCGATCCCCACAGTCACCACTTACATTATTTGTAATGTGACTATACGGTGACGCTAGGTAAAGGTCGAGGTTGAGTGGTAGAGAGGACTTTGTAGTCCTAACTTCACCTCGTTAAACAAGACAAACTTTACCTTTTTTATACCATTTATGGGCAAACCTTAAAGCAACGTAATAAGGTAGGATAAAATATACAGTTTTAAAAAATATAACCACATAGAAGACACGTATAGCAAACTCACTAATAATGGAACAATGGATTTAATTTTGATTGGGGTGGCTTTGTCGCTCATATAGCCTCTTATATTGTAGGCGCTACTTTAAAATGAATAATTTATAAACTTACTGCAGTTTTAAAGTGTCACTCTTTTGAAGTCTCTTGTTTCAATTAAGGAGAAGTTAGATATACTAAATTTCTAGGTACCGGTATTAATATAAATTGTATTTTTCATTTGGCAACCATAATGAACCTATCAGTAGAAGGATTTACATGGAACCTACCTATTTAGAAACCTCTGCCAACACTGTAAGCTAGATAATCTGAGACCGGCTTACTCTGGCCTAACCCAACCATTAACAACATAATATTTTCTTGGAATCTTGTTCAGCTTATGCATTCCTTAGAAAATGTATCCTTTGAAAGGCAGTGATGGGTCTAAGGAAAGGTATAGGTACATTTATAGGTACTAAATGTATATAAATGTCAACACTGCTTTACGTTTATAACTATGTCATTATAATATTTCTTGCATTTAATTTCAAATTAGCATTTAGTTAGAGGCTGTGTTTCTACCTATAATTATGGTAGTATTTGTCTATTTATATGTTAGGTTAATATTATTCTTTGGTGATCCAAAGCTATTATGTTGACCTTTAATGGGGAACTTACATACTTCTTATGTTACCCATTTCTATTTTAGTTTTCTCACCAAATATACTGCATCTAAAATGATATATTTCATTGTACATACATTAGTACAACCCTTGTACTAACCTATATTTAAATATTTTGAATTAATCCAACTGGTTTAGGTTGATATTTCTTATACTGTTCAATTAATGTGTTTATTTTTGGCAAATATCACCTCAATTAGTAATTTTAAGCCATAGAATTAAAAATATTTGATTAATGTTCACAATTGGTAACGTTTATTGAAGGTAACATTTCACCGATACTCGCTTGAAATACACAGGTGTTCTGTAACACTGAAGAAAGAGTTAAACAGTTTCCGAAGAGAGACAGAAAGTAATGTCTGAAAGTCGTGAGAGACGAAGTTTTACTTCCCATCTCGTTGATTTACGACCAGCCAAAGAACAAAGATGAACCTTGCTATACACACACCAGATCTTTCAGGGAAAAGATGTTCTTTCTGATTTTGAGGATGAACTTTTACCTCAATCAACTTTATGCTGCTAATGTTTTGGAGGAAATGTGTATATACTTTATTATATAGTATAGATCTCAATTTGTATAAACGCTAAAAAGCTAATTTGTTATGTCTAGAAAACAATATCTAACTCCATTATTACAGAATTTTCTTTAGGAAAGTTAGATATTCATGCTGTCAGCATGGTAAGGCACAGGAAATAACCATGAAATAACCACCGATCCTGACCCCCAGAACACGTTTTGAGAATTTGTTCAGGGCTTTTAATATATATAATGTATATGTGTCTATACTATAGGACGCATTATTTCGCACAAAGTTTGGTACAATTGTTCCTTTTTTTAACGTTTTGGTAAGGGTGTTAGACAGCGAAATCCGGCAGCCGGGCGTACACTTTTGGGAGGGAGTTTTCACCAAAAAGCGGTGTTAATGGTTTAAAACAGTTAACTCCATCTGATGTTGATTAAATGTTAAATAAATATGCATTTTATGTTATCCATCAATAATTAATCAAATAATATAAAATGCATTGCGTAAATTAAAAATGGCGGCCCAAAAGTGGTTTTTTGCTGTAACATCGCAATGAGTAGTCCGATTGTAATACAGTTTTAAAAGCGATTTACTTCTATGGTAGGTAGTGTGATATAATCAGCTGGCCGACTTGTTTTATTGTATTTAGAATCATTGTTTACTTTTGATGATGTTTTGAAGTTGTACACAATTACAATTGATCATATCTAATTTTACAGTTTTATATTATTTTACAGGTAGTAAACGTGCAGTATAAAATACTACGTAAGTTTGAGGCCGTAAGTCTGTGAAAATAGCCAGTCAAATCACAAATTGCAAAGGAAATTCGCTTCAATCTTGCCAGCGACGCTATAGCGCTTAGCTGCGTTTTGACTCGGTTATTTAGATACTACCGTTTAAACTGTACTTTCTTTCTACACAAAATATCATACAGTTTTATGAAGAAGCAATAATTAAAGATGAACTCCGATGACTATTGTTGCTAGTTTGTCGAAGATTTGTCGAATTATGGTTATGGTGAACAGAAAATCAATGATTGCTCTACTATTGAACTATAAATATTTTACGGCCACGCGGACATAGCAAAGTTTTTAGTGACGCGAAACTGAGGCTTTAAGAGGGGCTTAATGGGGGTTTCACTGAATATTGAGAAGGTTATTTATAAAGTTCTCTTTCCAGTTTCAAATAAAGAGGTTCTAGTCATTTACATACAAATTGATCCAACAACGCTCAGATATCTCTTTACAAAACCAGCTTGTAATGGATTCTTTCCTAAACAGACTTAAACTTATCAACCTAAGTTCTAATATCAGATTTGTCTAGTCTCCTACGAGATGAGTTTATCCCTTCAATTAATCTTGATAACATTCCCAACAAAGTATTAGAAAAAGAATTACTATGATTCAAAAGTAAAACTAATAGATAAAATTGTTCTACATCCTAATAACTGGGCATTTGAACCACTGATTGGTTATAAACATTAAACAAAAAATGACCTCCTAATATTGTAAATTGATGTGAAACATAATATTGGGTACAGGCCTAGAATGTTGGGATAGCCATAGCAAAATGGTAAAGAGCGTGCTTCGCACCAAATCGGCCCGAGTTCCACTACCGGGTACAGTAATATCTTTTCACAATGGCCACTCACCATGGTTCGGAAGTCACGTTAAGTTTGTCCAATCCATTGGTCGGTGGGCTATTAATTAATGACCCTCTACGAGTGGTCGGTGTCTCAAATAAAAGTATATTATTTAATTTAGAGTAGGCCTACAATACATTTACTTTTATTCAAAGAGTCACCACCAAAAATGAGGTTTTAATAATTATTAAAACCGTAAATTGCATTCGACTTTGGTGAAATTCGAAGTAAATATGTATTTTAATGTTACTTATTAATAAGCCAATAACTAAACAAATACATCGAGTAGTTTCAAAATGGAGGCCAAAAAGAGATTTACCGCTATAACAACGGAGTAACTAGTTCGATATTGATGAAATTTCAAAAACCTTTTCCTTTTACGGAATGCACTAAAACGTACAGTTAAAGAACACGTAAGTCTGTGGCCGAAGCGAGGCTGTAAGCGTAGCAAACGGCCTTCTAACGTCCGTGGTAATTGTGTACGAACAGCCTCTTACCGCCTATGGTAATGGAGCTGGAAAGCTGAGGCCAAAGGCCAAAACTAGGCTGTGAGCGTAGCGAGCTAGTTACAATTAGCGAATTAGAGTAATAAATTGCAAAGAAAATTCACCTCACTCACGCCAGCGGAGCTCTAGCGCTTAGCTGTGTGTTGGCCTGTTTTAAAACTCATCCAGACAAAAATACTACTCTTGCTATTTATGTGTTGTCCAAATAAAAATACTTACATTATTTGGCTTAGTTAACAAGTATAAATCACGTCCAGTTTCGAAGCTGGAGTGAAAGTCCTCAAACGGACTGTGTACCTCTCAACCGCAGACAGTTGGTAAGTAAATTAGGCTTTGATAGTTTGCGTACTTGACACATTCAATACCAGACTTTGAGCTATCAGCTGATCACGTCTAATCAAAGCAGTCAGGCTTATCAAAGCAGTCTGGTCAAAGTGGAACTAGCAGATCCTCTAATTGAAGTTGTGTATATCACACAGCGTGGTGGAATCCCCTAAGTAGCTTTGCCTCTCCAACAGGTTGCTCGTAGTCGCATCATGAATGTGTCAACGTCGACCTACTTCGTATGTACTCGTATTTATTTAGTCTACTAGATTTGCTAAGTCTTAAAAGCGAACCTGTTTATCGATGAAAGTTTTAGCTTCCAGCGATAAAGTGTAAATTTTCATTTGTACGAGTATATTAGTGAATTTCCATAGGAAACAAAACTCCTCATTTTTCTCGCCAAAGAGAAGGACACGTCGCCCAACATCTCTTGAAAAAATGGCAACAATTTGTATACAATATACATGTATACGATATATATATATATATATGAGTGGATACTCTTTAGGTCGCGTTTTTTATATGGTTTTCATGGATTTGGTACAAATGTTCCTTTTGTAAATCTATAGGATAAGTTTGTTAGATTAGGTCGTCCATTCCTAAATGGGGAATATTCACAGTTTTGTTTTACCTATAAAGCTGTAGCAATACCGTAAATGGATATACAGTTCCCTCTGTATTATTGAGTTTTACTCCCAAATAGATTAAAACCTCTCCCGCCGATCTAAAACTTACCATTGAAAAGTTATTTTAGTTTTATTATTTAGTCAGGATGTCTACACTTTTACATTCAGAGCCCTGGGCAGAAATTAATTTTGGTCAATAATAGTAAAATCACTGTATATTCAATAGAAAACAATGTACACAAATCAGCTGCTGTATAATTTACTAGCCTAGGTTTCCTAGAACTGCTTGTTTTTTTCTTCTAAACAAATAAAACTGTAACAGCTGATGTTTGTTTATTTAGAAATATAAGCTATGGTTTCATGGGAACTGGTGAACGCTACATTACGGCTTTAAAACGCTACATATGGCCAAAAACATATAACAGTGGAATGCGTAGTCCAAAAAAACCGTAAATGTGAGCCCGAAGGCCGAAGCGAGGCTGAGAGTGTAGCGAATTATAGTAACAAATTTCAAGGAAATTCTAGTCACTCATGCCCAGCGGCGCTTTGGCGCTAATCTGCGTGCAGGTTCGGTTTTAATTATTGGATCCCACCGCATTTTTGTACAAATAATTTCAAATCTTTACTTAAGAGTCTGCAGTACCCAGGCGTGACCTAGATGGGCTCCCCATAAGAGCAATGCAAAAGCGTTTACCATATAACTCTGCCATTTATTATGATATCATTACGGTTGATATCTCATCAGAAAGGTAATTTTATTATCTAGAGGTTTTGTTTGTTACTTTTTTGAAAAAACGTTTACTTTTACTACATTGAAGTAAACATTTTTTGTCTTTAGGATTTTTTATCTGGGTTATTTAAAACGTTAAAGAAAATCAAGCTAGCAAAAGCTGTAGATAATGTAATTGTCTTTGATATGCACTTTGTTTTATAAATTTATCTTCAGAATTGCTGGAGTTATATGGTTAATACGTAGCCATGTCCGTCTTGTTTTCAAATCTCAACGGCTGAGCGTCGCTTACTAAGTCTAGGATGTAAAGATCCAGTCGCGTGGTTGGTTGGTTGGAATGAAAGTTATGTGTTAAAATCGGGGCGTATGCCTACTGTTGTCATAAAATACGCGCGCAACACATCAGCTGAAAGTTTCCCTCCAACTGGAAAGGGCTTAGAACACCCCCCAAAACTTGAAACGCTAGAAATATATCAGTTTCGTGACTTCGTCTGAACCCTGAGGTATAAAGCATCCTGTTAGTTTGTGTATGTATAGTTTGTTTGTTATTGTGTTTGTTGTAGCCTAGTAATCAGTTGTGCACATCGCATCCAACTTCGGGTAAGTGTGCAACGGAAGGTCAGATTCAGACTGTGCTCCAGTTATGAACAATTTCGAACCAGGGTTACGATTTGGCTTGCTGCTCGTTACTTTTTCTAAGAGACTTCGGCCTTCTTCTAATAATAAGATCGCAGGACTAGTGTTTTTCCTTCCGTCGTTGTAGTTTTGGTGCTTGGTTAAGCTAAACCAGGCCGACACGCAGCTAAGAGCTAAAGCGCTGTTTGCATGAGTGAATCGAATTTTCTTTGCAATTTGTTACTTTTATTCTTTTAGTTTATAGCCTCGCTTTAGTATCAGCCATCCTATTACCACACGTAACAATTTTATTACCACATTGTAACAATGTAGCCTAAACCTATTTGAATTAAAACAATACCACAGCTGGAGAAATCAATCAGCTGATACAACTCAGCAGATAAAATATTAAAATGTGCGCAATACCATGTCTTTGATAACTGGTTTTTCTTTCCCACCCCTGTTTTATAAAAACTACATATAATTTTTAAAATGTTATTGAAATTTTTGCTCTTAATTTAGGTTCCAAGCAGTTCAAACGACTGTATAATCTACTAAAATTCAGGCAAAATCAAGGTTAAAAGGTTTTCAGTTATAGCTTTTAAACGAATAAAGATACGAAATTAAGTTTAATACAAAAGATACGTATTGTGTATATTGAGAATCATAGAAACATTTTTGCTGAAATCTTCGTGTACGATTTTCAGAGAATAATGTTGCTAGATCTAACAGGTCAACTTTAATCCGTTTTGGACACTTTATAGTTCCCACCCGGTTATACGTTTCATTCAAATCTTAATATTCATTTCTTTGCAAAATATAACATGTACCTAATATTAATTTTATCTTTGTCGAGAGATGCCAATCAATCTTTGCCACCAGTATATAGTAGCTTCCTCCATGTTTGTCGGGAATTTGAGTGCGCCTGTGATTTTGAAGAAAAATGTTTTACCGTGACGTATGCCTTATTGTTGTCATAAATTACGCGCGCAACTCATCAGCTGTGAGCCCCTCTCCAGCTGGAAAGGGCTTAGAAAACCCGCCAACCCTATAGAAACACTAGAAATAATTAGTTTCGTTGTATCCTGAGGTATAAAGACTCGGGTAGGTGTCGCAAAGTACGTCAAAACAAACTTTAGGATCCTATAACAAAATTTCCCAAAGGGTTTCAAAATCCTTTTCAAAAGTTAAGGTGGGGAATTTAAAACTCATCCCGCATAAACACATATAAATATTTGGAAAGATTGTTCACAGTAAGGGCTACTTTTGGTATAATACTATTAAAAGTTAACAATGAAGTACCCTGAATCAAATTTTAATCACGACTAGTTTCAGGACTGAGCCCATTATCAAGTATACAAATATAGTCTAGCTACATCTAGGTTACATTAAATACAATTCTAAATAAACACATATGGAAAAATTAATTGTTTTTAGGCAGAGTATGAATAATTTGTCTATAAAATGACTTTTTTCCATATGTGTTTATTTAGTATTATCTGTCTAAATACTAGGCTCTATTGTATACACTTGATATCGTGATACATAATTAATACTAATAATTCTATATATGTTTAAAAACGTTGAAAAAGCTCAAAACTTGTTCTGGGAGTCAGGATCGGTGCTATTTGATGGTCCCGGGTCTGGGTCTTTCCATGTTGATGGCATAAATTTCCCACTTTTTTAAAGGGAAATTCGATAAATAACTTGATATACCGTCATCTTTAAGTGGTTAGACTCCGTTGTCTTCGTTCCTTCCATTGTTTGATCCATTCATTCCATATCTCCTTATTCCATTCATTCCACCATTCCATTTCATTTCATTCCACCATTCCATTCCATTCCAATTCCATTCCATATTCCATTCCACAGTTGTTCCATTCATTCCATTCAGTTATGTCCTTCCATTCATTTACATTTACTTCCATATTCTTTCCATTCATTTACAGTTATGTCTCCTTCCTTATTCTTTCCATTCATTTTGGTTACATTTCACCCCATTCTTATTCATTCATTTATTGTTCAGCCCCTTATTCTTATGACCATTCATTCCACATTCAGCCCTTATTCTTATGACCATTCATTTACAGTTATGTCTCAGCCTTATTCTTATGACCATTCATTTACAGTTACGTTCACCCTTATTCTTATGACCATTCATTTTACAGTTACGTTTCAGCTATTCTTATGACCATTCATTTACAGTTATGTCTCAGCCTTATTCTTATGACCATTCATTTACAGTTACGTTCCTCCTTATTCTTATGACCATTCATTTACAGTTACGTTTCAGCCCTTATTCTTATGACTTAAGAGCAATTTTCTCTTCTTTTAGCAAGTTTGCTATATTGGTTATACTGCTCATGAGGACGCGTCGTGTTTAGAGATTTACTTCACTTATTGACACTTTGTGGTTTCTAATCTTCTAACGTGATTTCTAAATTATACATATTTTCTAAACGTTTCAGGGGTACCATATTGCAGTACCGTAAGTTTTGTTTGAGACAGAACGGAACCATTATCATTTATATCCATCACATGAGTTTTCTTCTTTTACATAGAAATCCCTATCATAAAGATATTTAAACGGGACCACTATGGAGTTAAGATCTATCAATCAGTGCAAACTGGGTATAAAATGATGGCCGCGTTAAAAAAGTTGTTCGTGAACAGACATGAAAAAATCGCCGCAGGTCAACTTGTATATAAGTTGTGTCGTGTAGTACCTAACCGCTTGTTTTGTGTGTAAATCTTGAGGACTGTTTGACATTGTTGTATACCCAATGGCAGATCCAAGATGTGTTAGCAAGTGAAATTGGCATAGGTAAACAATAAATGTATAAACAAAAGTTGATTAATAGATTGTTCGTGGACTACTGTATTGTAACAAAGGCATTTCAACAGTAACAGTAGCCTATATTTGCGTCTCCATAAATGTACAGATGCTTGATATATCCATTAAATTCTCAGCATAATACGATGTAAACAGCCAGCTTAATTCTTGTATATTTTACTTCCTGAAATGTTGTGCAGGTGAAAAGTTGATAGGCCTATTTAGTTCCACCGAAATCGATTGTGTACTACTCGAGTTATATAAAATTTCCCTGGACATTATAATTCTTAATTTTAGAATGCATTTGCTAATCATAAATCCATTTAGCAATGGAAAAATATTACGAAATGTACTGTTCGCACTTCGCACAGCTTTTGGGTCTCATAGCTCTTTACACGCCCATTTTACACGTCAAGTAATCTAAATAAATAACCTGATCGGCTGCTAAAACGAAAAATTATCTAAGTGCCAATGTTCTATAACAACATGTACCTCACCTTACCGCTTGCGAATGTAAAGAAATAGATAGACGGTATTGTCTAGGTACGCAGTATGCATTGCGTGGTGCGGAGAGGGGTATATTCACTGCCAGCTCTAGGCACTAGGCAGCTAGGCAAGGGCCGGCAGCGCGGAGACCCATGACTCGCAGCCGCATCGCAAGACGTTCGCGGTAGCACACCAAACATTCCCCCTCCACACCCCATAGTGTGTGAACCCTGAGCGTGTACACCTCTCGCTCCTACTTGTTTATTTTAATATTTTACACAAAATAATGTATTGTTAGTACAATTTACTTACGAAAATTCGACGATTTCTTGTATATGGTTTTCCTGAAATAAACATTACACTTTTAGTTGTATCACAGAAAAGTAATTTAATCGTCATTGTTCAACTGGTTTAACTCATTTCAAATGTACTTTAAACAATTTCCTATGTATTTATTGCACAACATCGCACGAAATCCTTCCATACTGTACACTCTCATAACCATTAATTACACATGTATGATTCCACTATTTCCTGATTATAAGTTAGGGCAATACTTACGGGGTCTTTAAATTTAAAATAGTTCCAATTTTATTTACAATTCATTTTGTATTAATTTTGTTGTGCACCACAATAAAATTTGTAATTACATAAATCATCAAACAGGACTTTATGTTTGTCTCATGTCTCACATTGTTGATTAAACGCCATTTCAAAAGTAGCTGTTTTTAAAATATGCTTTAATAGTAATAATCATTGTTTATTGTCGTTAACAATAAAAATTGTGTGACAAAAAAAAGAAGATCAAAATAAGTAAAATAATAATTATAATAAATAAAAATTATAACTGACCTGAATTTGGGTTGTCCAACAATGCCTGGATAGCAATGTTTCGACTTTCGTCGTCTGTCGGTCGTTTGGATGTTTTTTGTTTTCCTTTTTTAAGGATAAAAACCGTCTTTGAGGTGTTATTTTGTGTGTGTTTTTTTTTTTTCTGTACAGTTTTCATTGTCAAATTTTGAATTGTTGTTTTTGCCAATATTTCTGTTTGTATAGCTTTAAAATTTCGCTCCCAAATATTTAAATCGTCCTCTGTTTTCCAGGAACATTAGTACATTGTCTCGATTTTTTCTTTTTTTCTCAAAACTCATGTCTGCGGCACCAACTTCTTTTAAAATAACAACTTTTTCTTCGTTCTCTGCGTTATCAATTTGAAGGCTGCAAATTGCCATTTCGTTGTTTAAAGATACATCAGACCGTGCAGCCACAACACAACTGTACTGTAGTCTGTCATCGGGGCGGAAGTTTGGGTGTGGAGGGGGAATGTTTGGTATGCTACTGCGAACGTCTTGTCAGCCGCATCTACCGGATATTCCCTCCCCAAACCCCTCACCACAGAGGCGCACTAACGCTACCTGTCGGTGTCACTGAGAAACACGAATCGTGCCGGTAACGGGAGGACTGAGTGCTCGTGCCAGCTAGACCAACTCTCGAATAATTTCTGGGTACAACAGACCCTTAATAAATCCTATCGTTCAAAAACAAAAATCTTTATTTCTAGACTGGAGAGATGAGAAAGTTGTGACAGCTGTATGGTATGATGTTTCCCGCAATATTTCAATGTCAACGTCGAGCTGTCAACTCAAATAATCTACGCTTACATTCTACAGATTAAGGACCACATGTCTCGCCACATGAAGTTGTTTTAAACAGCTGATGTATCACAAATATACCAATGGTACAGCGCAAACTATTTGAGTAAGCTATATCGAATGAATTGAAACGAATGCTACTTAATACTTATACTTCGTTAAAACCTAAATAACCGTCATGGAGGATCTTATACTGACTAATCCACGTTAAAGGTTATCAACAAATGAACTTACCAGGTGCTTAACTGTACATAATCATTCTCATGTTTGTTATAATGATACAACAATAAGCTATAATATAAAATCCAGCTGACTATTTTTACAGAGTACACACAGGGTGTTTATTAAGCTTGCGTCAAGGGGTTGATGCGACTGAAGGTAAACATCCCCAAGTCTCGCTTGTTTGTCTTTGTAAATGAAATTAGTTCCTCTCTCGTCCTAGTAATTGCGCTTTTCTGTTGACGCAGTTGCATTGCCAAACAGTATCGAACTCAGTGCAGGAATACTTAGGTGACATGTTGATAACTCTTAAATAACAATGAATACTACACGCCACCAGTAAAAGGAAGATATTTTGTATAATCTACAAGGTAAATTTGTAAGATATTACGTCACAGATTGTTTGAAATTTCAGAATAACCGAACATTCAAGACTATGTACGCATACAACTTAATTTCCCACTAAATCCATCTCTAAATGAAGGCTCTTATAAGATGAAAATCGACAAAGTCGTTAAGAAGGTAAGTCATTATCCGTCGGAAAACCTCGGTAAAAAGGTATACATTTCAACGAGTCTACCCATTTCATTGAAATTATTAGTCCAAAGGCAATGGTTTTAACACGATTTGATCGAGGACAATATTTATTACAAAACTATAATAGGTAACAACCCATTTGTGTAACAATTTACGCTGTAAAACGCATTCTAATGAAAAGTTCAAAAAACTATAGATGAGGCGCGATTTGGTTTTAAATAGTTTTAAACACAATGAATAACCGATTTTAACAAATGTAGTGGACAGTAAACACAATTTTAAAAGTTCCTTTCTGGTCACAAGGCTATTTAGGCTTAGTAACGTAAACACATATTTCCAAAGTCCGTTCAACTATTCAACCTTTCAAATATGACAGCCAGTTTCAATAAAAAATGAAATCACATCTCACCTGCTACTCTCAAACGTAGTGTTCCTTTTAGGTTATGGTACCTCATTTTACTTATGTTGTAACGCCTTATGTTTTAAGTACTATTCACAAGAACCCACAGATAAACGTATGAACCAGTGTTTGAAACACGTGTTCAAGACGGTAAAGCAGTGAGAAGACGACAATGTACTTGGAGGAGGAAGTGATGTTTGTGAAGCTGTTGAGCACTGAGCGGTATTCAGTGAGAAGCTTGGTTCAGACATGTACTCACACAGTTCCGGCACCTGCAAACTAAACTTGGAGATGTTCTCTCAAACTCCACGTCTTCCTTTCATGCAACTGTTTATATGATTAAACCATTCCTTTCAGATTTGTGTACTATTTTCGCTGACAACATTTCAAACGGTGTTCGACGTTGCAGCAGTGTTTTCTCTCACGAACGTTAAAATGGTAAAATGAAAGCTTGTCTTGTTTAACGAGGCGACGTTAGGACTACAAAGTCCTCTCTACCATTCAACCTCGACCTTTACATAGCGTCACCGTATAGTCAAATTACAACCCAAACAACGTAACGTTACGTACGGTTTACTAGTTTGTTCAACGGGAAGCCATTTAAGTAGGCAGAGGTACACTTTAAGTTTGCTTCTAAAACGCTAAACCAAAAGCCACAAGTTCGCATCACTTGCCACCGAAATCAGGTTCTAATCATAATTTGTTTTGAATCGAGACCAGTTCACTGTAACAACGCTATGGCGTCTTTGTAATAAACCCCCATGGCAAATAGAACTATTCATTTATATCGTTATATAGAACGAAACGACGTAGAACTAAAGTAAACCGTTTAGGGTTTTCCAAAACCTACTGAGTCAAGCAAAAACTGTATGTGACCGCTCTACAAGTCGCATTTTTGTCCGATTTTTTATGACGTTTTCTAAAGTTCATTTTGCAAACCTCTAGATTCAGTTCGCAAACCAGCTAAATCGTCAACCAAATGTGTCTTTTTGGAGTCCTCCCCTCCCATCACCACACTAAAAATTCCATATGTGTGTGTATACTATGGTTGATCAAATTTAAATAATGAAACCATTTTTTTTTTAACTATCCCCCGTTAATGAAAATTTGGTAGCGTTTTACAAGTTAGTCATGTAAGTCCTAACTGTTGGAGAAAAAAACTTATATTTTAGCGTCAATATGACAAACTTGAATGTTGGCCAAAATATTGAACAAAGGTGTAAATATCAAACTTGTACAGTAATTGTAGGAAAAATAAGGTAACATCCCTGTTTGGTTCAAAACTTTAAATGTACAGGTGGTCTGATTCAAATTAACAAAGACACGGTTAAACACTGTACGAACAACGCTAATATACTTTCATTTTGGAGATTAAAGACAGCCGTAGGGGAAAATTGTACGTTCTACCATTGAGAACTTACCAGATAAATAAATTGCAGTTTTTATAATACTGAACTCATTATGGTATATGAGAACCCCATCAGAGTCATTTACGCAATGAATATGTTGTTGAGGTATTCAATTATTCAATGTTATGAGTGTACACTCTCATGGCGGTGGAAGAGAAGCCTCATTATCCTCATAATTAATCACTACAGTTCCTCATTACTCACGCTGTTGTTGAGAGATGCACTAATCCAATTAATTACTTGGATTATATGTAATATTTTACACCTGTTTTCTATTACAATATTTTAACCCGTCAATATGTGTTTGCAATTACAAAGTTATGTGTAGAAACAGTAATTAAACTAATGAAAATATAAATTGTTTGTTTTACCTATGCATGTATAGCTCGGCTTATAACCTACATGTTTTAAATGGTATGAAAGAGTATTGACTATATTTCCAGTGGTAATAAAAGCTACGTCTAAGACGTTTCAGTTCAATGACTTGAGAAGTTGGTCGCTATCAATTCGAGAGCTTGTCCTTGGGGGATCTATTTTTACCTCGAGCAATTTCTTAGAAATCTATCTCTTTACTCTTCTCTTGGTAACGTACGTGTAGTTTGTTGAAATTTAATATTAGATGGTACATAATAATTTGAGCTATTACCTGGTTTCCTTTCAGAATAGTTTAATAGCTTTTCATATTCTGCAGTTGTTGAGTTGATTGGCTTTCTGTTGTTACGTTGTATGTTTATTAAAAATAAATGTAATACGACCTGTACATTTACAACAGCTCTAGCTTTTTGTTAAATAAATCAGAACTCTCACGATATTGAATAAACAGCTGTTTATAAACATCTATTAGTTGTGGTATCTATACAGGGTGTTTCAAACAACCAGTGACGTATTGAACAAGTCAAACTATATGAGAAAAGTTATTGTTACAGCCTCCGTTATTAATTTGAACCCGACAGCTACGAACCGTTTAATAAACAGCCTCAATGCCTTAAATTACTTCTAAGGGGGTTAGAAATTCATCTACCCTTGGCAAAAAAACCAGGCCATCTGTGTTTATGAATACAGGCATTCCCTACCTCTTCTGTATAAGATTTTCACAGAACAAACATTACATAATTTTCGATGATCTTTTGCAGTAAAGATGCTATGTTTTAACAACCACTTATTAAAGAGAACAGTAAACGCTCACTCTCTCCATGTGATGGGAACAACTCATAATTTAGCTAGTTGTGTCAGTGTGTACCTAGTCAACATGAAGTGATGTAGGTCAGGGGACAGGAAATGAGAGTTTCATGGAAGAGCAGGAAACTTGTGAGTCTGACCCTCTCTCAATGTGTTGAGAACTGCTCATCCCTTAGTTTCATGTCTGCAAACTATGACAGACAATTCAGAGTAATCTTTAAAAGTATGATCACTATAAAGACAATATTTTAATTCGTACCCCGTTACCAACTTTTAAGCTATGAAGCTTTTAAGTATGAAGGCATGTTAAGCTATATTTCCAAGTTAATTCGACAGTCACCATGGTCATATGCAGCTTTTGCGGTGACCCTAAATACTCGTACGAATTAACTACCGACCGTTGACTGAGGCAGGGCACGAATTTCGGATCCGTAGAAGTGCACGCTACCTCCTCGACCATCGCGCTGGCTTGAAGTTATGTCTTTTGCTTAATATTCCTCTAACTTTTTATCAAGTGCAAATGCTTTAGCCTATTTTGAGATAACCTAAAAGACCATAGCATCCTTGTATTTTCTTACTTAAACCTAAAAGGTCTGCCTCTGTGATCACATCAGAGAAAGGCTGAACTTGTCCTCCCAAGGAACACAAGACACCGCGCACGTAACAGATAGCTCAATAACGGGCCTTCTTTCAACTGATTCGACCTAACTGTCAAACCAAGCTCTCTCATTTTGCATAAGCTGTCCAATAGTTCCAAAAATAGACTTGAAATTATCCAACTTTCGGTGCTTTAAACTATAGTTTGTACTCTTAGTTTAGATAAAAACTCTCTATACGCGAGTTATAAAACTCCTCTAGTTTCCAATTATGTCATGTTTATTAATTTAAAAAATTATTTTGAAAGGTTGAAACGGGCTCTTGTAAACCCTTGCATTGAAGCGTCGTCACACAGCTTTAGCGGACCCTTAAGTGTTAGGTTATAACATTTTTATAATCACTATATTTTTCAGATAAACTGTATAACGGCAATATATTGGTCCTACAATATTTTATCGGTGGGACTGGTGGTAAGCTTATGCAGAGGATTTGTAGGATCCGCGCCATCTGACAACGGATTTATCCTGATCCTTTGCATAATGCCAGAGCAGTAATTGGTTCCCATGGCGCCACAGACATTGGGACATAAAATTGCCCGAATTTAAAAACTGTGAACCTCTTTTAATAAGTTGATACGCGAGATTCCATTGTTTTTATGATAGAAGCAACGCAAATAATCAAAAGAACGACTCGTTTTAAAATGTGCTACTTATAACAAAATCAGTACCTCAACTACTTTATAACATACCTTCCATACCTAAAACACTAGAAGGAATGCAATGTTAAAAAATATATATGGGACAGATCAAAAAATACCCTGTACAAAGAAAATTTAGCCCATGCAAAATACGGAAGATACGAAAAATCTGCAATTGCAGCACACTCCATAGCCACAGGACATTTTTTCCAACATAAATAATCTCAAATTAATCAAACAAATTGTCAAACCACAACACTTGAATGCCTGGGAGAAATATTTCATCAATAATTCGGACAAAAATAAATTACTCAATAATGAAGATGGCCCAATTATGAATTCGAATTTGTTAGATCTCATCTCATCAAGAACATCAACATAATATACATAACTTAAAATAGCAATTTAATTTAATTTTAATCTTTTCTAAATTTTCTATCATATGTTTTTATTATAACTTGTCAAAATAATAATAAATTACATTTTGTATTTCTTTGTGGAACAAGCCTGAAGATGATAGTTTGCTATTGAAAGCGCTTGTCCAAATAAAATGTTTTTTTTTATATTTGCCGTTTGTTTTAAACTCTATTAATGCAATGTTAGTTAAAACACGTTCAAAATGTGTCATTAAAACATGAAATAGTAATACACGTGTTTTAATGAGTTTTAAAATAAATAAACTGAATAATATGGAACTAGGATACAAATGAATGCAATGTAATACAACTATTACCTGTAAGAATATTTATACTAAAATATTTATATAAATAAAAGTTTTAAATATATATATTCTACAGAAGAACGTTAGATTAAATATTTGTTGTGAATGGAGAAATATTGTTGCTCCACAAATAATGTCAAAGACTGTCTTTGTTAGAATAAATGACGACAAGTTATTCGATACTTAGTTACTTTGCGTTATTGTGATTTGCAGATGTTATTTAGCTAAACCAGAATTTCACTTTTAATGTTTATTATTGTATAATATGACGTAAAAAGTGGGGTTACTGATCAAATGCGAAAAACAAACTTTTTCATGAAAAAGGTACAACATTTATTTTTAGATTGTCTTCGGTCTTTTGAAAACAACCTTTTATGGAGTTTTTATAAACAGGCTACTTGTTTCTCCAGATTATTTAAGGATGGAATACGCAGTGTTTATCATTTTATTTTACTTTTGAAACCCATGGTAAAAGTTAGTTATGTTCATACGTATACAGTATCATTCAAAACTCTCGCAACAATCTTAGTTTTCAATTTCTTTAGATGTTAAACCTAGAGACAGCCTTAAACCTGTTGTATATTTAAAAGTACTATTAACGTTCTAACTTACAGGATACCTTTTGTTGATTCAAACAATTTCTTTAGATGTTAAACCTAGAGACAGTCTTATTAAACCTGTTGTATATTTAAAAGTACTATTAACGTTCTAACTAACAGAATACCTTTTGTTGATTCAAGAAATCCAACAATAAAATCATTCGTTAGCTTTTACGGTTCACCCACAAGTTTTATTTCAAATAATTATGACAAACCACACAATTTTAAAAGCAAAAGTAAACATGAATATGTTGAAACATCAATCAGTTTCGGTTTGAACATAAGCTTACGGCCATTATCCACAATTCATAGATACAAGTTATAGTCATGGGTGAGTGGAGCATTGAGCTCATTGTATTGAGAGTAACTAATGATCTACAAACGTTATGCACCGAATCACAGAAACTAATGTTCCCAAACAAAGCTTCAGTGAGAATATTGAATAACAATCCAATCTACTCATTCATTATACTCATTTATTCGCTGATTTTACAAAACGCCTTTCGTTAAGAGTCAATTTTCAACAGTCGTCATATTTTAATGTTTTATTTTAAATGAATTAACGACATACTTGAGTTTGCACGTGACTTTTTACTAAAAAGAAACAATTGTAAAGGATGTAACCAAAACCTGTCTCCCAACTTAAACAAAAGGGTGGTTATTTAAATTTTCAAACTGAAACATATATATATTTTTTAAGGATACTTTGCTTTGAGACACCGACCACTCCTAGAGGTTATTTGAAGATGAATATGGAATGAAGGTGAGTGTGATGAGTGTTTTGATGGATGATGAGATGTAGTATAGTTACAAACTAGGGCCAACTGTTCCCCAGATTGGGTTATAAGTTAATAGTCCAACGACAAATGGAATGGACCAACGGCTTAGCGTGACTTCCGAACCACGGGGAGTGGCCGGGAATCCAACCCAGGCTAGTTGGGTGCGAAGCACGCACTATATCACTGAGCTAAGGCCACAATTATCTCGAAATCTGTGCATTTTATTGTAGGTTTGCGCAAATAATTTATGTTAGCAAGTTTAATTACAAACCC
The DNA here is from genome assembly GCA_018831715.1 of Matsumurasca onukii. Classification (NCBI taxonomy): domain Eukaryota; kingdom Metazoa; phylum Arthropoda; class Insecta; order Hemiptera; family Cicadellidae; genus Matsumurasca; species Matsumurasca onukii. The sequence continues at coordinate 19,282,584 of CM032062.1, read as the reverse complement.
CATTTAATCACACCCCATGCGATGCAATTAGTTCGTTAACGACGGATATATGACGTTAATCGTAACGCAAAACATGTTTAGACGCACATTTGGCCCCGGTCCACAGTAGTACACTACGGTACCGCGCTGTTGAAGTGTTTCTTTTCTGTCTGCTTACGGTTAATCTCGAAAAAAATCAACCGATTAAAATAACTCTTAGGCTTTCGTGAATCAGATAAGAAGATGGTACTCCACAGCGATACCGAAATATTTCAACCTAATTAAGAAGTTTAGACGCGGTGTGAACCGGAAGAACTAGATTATAACCGATTAACAGTCTCTACAATTGTATGTGGACTAACTTGTTTCCACCTAAAAGGAATCAATGAATGAACTAGCGGGTTTCGCTAGCAAACACTGCAAGGAGAGTGTGTTTGTCTCATTAGTTAAGTGTATACCTGGCAGACACGCTATAGTGACGTCACACACTAGGTCACGTGACCCAACATGATTACGCTCTCACTTAACGTGCCGTAGACCTTGAGACAGATGGGAACAACTGATAAAAACATCAAAGGAGACAAAAAACGTAGCCTCGTGATATGCAATTAATTCGCTGAAAGTATACGTTATTTAGTTCAAAAAGAAAACATACCTAGTAAAATCTAGAACTTAAAGCCAGTAAAACGAAAAGTTCCTGAAATAATTTCAAGCTTTAAATGTACTAAATCATGAGCCCATGTTAAATAAGTTGTCCTAAGGTTTGCATAATTTAGTAATACATTTTATATAACTTTATTTTGCATGTAAACACGAGTTTAGAAACTATGAGTACACCCAGCAACATTTTACACCAAATACAACTAAACAATTTAAAGTCCAAGAGGTATGTTGGAGTAGTGGAATGTTTGTAATAATGTCTTTTAAGAGCAAGTATTAATCAACCGTTCTGTACAAGGAAGAAGTATTTTTATTTTTCATTAACTTTGCTTTTAAATCAAGCAAAGTTAATTAGATCTTGAGAATATTTAACAAGTTTCCAGATAAGCGTCTTATCTAATATTTGCAATTCTGTTCTCTTGCGAAATCTTTCAGTTCTCTGGTAATTTGAACGTTTACTCGCTTTCAGTGCTTTTTATATACAGTTTTTATACTGTTCTATAAAATCATTCAACCAAGTCATATAGATATAATTATGTACGGTACATAGTTATTTAGTAATAAACAAGTTATTTAGCGTTTATACAAATTAAGATTTATATATTAAGATATATATTAAAAACATAAAACTGTCGTTTGACTTCAAGAAACAATATGTAAAGGGGGAAAAGTGTGGTATTGATGATATGTGTATAAATTATTAATTATTTAACATATGTTCTATTATTATGATGTTTTGTTTCTTGTAAAGAAAACGCCAAATTAAATGAGTTACTAAAATTGGAATATATTATTAGTTTTTAGTTGAACAATACGTCAATTTTCCTTCATATAGAAAGGTTATCTATTCCGTAGACACATCTACTCCGTAAATATGTGTATTTCTAAGAGTAGTGTCAACTTAACAGTTAGGTGATCTAGATTATTAGTAACATTCCTGGAATTGCTACAACAACTCTAGAACCTAGAACCGTAGAAACACATAACCCACTTTGTTACAACTATGTTGATCTATTACCAACATAAAAGTAGTTTTTTTGGAGGTAACAAAACTCTGTACATTAAATCTATTCAGCTAACAAATTTTTTAAAACCAGACAACACGCAGCTGAGCGCTAAAGCACCACAGGCATGAGTGAAATGAATTTCCTTTGCGATTTGATTTTCATTCCGCTATTATAACGGAAAGTAAATTTTGGCTCTATGTTGCCTAAAGGGGAGGTTACGATCGATCTGTTTGGTTGGCTAACGAACTTGACTAAGATATTTAAAAAAGAATGGTTTGAACCAAATTTTATTAACATCTGTCAGACAATGGTACCTCTAGATATGATTGGAGACAACATTTTTGGATCGAACCGGGACCTGAACCCGTGTCTCTCGCTTTCCGGGCGGGTATGCTGACCACAACACCATCCGGCCCAACTATGTATGCCTTCAAATTTAGAGAAGTACTTAAATCTGAATGTTTATCCGAAACATGTGACTGTCTATAGTTTACTCATACATAACTATACAAATTTTACCGTATACAGAAACTTTAGATCTACCATGCAAGCAAAATGTAGTTAATTACTTTGTTTTAGCTTCTAAAAATTTGAAGTTACATTTTACCATGTTTTCAGGGTGTAAAGTCTCTTTGAATATTGAATCTAAAAAACCTTTGAATTCAAGGAAAGTATGGATTCTGATAGTGGGCTTACCTGTTATATTGTTTGGCATCGGTTTATCTTTACTTTGTTTTGAATCGTACACTTGATTTATAACGCATTTGTGCTATTTGTCAAAGTTGTTTATTTGGCAAAAGAATAAAAAACATTTGCATCAGCCAAGTCAAAAAAATTATTTTTATAAACATAGCAGTAGCAAGACGAACTTAATCAGTATATTGTATCTACATATGTACAATATGAAGCTCGTCAGTAAATTCGTGAAAGTTGTAGTTTATTGGCTAACAATGATTTCAAGTTTCCCCTGAATTTCCTATGATCTTGCTCGTTCTTTAAAGCCAAAGGCGTTGTAAGCTTAATGAGGTTTTTGGATGAAAACATTTGAATGAATGTTTAGAAATTGTAAGATTTTTAGCATTATTACAACATAGTAGTTAAGTTGTTGTGTTTTTGGGCTTTGCGAATATTGTTAGGCCTATTTGCTGGACAGTAGGAAAAAACGTTCACAAAATCAATTATATGGTTACACATTATATTATCCCCGAAAGGTTATTTTCGGACATATACTATATTTTTGGGTCATGTCCCGAAAACCCCCTCCCCCTTAGAGTGCACCCTAGCCCTCACTCTATTATTATAATTGTTGGTAAGGTAAATGTCTTGAAAGACACGGCTGATACTAAGATTATTGTTGAAACCGATCCTTTTTTTATTATTAAAATTAATCCAAAGATACGTATGTTTTCTTCATTCCTTCTGATTGTTATAATTATTTAAATGCTTCCCGCAATATATTCGCCAGCCCCAGTGAACGAAATTGTCAGTTGAATTGTGTCAGTGAAATTTTACGTCTGGTACTTTGGTATTTGTTACCATCAAAGCACGTAACTATGTTGTATGAAATGTATTTCGAATCAAATTGTCAATATGTAAACACAATGACTATGGTGACTCTGAGGTGTTTCCTATTTAACTTATTTTACTAAACTGAATCCTTTGGCTGAGCATTTCGCATTCAGGGCTGAACTGTTCAGGGACCATTTCAGCAAACTTCGCCGTCATATAAAATGGTTCAAATACAAATATTGTAAAAGTTCCAACTTTTATTAGAAAAGTTGTAGATTGATTTTGTTTGTAACACCTTCGGCGTAATAAGTTGATTCCATCGAAGCTACGATGAAATTTGATGAAAACCCGTAACTAGAATATTTGTAGGATATGGATTTCAAAACGTTTAGCGTAATCGTGGTTTACGGTTGTTCTAGCTGTCTGCAAGCTAAGTGAGTTGGCTCTTTATTACATTATTTATTCAAAATAAAAGATGATTAATAAATTCACGTGCCTTATACAACTCTTTTTTCACGTTAATCATGGGTGAACCACCAATTTTGTAGTAACATAAGTTATCCCGTTAGGCCACAACTATTTGGTTTGAAACTGTGTATCAAAATAAAAATTCAACTTCATCCTTCTGACTAGCTTTTATAACTAGTAATTCTGTGAACAGTACACCTCGTGCTTCTAAATCACACGTTAACTTAAGCGATAAGAATTTAAACATCCTAATTGATTGACTTTCAGAAATCTTCAGAGAAATGATTCCATATGTCAAAAATAGAGAAAATAAAGTTAAAAATTTGTCCAAATTGTTTCGTTTGACGGTCGGTATTGATATCCTTTAACTAGCTTATGGGATATTATATTCTACATTAATGCTTTCAGAGTAGTTGCAGGTATGTAACCAACGACTTCAAACGTATAACAACTTTTACAATGGCATTAAATTTTAGATGGCCTACTTTCTTTTCTACAGTATTTCCTATAGTCCAAACAAAAACCCATTATAGCAAATTAGTTAAAGCCAATCAAAACAGCTACTAAACAGGATTTTTTGCAAAATTTGGTTTAGTATGATACAGATATATGTTATTGATTTACTAGCAAAGACAGTAACGAGGTAGAATCAAGATTCTCCCAGGAGAGATCGGACTAGCTCACTCTAATTACATCTCATCAGTTTAGCCCAGCGGAGGTCTGATCTATAACTTATTGGCTGCCTTTCATATCACTGAAGCAATCTGGACCAAATAACGCTTTTATGTCTTTCTGAGATCCTGACTAATACAGTTTCAAAGCTAATGCAAGAGTTTCTTTAAGTGTATTTGAAACAACAATTTATAATATTCAAAATGCACTTTTAAAAAATGTACATTCTTAGAGTGTAAACTTAATAACTATAACTTAAACTTAGTGTCTGCCAAAACGACGTTCTGGAAGGTGGTTCGTTTATTTAAGAACACTTATTTTTCTACGCACCTTCTTTATTTTCTGTAAGAAATCGAAATAACATAACTGTAAATATAAAATGTGTTTTTTTTAAAGAAGGTGTATAGCCACAACAAGTTTTCTCAAATTAATAAACTAAATAACAGTTCTACACAAATTGACTTTATAGGACTAATTAAAAGGTATTTACAATAATTTGATTCGGTACAACGTGTCAATGTGCCATCGATGCTGGAATATATATAAAACATCGGAATCAGTATTTCTCAAACATCTACATAAGTACAAAAAGGGTGTACTCAAGAGGAAATGGGGAATTCCGCGTCAGCCCCACTTATGACCCTTGATAAAGATGTAAGATATAAATGAGAGAGTCAATTTTATGGAAGCTTTGTTTAACATGAACTGTACTGCAAAAAGTTTTTATTCCTGTTAATCCTGTTAAGAACCCGACGATAATGTCGCAGATATTAAAATGTCTCGTCCACTTACAATCCGAAAATATTGATGACTAGCTGAGAGTACCCCTGCTTCACCTCGGGGCTTTATTACCATAGCTGTGTACTTTAAGAAAACTACAAATTTAAAGTATTAAAAAAATATAGTTTCCTTTATAACCTTAGAAAAACCATTTAGTTTGCCTGTTAGTTCACCATCTTCTCCTTATAAGTGATGGATATTATACCTCATAGTTACTTCCGACCGTTTTAGAGCCCGCTTTGGTTTTTTGCAAATCATTTTGTTTTCTTGTTAAATATAAAGTCTAATCAAAGAACCCGAAGAGGAAAGCACCACAACATATCGAAGCTGCCGAGGGGAAGGAGGAAGGAATCAGGCTGTCCAACGTAATTATATCGTCGTTGACCCGACACACAGCTACGGATCCTGTCTACTCATCCCTCCTCATCTCATCTCCGGATCTGATACTTACCCGATTTATTTACTTTTCATTCCGTCCTGTGGATTCTCAACCGCAAAATCTTACCTTGGAAATTTGTTTCGTGAAAGGTGACAGGATCGAACGTAACGATATTCTACTGATAAATGGTCAGGTCTCATTTTGAGAACTTAATAGTACCAGTTTTCACCCTAAATGTTGGAAAGGAATGGCTCATCCGTTTAAGGAACAGATTTAATGTATTTTAAGTCTTGACCAGTGAATTATTTTAATAAATTAAAATTCTTTTAGCCTTACAGCTAAATAAACTGATGGAAGTTCTTTCAGCACACTGCATGTTCATTTAAAACCTAAAAGTTCAAACCGTTTGATTGGCCTTATTTAATTCGAGTTTTTTTTTAATTGAGACAAAGGGACTATTAAACCACAAACAGTTTTATAATGGGGAGACCCCTTTCAGAAGATTCACATTCATTTGGCGTATTTATGAGTAAACCCAAAAAGAACAAGTACTCTCAAAATATTTCGTGTTTATTTAATATAACCTTTATTATTCATAAAATAATTTACGAATATTATGTGGCATCTCATCTTCTTTAATAATAAAATTTTTCAGATAGAAACAATTATATTTCGAGTAGGCCTATTATCAATTCCCATATTTATCTTATATCTGAAAATGAGTATTAATAATACTTGAAATATAATTGTTTCTCTTCGAAAAAATTGAGTATTGTTAAAGAAGATGAAATGCCACTGATATTCATAAAATGAATCCATCTTCACCAAGACCATCATATCGCAAAATTCTCAGAAAAAATGTTCATTTGCAGTTTTATCCAACCATTATTGGCTTTTTGATGTGTTTATTGTAATGTTTTCCATTTTCAATTATCGTGCTTTTTCTAGTACCGTTTTGTTACATATTAGAAATCATTCTTTGTCTTTTTCATACTCACGAGAACCTTTCCGGAGTATTTGGTAGAAATGAAACATTAAGTTAGAAACAAATAGACTTTATAAGTATATATTTCCTCTACAACACAGCTAAGCTACACATTGTATACAGCACGTGTGGGTTCAGCCACCCCTAGTGGGCAGAGGTTTGGCATACATGTTCTGTATCGTGCTATAGTAGGTCGGGTAGTGTTGTCTGACGTAGGACAGCACGTGGTTAGATGTGTTCTGTTGCTTGGCAGTACACTTGGCACAGTTGTTACTCAGTACTTCTACTACAGCATCTGTCAAACAAGTGAAAACAATTGTAATGTTATACAGGGTGTCAATTAAATCTGGAAACGGTTTGATAACGTATGAACGGCGCAGGATAAATGCACCAAATTGTATAGATTTTTTTATTCACTAACAAACACAACGCTCCAAACCGCACTTTGTGAAGTTGTTCAATTAAGGGTTATTGCCGTTTATGTTTCAAAAACTAAAATTTGAACGTCAATACCTTTTGATGGAATAGATTGTTCAAAGTTTGATTTGCAGCATTTACGACTGTTGTCCACGGGAAGGAAAGAACAATATGTTTTTGGGCGGTCAGAAACTATGAAACCTCTTTCTACACCATTTTATTAGTGATTTACTAAACTTAGCAACCCAAAAGAATATATCTGCCCTCATGGTATTGAAACGTATTAAGATCAATAAAACCTTAATACTGACACCACTATATATTTTGGTTATTTTGACATTACACAAATTTTCATCAGAAAAAGTTCTTACTGCTCCGAACACGCATAGATAAACTTTAAATATTTAACCCGGCACCGTTTCGGCCACAGGTTACACTCCCATTAATTAGAACTACTTCAAAGTTAGCTCAGAACATCGGGCCTACATTTTTAACGATTGTTTAGTGATAACAAATGGAAACTAGAATTCAAAATGTATATCATTACTAACTATGCTTTGAAACGAGTCTGTTACTATGCATCTGAGTTTTTAAGCCGATCTTATTATATTGAATATTTTGTGTGCATAATAATAATGAAACCTTTATTTGCAGTTTACATTTAACCATGTGTTGCAAAATACAAATATACAAATGTCAAATGTGCACCGAAACCATGGGCTCTGTTCCTAAAACTGGTTGTGAAACTAATTAAAATTGTTAAAAGGGTACTTCTATTCTGTTAGCTTCTTTTTGCTAAATTAAATTAAAATAATATGTGTCATTCCCACTTGTAGTTAATAACTTTTATTTGCCAAAAATCCAAAAACCTTTGCGTTGACAAAAAGCTAAAAAAGGTAACAAAAAAACCACAACAATAAACAAATATTTAAAATAAAACAAAGTAAACCACTAGTAAGAGTCAAAAACCTAGTTTAGTTTATCTTAAAATTTAATTAACATGATTCAAGGCCTGATCTAAAAATTCCCCAACAGAGTAGTATGAGCCTTCCAATAGATAAGCTCTTAACCTTCTTTTAAATAAGATAAAATTTTCAGTGGATTTAATCTTTTCAGGGAGTTTGTTAAACAATTTTGCACCTGCCTGTGATGGAATTTTCCATAAACGTGTAATCTATGAGAATTTAGTCTAAATTTATGAATTTGCCTAGTATTGTGTTTGTGAATTTGCTGACCTTGGACTGAATCACATTTTGTCAAACAGAAAAGAATAGTCTCATAGATGTACAAACTAGGCAGGGTTAGAATGTCTAAAGTCTTAAATAAATCTCTGCAAGGTTCCCGAAAACCCAATTTTGAAATTACTCGCAATGCTTGTTTTTGGAGGATAAAAATTCTTTTAATTTTGTAATCAGCAAATGCCCCCCATATACATATACCATAAGATAAGAAGGGATGGATAAGGCCGAAATAGACTATTTTAAGTACAGTACATGCAATTTACAGTGGGAAGCAAGCTGTCTTAGAAGAAAAATCCCTGAAGATATTCTTGCACATATATGATCGATGTGTACAGACCAATTTAAATTTCTATCTAAGTGCAAACCAAGAAACTTTGTACAGCTAGTTTGTTTAAGCAAATTAGACCCTACATTTACAGTTGGAGTAATAGTTTCAAATGAAAGTGTGTTTAGCTAAAAGTAAATAAAGTTTGACTGATTTAAATTTGTAGCAAGATTTAGGTTATACAATTTTAATTATTTTACCAGTAATATAGGTTTTTATATACATATCTAAATGACCACTTACTGTAACGTGACTTTATTTAATAATGTATACATGTCTTAATGCAATAAAATATTTTAAATTTGTTGTTGGAATTATTCAACTTTAAAGCAGTTTGAGGATTCAAATAGCATTTTAACCTAAACATTACTGATATCAGTTTCAAGATATAAATAGCCAACAGAAGGTAGTATTGTTTCACCCCTGGGACTGTGCAAACCTACCTTTAAGCACGTTGCCGATAGCATCACAAGAGCCGGAGCCGACGACACAGTCGAGTTGGTGCGTCATGAACTCTCTATCCTGCAGGAACATGTCGGCCTGGGCGGGAGAAGGGTCCAGGTTCTGCTTCTGCTGAGTGCCGCTGCTGACAGCGAGCAGACAGGCCAGGATATACAGGGTGCTCTTCATCATGGTGCAGTGCAGTGTTCACTTCGTACTGGTGAGTGGTGATGTACTCGTAGTGCAGTAGACAGGGTACTTATGTACTAGACGTAGTGATGCATCCCTGATGATACAAGTCCTGGGTGATTAGTTGACCTCTGATAACACTTTATTTTTGTCGTCTAGCAATGACGAGAAGCAATGTAACTATTGCATGATATTGAAAAATCAAGAGTAAATGGTGTTATTTGTAAGTTAAGAAAAGTACTAAATGAACCACCAAGTGTTTGCTTTTAATTTAATTAAACCCTAAACATACAAGGTGGCATTTTTAAGTTGTCCCAGACGGATTATTAGAAACCAACCGTCTAGAACTTAAGAATTACCTTTATCCCCACTGTCACATAGGACCGTTTGAACCATTTGAAAATGACAACCATTATGGTTTCTTATAAAATGATTAAATATAGTTCCAATGAAAGGAAGACATTAGAAACTATCCAACCTTTTCAGGGACATCACGAGTTTTAATAGTTAACTCAATCAAAAAGAAAACCCTAAGTGTTAATATATACAAAATGGCCGCCACTGAAAAAGCTCATATTAAAAGATACAGCACGTGTACCGTTATGTAGTTTATTTTCGTCTATTCGTATTTTACGTTTATATTTATTTGTATAGTAATTGTTTATTTGATCAAATACTTGTTATTTCTCCCTCTCTTTTCACAAATACAGGGTTTATAGGTACTCATGTTACAGTCCAAATTCATTAACAAAAGTGGTTCTTTTTAATATTGTTTTATGAAAATGGATTGGGTTTTATTATTTTTAGTTACTTAACAATTTGTCATTAGTTTTGAGGACCACTTTGTTATGGTCCCAATATTTGGTTTTTTTAGCGTCTAAATAAAATTTGCATTGCTGTATTTGAATTGCCAGAGGTTTAACTTTTAGTTTTTAGAGGTTTTAAGGCACAGTTTCCTAGTAGTGGACACTGCAGTTGTGCGTAGTGCTTAGTGTTTTGAGCTAAACATTAGTTTCTCTATGAAAACCGCTTTTGTCGCTCAAAATTAGCGGCTAGAGCTCTTGTAGTTGTGATTATCGCTGCTAAGTAACTGAATACCTACTTACAGTTATTATTGTTCATAAAAACTGAAAGAAAAATTGTAAAAACATGTTGTAATTAAATCTTTTTTTGTGTTAAAATAGTAATTATATTGTAAAAGTTTTGTGAAAATAAGGGACAAAATTTAATTATAAAATGTGATTTCCAAATATTTTTTCACGTGATTATAACATTTATTTTCGTGACGTTTTCACTTAATTTAAACGTGAATTCCATGTAAAAATTTTGTTTTTTCACGTGAAAAAATTATTCCTATCGTGAAAAGGCTAACGTTTTTTCGTGTGAAAAAATGTTTGTGCGTTTGCTGGGTAAGCTTTTATTGCATATATACATAGTTAACTTTTCTATATTGATGATGTAGTTATCATGTAAACTTATCGGTATTAAAAGTGCATTTATAGAAACTTGTTAAATTAAAAATGGCAGTATCCTGATTAAACATTTAGCTTTAACTTATTAGCTTTAACTTATTTTTAGCTTTAATTTATTACGTCCATCTTTTGAAAAGGTATTTCAAAATAAATGTGAAGTTTGTACAAATTAAATATTTTACCGTACAATACCATCATTTTGAAGTTAATGATGGGGCCAAGTCTATGTAATATTCAACAATAAATAAATTGAAATTGAAATTGAAATTGAAACTGTATTCAATGTGTCTTTAATACTAAAACTTGAAACACTAGGTCTAACTTGGAGTTGTTTACAGAGTTTATCATGTACTAAGCTACTTCATGGATCGTTGTAACTGGGATTCACTGTTCAGCAGTTAAAAATATGTTTACTGTAGCGAATTTTATTATTACAGCTGTTCTTACTTTTATCCGAAATCAATTTGTTTTTCTCACAAAAGCTTCTCGTTTTTCCGTTAGTTAAGTTCCGAACATGTCTTCTTTCACTTGTCGGAAACAGGGGATATTTGTCATATTATGGGTGCCAAAATACAGGGTGGACCAATGAGAAAGATACAACTTGTTTAAGCTCTCACCTAGTTAATATGACAGTAATGAACCATCAGCTGTGTAACCTCAATAAAGTTCTTCCATTTTAGTTTAAATGGCGTTTTGGATTCCTTAAGCATCGTGCTTTTGCTGTCTAAGACCTTTTAAATACACAGTAATTTTTTGTTAAGGTCCAAAATTGTTTGGATCCCACTTTATTGTCGGTCGACACGGAAATGTTCTTAGTCGTAAAACTAAAGCAAACTGGATACGTTTGTTCAGAAATACTGCTTCTACATCATAGATCGGTAAAAAGTGCTAAAACAGTCCGTATACCAGAAAATGTTGAGAAGGAGCAAGGAGTCCATTGTCAGCTTTTTCAACCGAATAAAGGAGTGTCAGATCCTTCTAAGTCACCACTTAAAGGATGTAGTTTTAAAAAATGACTTGTTTCAAGTATAGAGACATAAAATACCCTACCGTGCAGTATACTATTCAGCTGTCTAATATTAAACATTATTTATTCATAGTATTTATAAATTGTAACGTTCTCGTTGGTACATCCTGTACCTTGCCGTTTACTTGTATGGTTTGTAAATCTAGTAGTTTAAAATTCAGTGTGTCAGTTTAAGGTTAAAACACAACAAAGGCCAAAGATGAAAGTCCACAAGTCTGAAACATTTCTTAACTTGCACTTTGACATAGTTCCCAACTAGAAACTGCTTTGTGCTCAACTTTAACCAAACAAGTTTAAACAAAGTTTTATCCTCTTTTCAACCTCAAGAACTTCTTCCCATAAGGAAAATTTAGAACCACGTCGGTCAGAAAGAATATAAATATGTATAGATAGTCGTGTGTCGTGTACACCTAGTTGAATTGGTGAGAAGAACATTGGGAACTGAAGGGAGGGAACAGAGTGTCTAAAAAAAGTGTATACACAATATTAACTACGTATGTAACTATTTCATTAAATATAATATTTTGATTCACGATATACAGGGCTTTTGTTGCTATCATGTTACAACATGTACAAAGCCCATCAACATTCATAAATTTACATATCGGTCTGGTACAGATTGCAAACTGATTGAAGAGTGCACAAAGTGATGCTATTGAAAGAACAGTTAATCAACGAACCTGGATAGTTTTTTCAGACGCAATTACATAGATAGCCATATTCAGTTATATTGTTGAAAAATATATGTTTTATATTATCAGCTGGTGTAACTTCAAAACTATAGGTGTATTTTGCAATTGGTTTACATCATGCAATATATTATTTCACCACTGCCGAGTCAAAAATAAACCACTTAATCAAAGCGAACGAGTGACCCTTCGCGATATATCGGGCCACTCGCAGCTCTCTCTATCAGCAGTCTTGTACCATGATGAACACCCTGTGCGTATTGACTGTCCTCCTGGCTCTCGGCTCCGCCCTGCAACTGAACGTCTCTCCAGAGTTGGCTGACCAGTACCTGCAGGACAAAGTATTCACTATGCAGCAGCTCAAGTGTGTCGTAGGCACAGGCTTCTGCGACGTCATCGGCAACATGATTAAAGGTATTCTTTAACGCGGTGTTTCCAAATAAAAACAGGGTAATAAGAGTAATAGGGCTATACATTGTTGGACACATTGTGGAATTGAGTGAGTAAATGTTCAATTGACTCAAAACCCATAAGTTGTTTTATAAGAAATTTAAAACAGTTTTAGGACTAAAAATTATAAGATTACTGATACCATAGATTATGTTATTGTTAGTAGATTGCGCAGGGCTGAGACAGGAAAATTGACATAGTTCGGCAGCCCAATCACAGATAGGGCTGCGAGGGAATCATTTTAAGTATCAAGTAGAGCCACCGGCGCACGCGCAAGCTCGTTCGTTCTAGAAAATTGCACGGTTTGGTCACATTTATGTCATTTATATCGGACAATATCGAACATGTCGAGCCCAGGGGGGATAAAGACGACAAGATGGGATAAAGACGACAAGAGGGGATAAAGACGACAGATAGCTCGCCATCTGTGCTCAGGCTATGTGCCTCAGCTATGTGGCATCTATAAGCAATCTACCTACCATTTCATAATCTTTGCTGGTAGGGCCTACTCATTATTTTACAAGTATAGTGTTACATGTAAACCAAACCATTTTCACGTACTTTCCGTAGTTTTCACGCAAAGTTTGTAGTCTAAATTCACCATGTTTATCATGTGGTCTTGTACCTTACTATGTTTTATGAGAATTGCCGGAGTTATGCTTCCAATAACCTCTCAAACTCTTCTCTTAAGTTCCTCAATGTCTTGAATTTTGTTTGTAAACACTTTCGACTTTGAGATAACTTCAAAAAGTTCTGAATTCCTTGGCCTGTAAGTTCCTCAGACATTACACTCTTAGAAATTTTGGGAGGGGGTGCTATGTCAACGATAGAGTGTTCACAAATAAATTTCTCGACATTGAGGAACTTCAGAGAAGATTTCGAGACGTTATTGGAACATAACTCCAGCAATGTTCTGAAAAGCATGGTAAGGTTGAATTTAGACTACAAACTTTGCGTGAAAACCACGGAGAGCACTGGAATGGTTTAGCTTCCTTGTAACAATACAATTAGTACCAACAATGTTCAGTCATTTTTTGTCACAAACTTTTTAAGTTTGCTACCTTATAAAACAACTCCCGCGTTTTTTAGTTGGTTTGCCATCCACTGACTTAATCCCAAAATGTATTGAACAACTTATAACCACCCTGTATATGTTTTATGTTGATATAATATGCACAGGACATGTTGGAACAAGGGTTGCCCTTAACAGTTTGCATTGTATATTGCTGAGGATGCACTTTTTCTTACGATACTCGTTAAAGAACTCTCCTCGTTATAACGGTCTGGATCTTTTCGTACTGTTTTCGGCTGATATTTTTACTACGGATTTTGCCCTGGAATATAAGATTTTGATAACGTTCATGACTTTTCAGATGATTGATATAACTAAAACACAAATTAATGCTAGGACGTGTTTTGTTAGCAAAACATACAGCATAAAATTGTTAGAGCTAAAGAAATTATTTCAAATAGTTTGTTCTATTTTAAAAAGTAGTTTGCAAAGGATATAACACAATTATAAACTCCCAGGTATAAATTCGAAAATCCACTGTATTTTATGGTTATACTTTTAAACTTAACTCAAAATGTGCTAGTAGTACCAATAATTGTATTTGTGTTGACATACTAATTAAAGGTCTTCATTTCTATTGAAATCATCGAATACCGTTACAAAATCAGCTCCAATCCAAAATTGTAAACAAAACACAGATTGCTATTCAAATCACATCTGTATCTGTGTCTCGTATGCTGGGCGTATTTTAATCAATAATCAGTGGGCTCAATTTGTTTTTAACGTCAATCCCGGCTACACTATATTTGCTCAAATAACGTGGGAGACCCAGTGAGGAATTACTACCGGCCTACGTGTTCTTAAATGGGAGAACTGAAATGACTGAGCCAGCATGACTGTAAACATTGTATGAGTTTTCGATGTCAGTATGAGTGACAACATTTTAGCTTTCAAAGTATTTAAAACATGACGATTTCAATGAAATGTATGTTGTTAACGAAATAAAACCGTTATTTATTTATTAGGAGCAGGCGGTTCGTACGTTGAAAATTTACGATGTCATATGACCGATGGTCGTAAAAATTAAAATGGTCGCCAGCGGCTGGAAACTGTAGACTACTAAATAAACTAAACCGATTAAAAATCAACAAACGCTGCTGTTATGTGATTACTTTCTGTATGTATCATGATTTTTTACATTTTGTCAAACAGGTTACCTGGGGCGTACTGGAGCCACATTTCAAAAGTTTCACTTTTAAATCAGAGTTTCAGAGCTCTAAAAATACTGTTTTTACGTTTTCTATAAAAGTGATTTTTCTCAAAATCAAAGAAAATGTGGAATATTAGCTTTTAATACGCTCTAAGAAAATGTATTTATCTTTCAATTAAAAATTCACAGTAACGACGGCGTTTGTTGGACTACAATTCTCTGCATCGTCATTTTCAGCCCGGACTGCGAAGCCTTAAGTCAAACCAATAATCACCATAAGTATTTTAAAACTCAAAGTTTTTTTGAACCATTTCATAATCCTACAAATTTATATACAATTTAATATATATAACTAACTATGGATTTGCAGCGGACGCAGTAGAGGTGTTGACCAACAACTGTGCCAAATGTACAGCCTCTGAACGCTACACCTCAGACCGCGTGTGGTCCACGTTAGACAATACTACCCGGCCTACTACAACACCATATACAACATGTATGTAAGGAGAGGGTGATACTATGTACTGTGTAGTTGTAGCTGATCAAATATAGTTTAGTTTTCATATGGTTGTTTTATTTTTCCCCTATGTAGTTGTAGTTATTAAGGGCCCGCCTCGGCTGCGCGGCGACGCTTCAACGCAAGAGTTTACGGCGGTTCGTTTTCCACTTTCAAACTCATTTTACATTCATAAACACGATGCATTTAGAAGCTAAAGGACTTTCCCGACACGCGTACAGGGCGTCTTTTTCTAAATTACTTGTTTTAGGTATACAAAATGGAGTTACAAATCACTAAAACTTGGGACAATTTCAAAAGTTTATTAGTGAAACTATTGAACAACTTAAGAGAAATAAAAGTGTCGGAAATTCTATCTAGTTTCTGAATATATTATGTGTGTTAATGTAAAAGTGATTTTGAAATGTGAAGAACGAGCCACCGTAACCCCTTGCATGGATTTGGTTAGTAAGTTCTCAAGGAAGCCTGGCTTATGTTAAATTAGAATGTCTTAGAACTAATAAAGGATTAACATGGGAAAATCAAATTAAAGGTGTTTACAGCAAAGTAACTTCTGGTATATTCGGCTTACGCAAACTATCCTGCTTGTGCTCTCCCCACGTGCTCCTTATGGCTAATAATTTCTCACAAACTATGGAATATTATGGGGTGGTTGTGCTTGCAAAGATTTTGAACGCAAAAGGAAATTTTTCCGTTTGCAAAAGCGCGCTGTACAGATTTTAGAAATGTTAAATTTCAGAGACTTTTGTCGTGAGACTCAAAAATTCAACAAGAATCAGAAATGATTTGCGAGTTCAACTACAGAGAATCAAACTATTCAGCAAACTTCCCTTTAAAGCCAGCATACAATTATTCAATTCATTTCCAGCAGAGATAAGGTAAGAAAATAATGTTAACATATGCAAAGCTCGATTGAAGCGATATTTAATGCCCCATGCTTTTACGACGTGGCGGAGTATCTAAATCTGTCTAACGTTGAAGGTTACTATTACGATTACATAACAGTATTAATCATGTTTTTAACGCGAATTACTTTTTCCATGGTCGAATAAATGTGTGTATGAATGCCATGTGTGCGTGAATAAGTGAACGTAACATATTCGATTCAAGTTTTCTTATTTATTTGTTTTTATTGTTTTGCAACACATTATTTTATGTAAAGGGCACATAAAGTTATTGTTACTGTCATTTTTGAAGAGGCTGTAAAACAAGGTGAACTTATTTGGCTTCGAGTTGAGAACAAAGCAGTTTCTTGCGACAACTTTGTCAAAGTGGAAGTAGTTCTAGACTTGTGGACTTCGGTCCTTAACTGTGGTTGTTATTAAGTCTTCTACGTTGCATGAATAGGTATAATTTGTTGTTTTTTTCGCCGGGATAAGAATTTGGAACGACATTATTATTGAAGTATTTTGTATTTATGCTTGTAGATCCTATTTTATTTGAGTCTACAAGTGAATATATGTTTCCTCAAGGCTCGTCTATCTTCAAAACCACAGTCACTACACATACTAACACAAAGAATACACTATTTTCAATTTTAAAATCAAGTGGTTAGTCATAAATAATAAAATATTTTTGGATAAAGACCACTGAAAATTTTTAATTTAAACACAAAACGTTTCGTCTAATCTATGTTAGACTCTTTAGTTGAAGAAGAAGTATAATATATTATACTCAAACACACGGACAGTTACTACATTGTTTAGAACACCAAGAAACATTTGAAAATTTATATAATTGAAACCAATTCGACAAACAAATCCTTCAAGCGAATCCTTACCTTCAATTATAGATAGATAACAAAGTCTAAATTCCCTGATGGCCTGAATCTCAGATAGTTTTATACATATTATTTTATACATTATTTTATTTTGTATCATTTTAATTTCTACAAGTTTTTTTGCTGCTGGTTTTAAAGTAATATTTTTATACACATGTTTTATTGTTTAAAATATTTTTTGGTTAACTGTTATAATTAGATTTGTTTATATTGAGTTGAAAGACACAGCCGAACAATACTTGTCTTTTAGCATTTTAAACGTTTTGTTTTTTATCTTTAAGTCGAACGACAGTTTTATGTTTTGATATATAATTCAAAGTTAAAATTATTTTAACTTTGAATTTTTATTACTTCTATACACATTTTATACTCTTCTTAGTCTTCAACTGAGGATGTCTAACATAGATTAGGAACGTTTTGTGTATATTTATTCAGTGGTTGTTATCCAAATATAATTATTTACAATATTTTATATGGAATTTCCTGTCACTGTGAAATTCCTGTTAGTAAGAGAGTATGAATAGTGCCTGTGGTTTTGAAGATAGAAGAGCGACGACAATGCCACACAAGCTTGGCGAAATATTATATTTGCTCGTAGACTCACTTAGGACCTATAAATTTACAAGCGTAAATACAAGGTGTTTGTATTTGTATATTAAAAGTCCTATAACAGGGTTTATATGAAAGCTATTTGTGATGTTTGAATGTTTTTTTATTTAAAACCTTAAACAAAAGTTTTTTTACAATTGAAGAAAATCTTAGAATTAAAAGAAACTAATAACCGACATAATACATATCGTAAGCTCGTGTATTCCCATTTTTTAAATGAACGACAAGACAAATTTCTGAATATAAAATTTCTGAATGTGAATAAACTTAATAAATTCACTTACAAGTTAACTCGTTAGGGCCAAAAGCACTCTGAGGAAGGGAAACGTACGCCTTTATTCAAAAAGATACAGAAAATGACTCATATAATCCTAAGCATGTTCTGCTTTAGTAAAAGTACGAGTATTATCTTTTATAATGAACGTCACCACAGTAAAAAGGAACGTAAATCCTCGTTACACCACGCCATAAAGTAGCTTAGAACATAAACTCTTGACAACTAAACTCTCGTTTAAAGGTAACTCACCTCTGTTTTAAGTAACCGTTACAATATCAACCAGGCCAACACGCAGTTAAGCTTGCATGAGTGAATCGAATTACCTTTGCAATTTGTTACTCTAATTCGCTCAGCCTCGCTTCGGCCTTCGGCCGTTCTATTACCCCGGCACATCAGTCGTGATAGTAATCATCTAACATTCAATATGATAGTACGAGTACATATTGAAAATGAATTATCAATTGTTGTAGGCCTAAACCATGGTGTCCCTCAGGGATCTATTCTTGGTCCTACTTTGTTTATATTATAAAATTATATGAACAAATGTAAAGAAATGACATTAGGCAATATTTTAAGCAACTGTAATGTCTAACAATATGCTGATGCTACAACTTTCAAATACAATAGAAACAGTTCTGATGAACTTAAAGACTAATAGCTGTGTTCAATATTTTTAAAATATTGATTTAAATACCAATACAGTACAACATATGATATCAAAATAACAAAGAAATATATTAAAAATACATTAATCAATGTAAAAAAAAGTTTATTACTGGATTATTTGAAGTGTTTTGTTGTTTTAAAATTCTAATAATAAGCTGTTTCCAGATTTGATATTAACTTTTAGATTTAACCGATAAGGAGTCATTTAAAACGTTATCAATACTGTCCTTTTCATCCCAGTACATTTTGAGACGATTTTGCTCTTAATATCTAAGTATTCGTTTGACGATCAAAATTATGCACACAGCCCTAGACACCATTTAACTAGACCAACTTATCATAGACTTCATTTAAACGATAAACTCATAATTATTGAAGCAGACAGAAAACTTTAAATCAATTTCAAAATTACTTGAACTAGTGAAGCGTCGCCGAGCAGCTGCGTCGGACCCTTAAAGTTCTCGAAAACTTAGGAAGCATTTGATACACCAAGTGTCTACCTACACTACAAAGCTATTATAAGCTACTCTCATGGCGGTATGCAGGCTCGCATAGCCAGTATAGCTTACATTGTGCCACACAATGTACGTTATTACACATTACACAGCATTCTCTGACTGGACGCTCTACCGTCCATTGTTCACTTTATCACTCACTCTATTCTCCGTCCATTAACTTGAAACCGGTCCGTTAATTTAACGCGAGCTCGCATTTAGGAACCATTGCAAATAGGATCTTAAATTATAACGTATATTACTGTTAATGTTTACTTTATTTTAAGGGACTTTTAATTTTTTTCAATGCCGACAATTGTTTAGTTTAATATAGTTTGATTACATTTCGTTTCATAGGTTCACCTTTCGTTATCTTTTATTTTATCATTATATATCAGAATATGCTTATAGGCACATTTTGGATTTATAGAATTTTAACTTGTTTTTCATCTGCGCAGGGTCTTACACCACCCGTATCCCTCTATGAACATAGGAAAGCTTTTCATATTTTAAACAAGACTATATTTGACGAAATTTGACTTTTACGCAACTGAAAAAAGTTACAGGACATTCTGTACATTTTAAGTAGTTTGACCCTTTTGGTTCGCCATTTTGAAACGACCTAATATTTCCAACGTATTCTTCAGATAAAACTTCTGAAAATGTAACAGACTAAAAAGATATTCAACATGACCCTTTTTACGCTGGAAAGTTTCAAGATTGGAGCATGAACTTCAGATTTTGGAACACCCTATATACTTAGAGATCACTACCAGTTTTGCCTAGTTATTTGAGTAAGATGAAAGATTTAAACTAACTTGATTCAGTCAAACCTGATTCTATATTTATCACTAAATCACTATTTGAGATGCCGACCATATTTACACTTTGATACAAGTGATCTAAGACACCGTGTATATTTATAAAAAAACATAAAATAGGCCTATCTAAAAGTGCAAACCCTCAGCAAATCTACATAAGTAACGGGTCGTTAAGTAAGGCGGACTTAAGGCATAAGCTACGTTAAGTAAACAATCTTAGTGAGTAACTAAAATGGTATGAAAAATTGTTATATCCAGCTTCCCTCCGGAAAATTGCAATAGACGCTATGTTTTCCCTCTGGTCGTTAGTTCATCGTTCTTCCCCCTTACATCTGTACTGTTTTCAGCAGGGTTTGATTATTAGCGCTAAACATTCAACACAACCTAATTTTGGCTCGGCCTCGATTTCACCTGATCTCAGTTTATACAAATTGAACAGCTAAAAACCCCAACAACTTACGAGCGCGGAAAAATATTTCAAACAAATAAGTGCTTAAAGGCAAGTTTCATCTAAAAATAATTCATAGTCTGCTTGCAGTTTACTCCTTTCTATCGTCCTATACTTGACCTTAACCTAAAGATATAGTATGTAGAAAACCGTACAACACACATTTTAATCGTCGTTCCGACTCAGTATTCTGGACTGGAAAAAGGAGAGCCGAAACTGGGTGCCGGAAATGGGTCCACAGAGGAAGGCTCCATCCTTGGCGTTGTCAGAGAGGAACTCCAGGACGGAGAACCGGAAGCGGTCCCCGGGCACTTGAGTGACGACAGTGACGGCGCTGAGGTGCTGGAACACGAAGAACTGGTAGTGGTGGAACACCGTGTTATTCCTGGGGTCGGGGGTCAAGTAGCCTGGAATACACGAGGAAATATTTGCACCCCCGTAATAAAATTTAAAATAGATAAATTATTCTAGTTGAAAATTAATTTTGACTAATTTTTCGTAAGATTTACACAATAATTTTGGTGGGATATTACCTCCATATTCTAAAGTTTTCTTAAGAAACCACTGCTTTTGCACAAAATCTAAGTCGTAGTACGGTAACTACAGGCATGACAACTTTGAGTGTGAACCAATAAATAGTTTTCGTGTCACCACAAAATAAATCTGAAAGAAAATGTATATCCTTTATCCAACTATTTTAAAGGTTGCACTGCACTCTTTTCCCGCTGAATGCATAACATAAGCAGAAACTCCGCAATAGTGGCACGAAAGTTATTGTTATAGCATATCTGAGGAGTAGTTTAAGTCAAACCATGTGTATTGTGTATTGCACCATGTTCAGCAAGAGGAATCGTCATACTAATTCAGAAGATAAGTGCACAGTAAGTTGTACATGCAATCCTAAGTTCATCAAGATACAAGTGTAAGGTCAATACAGACAAGTAGGCTAATGAAAACTATGCTTTACTTACTCAAAAGTACGTTCCCTTGTGACAGGTCCCCGAGCTTAAAATCTTTTCCCTAAAACAAACCTAAGTGTTAACGAGTTGTTATGTAAATTATCCCCAGGAATTCTCTAGAATTCAAGGTAGTGCTTGTGGCTACGGCTATGTTTTGGGTTTTATATGCAATAAACTAGTTGAACCTTAATTACATTTCAAAAATATATGTTGTATATTTTAAAAGTGTTTTTATGGTTCGTTGTTAGGCTATATGAATAAGCAACGCAAGTTGCGTAATATAAGCCTTTATTCATAGACTTGTTTTATATTTTGTATAAGAAATATATACATATACTTTATTCTTTATATGATCGCTTGGTACATTCGAAATGTTACAATGATATGTACATTTCTATACACTTACCGGAATGTTAGCTACAACCCAATGTCCTATGTAAGAACAAGGGTTGCTGAAGGTGCGGAATGGGTTATCCGGGTCTACCATGATAAAAGTGTAAGTTTGGTTCTGAAAATGAGCACAACATCAAAATGCAAATTGTCCTTCACATTCTTTAAAGTGATATCGTTATCTATTAAAGGTTCTTCTGATACAATTCGGGGTTTTCCTTTCAGCTTTAAATCATAACACATTCAAGACGTGCTGGCCATTAAATAAATATCACTTATATTTCTAGGGAATAAAATATTTCTGCTGGTGAATTTTCCGTCCTTAAAGGATAAAAGAACTTGTGAACAATATTACTTATTGCAGAAACATCAGCCGTTTCAATAAGTTTGTTTAAACATTTATCAGCTGTTATTTTCTTTACTATATTATCACTATTTTACTTTGAGAAACCATAGGCTCTACTACACATTTTAACTCTCTGAACACACGTTGTCACTCCACTTCACCCCTATACAGACGTGTACGACATGCTTTTGCTAACCCACTAAGCACATAATGAATAGTATGAAAAGTATAGCTCATTACTCCTCCCACAACTGCTACTTCAAACCTCACTCTTGAGCTTCTTTAACAAATTTCAACTTTAGGTCATTTAAAGGAACAGAAATGAGAACAGATTTACCTAGATAAAGGGGAGGGCAGTTTGTGTCCTTGTATGTTTCTAATTTATCCAGGTGAGCCTGCTCTTCTTTCATTCTCCTAAGCCTGGTGCCTTATTTCCTAAGTTTTAACTTTGGGTCTATAATAAATCACTATTTGAGATGCCGACCACTCTCATGAGGGTATTTTAAGGCAAATATGTGGTGAAGGGTGATTGTGATGAGTGGTAGTAATGAGTTATGAGGTGTAGTCTTGTTACAAACTAAGGCCGGCTCTTCCTTAGAATAGGTCATTAATTGATAGCCCAATGACCAATGGAAATACAAGGACCAACGGCTTAACGTGACTTCCGAACCACGCAGGTAAGGGTCTGATATGTCTAAACGATGGCGGGAGTTGATGCGGGTATCATCAGATGATCACTAAGACTATCTGAGCCGCTTTAGACCTATATCATCCTCAAAACCTGACCTCCATAAAGCTGGATTACAGGACCACGCCACGAGGCCCAGTCAATAAGTACTCACATAAACAAAACTCTTACCTCAACTGCTTCAGGGAACGCCACGGTGGGACTGAGCGTGAAATCTTCAACACTCAAGAACACATCACAGTTGACGTAGTCGATGAATATGTTCCTCGGTGTAGAGTTGACCAGAACAGAACCCTTCGCACAACACGCGTCCGCAGGTACCAGGTGGCTTAGGCAAGGAGGAGGCACTGCGAGTAGTGTTGACAAAGTGGGAACGTAGGAGGAACATGTGAGAGCACATTCTGTACTTGTGGGGTACACAAGTGCCGTAGATAGCACAAAGTACAGAACCGAAATCATATGTAAAACCCTCATTTTGCTTCCCTACACATTCCCTCCTGCGGTATCAGTGATAACACAACAGTTTGTTATCACACCAAACAACAATTTGGGTCATGAGAGCGTTGTGGCCTCTACATACACTTGAGCTAGCGTACACACCTTATAATAGCACCTTATAATATTGGTTCTCAACGTGTTGTATTTTTAAGCGTTTCAGCCAAATCAGAAACATTTTAGGTTATGTGTCAAAACATGGATAAAACAATAAACTGTTACTTTTAAGTTGTGATTAAAACTAACTAAATGTGCATATTTAGCTGAATCTGACCATATATTTAAAGTTTTGAGAATATCTTGAAAACTAATCGGTTTAAACCCGGAGAGAATTTTGTTTCATCAGCACCGGTAACTACAAAATAGGTTACAACTAACCTACGTCCGTATTTTAAAATATTTGATTCTAGAAAAGGTTTTGAAAATATGGCCGGGTGACGTTGAATTGGATTTTACTTTCACGCAGTTGCAGAATCGCTACGGATTGTTCCATTACATTTTCGATCTTGACCTTTAACTTTTTTAATCATTTTTGCCAATCTAATCAGAATCGAAAGTTTTTAAAATGGTACACATAATTTACTGCTTCTTGAATGTAAAAACGTTATGTGGTCAGAATGTTCAGTTTTCAAACATGCGCCCAGATGACTGTCTATGTTGGGTATACCATAATTATGTAATATTATTGATTCTGATCGCTTGATTTAAGGGCCCGCCTCAAATTCGAAGTGACGCTTCAATGCTAAAACTGCTCGTTTTTCGCCTTTCAAAATAATTTGTAAATTAATGAACATGGTATATTTGGCATCTAGAGGAGTTCTCCGACCCGCGTATAGAGCGTTTTTTCATATTAGGAGTATTATTATGCTTTTTAAATGAACAAAATGGCGATAAAATCGCTAAAACTTTGAAAATTGCAAAGTTTATTTATGAAACTATTGAACAACTTATGAGAGATCAGGCTCAATACAAATATCAGAAAACTCCTCTAGTTTTGACAGTTAGGTCGTACCAGTTGAAAGAAGGCCCGTTGTTTAGCCAGTTGTTACCTGCGCGGTGTCGTGTGTTCCTTGGACGAACTAATTCAGCCTTTATCTGAGGTGACCACTAATTGGCGTAAGATTACCTAAATTGTGTTCTTATTTTGCCAGTGAGCACACAACTCAGAGGTACGAGTATTCACTGTTCAATCTAGCTCGGAGTTGAAGCGCTTGACAGTTCTGTTGTTCATAACCAACTTAGACTCGCCAAACTTGCCTCTGCCTCAAGCCCCAGTTGGTTAATTATGGATGCACCAACTTATAATTGCTTACCACTCCAGATGTGCTTTCCCGGCGAGGCGGTTTACACTTACCCACAGCTTTATACAAATACACCTTTTGTTTTAGGTATACAGACCTCCGGCCTAAAGGATTTTTTTGTGGTAGTAATAGATTTAAACTATGCCCACTGACAAGCTAAAAGTCCTTAGAAATGTGTAAATTTTGATTAACTGTAAGATTTGTGCCACTGGCGCTCCCGTGAATTACCTACAACGGGGTAAAGATTACATCGGAATAGCTCTTTTTCGGCCCTTGTAACCGGTCGTTACATCATATTTCATGTCCAATTTGTATGGAAATCGGTACAAATGTTTCCTACGTTAATATGTATATTAAGCTTGTCAACAAGCAAAATCAGATCACCGGTGAAGAAGTAGATTCCCTTTTAGAGAGCCTTCCCTTCGAAATGTATTTATGAACCAATTTCGATTGAACTCGGTATAAGCATTTACAATACCTTACCGTTCGACATATGTACCAAAAAGCAACAAAATCCGTTTAACTAGACTAAAATATAGTCTAAAAAAATAGTTTTTCTCCGCCATCTTGGTTTGGCAGAACGGATTATGTAAATTCTTACCAAGTAAAAATTCATTCGTTCATTCATTCTTGTTACTTATGTCAGGTACCTGATGACAGTACCTTTAGAATTTATGCCGAGTTTTACCAAAATTCGATCATTAATACAGTTTGTATAGACTAAAATCCATTTTTTGGGGGAAACACCCCCTTCCTAAAAAAGGTACTTCTGGTGGACCAATTTTGCTGGTTAACGAACTTGACCTAGTGATTTGCAACAAGAACATTTGTACCAAATCCCGTGAAATCGGACCAAAATTGTATAGAGTGGTTACACATGATCAAAACTGCAAAACCATTTTGGCGAAAGAAATGAATAGCTTAATTTCCTATGGAAATTCACTAAGAAGAATATCTCGCTACATTGCCGGTAGTGGAAGCATCGACAGTTGATAAAAGTAAAGATACGATCCGGATCCGGACGAGACGCGGTATTAGGTTTATCTGGCAGTGTTTGCCTTTCTCGTGTATAAGGAACATAGAACTACCCCTACCCTATCATATAAACTCTCATTTGTTCGGTTCATAAACAACGTCGGAAACAGGGGACTACGAAACCATCTTTTACCATTTTTTGAGTAAGCGGATCAGAGTTGGAATATCGCTACTACCATACCTTTTGACTGGCAAGGGCGGCGACCCGCGTGACTATTTGAAGAACTGACCCAGACAAGACAACCCTACTAGAACCGATGTTTTTGAAACAGAAGAGGAACTGGGATTTTCAATTTTCCTCCTACCTTTCGTCTATGGGAGAGAAATAATCAATACTCCGCTATTTCAGTGATAAAGATGGGTTCTTGCTTGTTTGACTAATCCTCTTAAGGGATCGTCCCACTAATCGCAGAAATTTACGTTGCACTAGCTGCCGTAATAAATAAATATTTTAAAGATTGCAACTTTAAAATGTATTCTTAGAACGTCTTGGAAGGGAGCGTTGTTTTATTTTAATTAAAATTAGGCTTGAAAATACTGTGTCATTAAACATTTGAAAACACACTTACGCTAAGTATGCCTTCATACCTTCGTACCTTCATTTTTTGACACATTTCCCAGCCTACAACAGTACTAAACTTGAGTAATAAAACATAAGTTATGGTTTCCTAGAAAGCGGTAAACGCTGTTACGGCTGTAATATTACGGTGAACTTTCGTTTTCAACGCAATCATTAAGAGCAATCACCGCTCTCTAGGAAAACACTACGTAAAACATCCGAAGTTGAGCGAAAACTCACTAAGTTTGTCTGACTGCATACTTCTGCAACGCGTTATTTTGTCGGTGTAAAGCAGGTCCTTTAAGTTAAAAAGATAATCTACGTGTTCTTCAAATTGAAAGTGCTCACAACATTATCCGTAACGCACTGCTCGTTCCAAGGCCGGTAATGTAGTGAAAGCATGAATGAAAGCGTTGCACAAGCGAGCTTGTGTGTGGGCCACTATGACGTGGTGGTTTCTGAGGTAACGTGGTCACGTGGGCTGTATTCAGCCCTTAGCTTTACAATTTCACCCACACTCCCCGAGCTGTGTTCTCCTAACAACTGCACGTCCATTGTTAGCGTAAATATTCCAACCCCATTCATACTGCTATTAATGTTTAAGGGCCCCCCTCAGTGGTCACCTCAGAGAAATGTTTAATTCGCCCGTTCAAGGAACGCACGTCACCGTGCACGTAACAAATGGCTAAACAACGGGCCTTCTTTTAACTTATGTGGCCTAACTGTCAAACCAAGCGTTTGCAAGGGTTTACGGCGGCCCGTTTTTCACCTATAAAAATACTTTTAACATTAATAAACATGATATATTTAGACAAACAGGATTTTTCCGACACGTCTATGTAGAGCCCGATTTCTCATAAGTTGTTCAATAGTTTCAGAAATAAACTATTAAATTTGTCCAAGTTTTAGCCCTTTCAACTCCATTGTGTACACTTAAAACCCTTGAATTGAAGCGTCACCGCGCAGCTGAGGCGGATTCTTAATTTTCGTGCTAATTGAATCACACATGCCGAGTAAACAATTTAACATATATTACATTTTAAATGTGAGTAGTGAGTATATCTTAATCACTATGACCCTTGATTTTTGAAAGCAGTAAGCATATCAATTTCATCACTGTTTGTAATGTGCTATTTGTGATCGTATGGTTACTGGTTACATTTTATGATGACATCTTTCCTTTCAAACCCGCTAAGTGAAAGATTATTCGTATAACACCCACTCAAACAATTTTAAGAATATATTTATTTGATCACCACACGGATCAATTGCATAATACAAGGTGTTTCAAAGGTCGCTCATCCATTGAGTTATGTAGTGTACGCTACTCTATACTTTGATACTTTGCTTTGTAACACCGACCACTCTCAGAGGGTATTTTAAGATGAATATGGAATGATGATGAGTGTGATGAATGTTTTGGATAGATGATGAGATATAGTCTTGTTACAAACTAGGACCCACTGTCTCCCTGATTGGGTCATTAATTAATAGCCCAACAACCAACGGACTGGACCAACGGCTTAACGTGGTTTCCGAACCACGGGGAGTGGCCATAGTGAAAAGTTATCACTGCACCCGGGAATCGAACCCGGGCCGATTTGGTGCGAAGTACGCACTATAACACTAGGCCGAGAACAGTGTTCATTATACCATTGACTTTCACCCTGAGAGGACCCCACCCCAATATGCAGCTACTGTGAGAAACTGCGTCAAACATTTGGTGGGAAAGTGATTGGAAGACTTTCTCTTCAATCCAATGTATTGGGGTGAGGAATAGAAATGCCTGCCACCCAGATCTCCTGATCTAACCCAATGTAATTTATATTTTCGGATTTATTCAAAGACAAAGTTGCATAACACCCAAAACCACCAACAATTGAATGTCTCAAATAATCCATCGCGTTTGAAGAAATATATGTTAACAAACTTGTTTGTGAGAAGGTTTGGTTTCCAGCTTTGAAAAGACCACAACATAATTTTGGACAAAATTATTATCAATTAAAACTATTTTCAATTAATTCTAAATGATTAAGAAGAAGTGAATAAACTTTAAGGGTCCACCTTAGTGATAACCTCAGAGGAAGTCTAAATTCGTCCACTCAAGAAATACACTTAAAATGCATAATTTCGAGAAAAACGCTCTCTCTTAATGCTGAAAAAAAGTACAGTAGCATTCGTCTCTGAACAAAGCTATTAGGGAAGAAGATGGGCCGTTTTATCCACTCCCAAGCTCAGCTTGATGCGCAATAAAGCCTGACAAAATGGCGGCCGTTTAGTGGACGAGTTTAGTGCTAGTGTTCACTAGCTACAGTCTATAAATCTCGTCTAGACAGTTTATTGCTAACTGAATTTAAACATATGTGTTATTGGTGTTAACAGCTGTAAACAGATCACACAACTCATATTGAGACTGTTGTTAAAACAAGGTGATTCAATAAATACGGCCTGTTTTAAGGGTAAGCCTCAGAAACTTCACTGCAAGGGTTGACGGTGGTCCATTTTTCACCTTTCGAAATAAGGTTCGGCAGTGATTTACCGACTCATTTATAATATTTTACAAGCACTCATAATCAAATTTTCCATTCTCTTTGCCATACGGTGTGGGAGTTCCTTTTCATACAGAATAAAATAGGAAACGCGGCGTGGTATTCATGAATATATATGTGTAGTGTTCACCTTGCGTTATTTTACATTCGAAGAGCAAGGAAATTTCCAATGTTGTGAATTATTCATATCACCGTCTTCTGCATTCGTTTCTTGAAGTTCTTTACGTTTTCTCTTGGTTTCTTAGTTTAGTTTTGAATTATTTAGATCGTCTGTATTTTCTTTTAAAACTAAGTATGACTACTCTAAAAACAATCAAGGGGTTTCAAAGTTAAAATGCACATAAAATTAAATTACTCACTATTGAGTAAATAGTAATAGCAGGAGCTTTGGCGTACAAGGTTTGAAAACGTATTAAAAGTTAATTTTGATAAATTAGCCTTTACCTCGGCTTAGCTGCTAATTAAATGATGGTTGTAAAATATGAATAAACGAAGTTAGTTTACAAACCGAGGCGTGCCTTGATGAGGAAATTCAATTAAAAGTAAGCCCACAGATTTTCCTGATGAAGATTGACGCGGAGGAACTAAATTTTCCCAAGAACACTCTGGGAAACTTAATTTAACTTGGCAGCAAATTGAATAATAACGTTGGAAGGTTTAAACACTACGGAACACTGGAATAAGCGTCGCCACTTTGCTTTCTATTATTCTGTTCGTTTTACATTGAATTACTGTGTGAATAATTATTATCACTAAAGTAAAAACTAAGAACCCCGAGTAAGCGATTGGTTGGTTACAAGTGTTGAATTATAGTCATCTAAAAATATGTTATGCTATAATAAGAATGTAAAACCTCATAATCCTTAAGTCATTTTATAGTTTACAGTGTGTTTGAAAAGTTTCAGAACTTAGATTACGCGAAGTTTGTCTTATTTAACGAGGTGAAATTACAGAGCCCTCTGTAGGCCTACTACTCAACCTTCACCTTTACCTAGGGTGATTGGTATTGGATTGAAATTCATAATGGTGACTGCGGGGATCGAACCCGCGCCACCGGAGTGATGAGCTCCAGTACCGCGTGCGATACCAACCAGTTATGGGTCCAATAATATCATTCTATGCTTATATCAAAACCATAACACAAGCAAAGCAAGAAACAAAAGAAGCGACACAATCGTGTATGCGATGTGGCATGGGTGATATACTTTTTGGATATATTACTTTATAACATTTCTACAGTATACGTAACAAATACAAGATAAAGTTTCCACTGTAATTATCAAGGCAATTAATTATTGATTGTATTATTACTAAAAATAATTTTTCTGCGACAAAATTTTACTTGTTGGAAATGTGTTTTACTTATGTCAAAACATATATTGGCAGTGCCTCTGTAAGAACTTCAGTGAAGAGGCAGTAATGGTTATTTATTTACAAACCCATTTGCTGAAGAGGTCCTTGTTCAAGTTTTGTACAGGGTGAGTAAACTCTCCAACTCTGCAGTGTAACAAGGGACAAAAGCTTCTAGACTCTAGAGTGGTGAGGGGGGTGTAAGGGGAAGAGCCTAGAGGCAACAGCTGACAATTCCAAGTCTTAACCAAGTCTATGTGAAACAGACTGCGCTTCCGGAACATTGGCAAAGCGTATCCGGTATAGTTTCCGGTGGGAACAATAACAACTTTATTACCCCTATTCCTATACCACAAAAATGCCTTCAGACTTACTTATACTTTTATATCTCTCTCGGTCGCTCTCTCGGTTGCTTTGTAATGAACTTCCCTTTGAGCACTACAGGCCTTTGTTTAAACACTGCAATATTATGACATTGATTATTGTGTACATATTTCAATGCTTAATTGAGACAAAAAGGAAAGAGGCTACTCTTGCTTATATCAAAGATATTCAAAGCAATGAATCACGCAATATGAATAAACTGCATGTAACTATATTAGGAGAATTAGTCTTGTAGGCTAACCAAGATCTCAAAAGGTTTTCTTGTTTTAGGTATAACGGATTTTTCAAGTTTGCTACGTTCCAGAGCCTAGATTTCATGCAGTAGTTAAAGCATGGCTTGTTTAAAGTTTAAACCCTGTTTTACAAGGTTCAGGAGTTCTTGAGGCCAACCACAGGGACAATCTAAACCACTTGTGAATAAAATATAAACATAATTATACAACTAGATTTGAATTTCATAATAGTGGCGAAGATAAATTGAATTAGAAAAGCGGACTTTCCCGGCCACTTCAGGAAGAAAACTACTTCATGTTTTCCGGCTTTAGGACCTACTTGAAGCAAATAATTTTTGTATCTTCAGAGACCACTGAAGTAGTGATTAGTTTAGTGGTCGTGATCTGAAGATGGTCTTCTTAGACCGAAACGATCGTCAGCACCACATCTAGCTTCTAAGTTCATCAGGATCTTCAAGCTACAAAGAAGGTAAAAGTACTCCCTCCGAAGAGTGCCGTCATTGTGATAGGCCTATCAAACCTTTCTTTTTCCTTTTTTCTATTTTTTAGGCTTTCTTTGTGTAAATATTCCTCTCCTATCAAAATTTCTCTAACAATATAGTCAATAGTCACGTCAATAGTCAGTTCCCGAAACGTAGGGAGTAGTTTTCTTCCTGAAGTTGCCGGAAAAGTCCGGTTTTCTAAGTAATTATACAACTGTCAGTATGGTGTGGACTTCGTAAGTAAGTGCTTCGCATGAACTTAGCGCTGTATTTTTGTGCATGCCATCATGAACATTTAAATAATTATATACAGTATATTAATTTGTTTATTGTATTGCACGACTACTATTTATTGTAGCCTAATACTCATTGAATTATTGAACGCTATGCAAGGGGTATCACACTGTAGGAGTGGTGTACCCGTATAGAGGTGTGTTTGAACTCTTTGCACATGTTTTATAAGATGTTACTTGGGTCAAGACAAAATATATCATTCTATAAATAGGTGGCCAACATTTTTTAAGTTTAACGAACTAAGAGTATTTAATCCTTGATACCTTTTATCCGAGTTTGGAAAAATCGGCATTGGTTACAAAAAAACAAAGACTCAATGTCAGACAAAGACTAGTTTTAACATAGAAATCAGCTTGATCAAACTTTTGATTTGTCAGTTATGGCCTTTCAAAACGTTATTTGCTCTTAAATCTCGTCAAAACGGCAAGTTAGAAAATATAAAATAAACTAGTTACAAATCTAAAAAAAATTATGTTGTATAGCTATATTCGAAATTTAGATTTGTAGGGTACTCGCAGTACAACACTAGGATAACGAGCTCTCACTACACAAGCCCTGCAGTGACAAGTGGATACTCTTAACAATCTCCCTCGGTTGTTTTATCACTGAGATAGTTTCATTTATTTAGAAAACACAAACAAACTTTGCTAGTTGAATTATATATTGGTGATATGTCCCGAATGGGACAGAAAGCGAAAGATGAAACAGTTTATTCGGAACAAAATAGTCAGTAGCATGGTGTCAATGAAATCATCCTCGAGATTTCAACAAAGGCGGTCATGAATATTGTTTTGTTCAGAATACACCTTCAATTTTTGAACAATTTCGAGAGCAAACAAAGCCATTACAAAAGCTGAGTTAGTCGATATTTTAAGGACGCCCTAAAGCACCATAAATTCGATTAAAAATTGCCATTTGTTTTTTTACTAAAAATTAACTCAAAATATTAACGCGATAAGTCAAAATAAAGTAAGATATAGCATGTTGTATTGTAAAGATAATTGCATATGAATTTTTGCTAAAACATTGTCCGGTATTTCGTTTTGTTTGTCAAAAACATTTAACCTGATTTTCCTTAGTAGTTTAGCATCATTTCTGTTGAGGCTGTTTGGTAAAATCATGTAATGACATAGCCCAATCATAAATAAGCTATGTAAACAACATTTTGTAAGTTGCAAAAACAGAAGTTGGGAGAGAAAACCAGGAAGATCTTTGCAACATTTGTTGTAATCAGGATTTCTCTAGCTGGTTAAGTATTGTTTGTATTTCAAATGAGTATTCATTTTATTTTGACACGTAACAATGTAAAGAAATTTTAAATACAGCAATACAACAGCTTGAGAAATCAATCAGCTGATATAACACAGCAGATAAAATATTGCAAAGTGCGCAATAACATAACCACGACAACTGGTTTTCTCTCCCAACTATGTTTTATAACAGCTACAAACAATTATTGTTATAAGAATATTTATGTTTGTTTTATGTCATTTTATGAGTTTTTATCAAGAAAAACTTATTTATTAGAATTGTGGCTCTTAAATTAGGTACCAAGCAAGTCAAACGACCGTATAAACTACTAAAATACAGGCAAAATCAAGGTTAAAATTGGTTTTTTTAATATAGCTCTTAAACAAATTAAGTTACAAAGTTATGTTTTATACAAAACATTTTCATATTTAAATTATCTTTACAATGATATGCAACATGCTATATCTTACTATTTAATATTTTTGACTTATTCATGATAATAGCAACTTCAATGTTTACATAGATTTTGAGGTTAGAAATGTTTTGAAAACAAGCTTGAACTACATACCATTAAAAAGCTCGTCAAATTCTGAGAAATAATACGTAAACTCCATATTTTAAATCGAATTTATAGTTTAACGACAGGGCGTCCCGTAAAAGCTTACGCGACTCATGTTCATGGCTCTAGCTTTGTAATGGCGCAACATATCAAAAAAATTGTTTCGCCAAAATGTCGAGAATTGTCTTCTGATTAAAACTATGTACAATATGACCCACGTTTGTATTTAAAAATCTCAAGTTTTGACCCCGTGAGTTTCAGTATTGACACACCCTGTATACTGAGAATCTTAAAAATATTTTTCCTGAAACCTCCATGTTCGATTTCCAGATAGAAAAGTTTGTTTCATCTTTCTAGCTCTAATAGTACTCCTGTAATCCGTTTAGGACACCTTATCGTGGCCACCCGGTATAACCTATTTCACTTCAATGTCAACTTAATTTTACGCATTTTCACTATTTGACAATGTCTTCAGTCGTCTCCATCATACTATTTTCTAGTAATCAATTTGTACACTAGCAACTTATTTCCATACGCGTTGACAGAATAGGGATTTTATCATGGGAATGCTTTGCAAACAATGTTTTAAGTAAATAAATTTAAAAAGAAATTAAAATGAAAACCTTTTTTTAAGCAAACAGTTATTACTCCTGCAACATATTAAAGCAGAACTTTCCTTGCCAAAATAAAAAATTACGAACTCCATGTTCTCGTGTAGAGGAATGTTTCGATCATTGAATCTGCTAACTCTTCCATTTCTTTATATATTCAAAACTATCCTGCATATTTTTAACAACGGGTCTGCAGTTCAGACGGTTGGCTCCCAGCATAGGTATCCGATCAGAAACGGAGTCGATCTTCGGATCCCTCAGTATCGCTTAGCCCTCTCGGAAAAGGAAGCATCCTGTGCAGGAATTAGGTTTTTTAATAAACTTCCTGAATCAATGAGGAACTGTTCCAAAGAAATGTTTAAAGGAAAGCTAAAACGTGTTACTTAATAGTTAAAGAATTTTACTGTATTAATTATTTTTGAGAGTATAATGATAATGTAGGTAGTTAGATAGTTGTATTTTTTGTGTATTTTTCCTGTGAAATCTATTTATTTATTTATTTGTGAATTGTGATATTTTAAAATGTTGAGCCTAGATATCTAAATGTTTTTACCTGTTAAACAGGTCTGTATTAGTTCTAAAATTGACGAGTGAGATATACTTGTAAAAAACTTGTATCTATTCATGAATAAATGACTTATGACTTATGGGAAAATCAAATTTTATTCACTAGTTGTACTACAAGAACGAGAGGGTTGCCAGATGTTACATACCTTATTATTTTCAATTCAATTCGATTCGTTTCAATTCAATTCGTTTGTTCAATAATGTATAACATTACAGGCAATGCCCAATTACAATGAATCATTAAAAAGATAACAATATAATAATTTAGGAATACTGACATCTATCTCTTGAATGAACACTAGCGACAGTAACACACATTTTAGCACAACAGTAACAGCCAATAAAATAAATAAATACTGTACTATAGTAAAATATTTGATATGTTTATAACTTAATTAACTTGTTTTGTGTGATGTAATTATTGAGAATTGAGTGTCGAAAAAATATGTTAATTTTAATCTAAGAGGTAACAATGATGTAACTGAAGGAAAGATATTGTTAAAATGCCCAGAGAGTTTATAACTTTTATGACAATAACGAATGTCTAGGCAACTGAATGACATACAGTTTGAAGAACAGTGCATTAAATACCTCGGAGTATAGGCTACGTTGAAAAACAACTGAATTAGATTAAACATATGGCCAATTTAAAAGAATGATAAATAGCTTGTTAAACATGTTCTTTTTCTAAGAAATTAACCTTATGTGCGATGAAGCTATTACAAGAATGTTTTATTTTTCCCTGGTTCATAGTTGGTTAACTACGTATAACATTTAAAGTAGGGAAAACATACTCAAGCGGTCAAGTCTCAGATTGTACAGCTTGTATGTAAAAATCTCTACGACCACCCATCTTCCCCATTATTTCAGCAACTAAAAATACTTCCTCTTAAAACATATTTTTGTTCAAATTGTTAAGATTTTTTCACAATAAATGTAGGAGTCATAGAGCAAAGGAAGAAATTGTGGAACTACAATTCTTATCATGTGCCAAAGCCCAATGCTTACCTGTTTTACGAAAATCTTTAGCTTGGCCTAATTAAGACCGAAAATGATAACTGTCAACTTAAGAAATATTAATTGTATAAATGTACCGTATTTTCTAATTATGTTAAAAGCCGCCGGAAATAGCCCAAACGGCCTCAATCCGAGATAAGGAATTTAAGATGGGAAATTTTGCAAACGATCGTTAAAGTATAGGTAATAATGAGCTAAAATGGGAAGTGTTTCAATAGAAGCTTAGAGCCATTAATAGAATATAGACTTATAGAAGAAAACACGTAAAACTTCCTCGCCAAACAAAATATTTATTACGAGGGTTCAAATTATATGTTCTTATGGTAAAACCAAGTTTTAATCAATCTAAAATCAATATAATTAATAATTTATTGTTTGACGAAAATGCACGTTTTAGAGTTCAATAATTGAAACTCTCTCTCTAAAATGAACCTTATAGAGTTCAATAATTTTTTGCTGCCATTGAAACAGATTTTTGATTTAAGTACCTTAACCACTAACCAGTAAAACACGTTTGAAGTTTTTACTTGTTACTCCACGTTACAAGCGGTGCCCGGAGTGGGTTCCGCGGCCGCAAGAGTGCGCAGTAGTGACTGTGATATTGAATTTCGTCCCATAAGAGCAATGTAAAAACATGCATTTTTTTGAAACACTTCACGCCTACAGTTTTCATCAGATTTATAGTGTATTAAATATTTTAGTGACTCCGCTGAGCCGAATTTCCATTTTCTAATTCGTCAAACGGTGACATCAATCAAAAAATTGAAGAATCGTTTTATTTGAGTTTTCCGGTTTCATTATCTATATATATAAAGAAAGTGTCCTGACTGACTGACTGACTGACTCATAATCAGACCAGCAAAACTACTGGGCCTAACGAGTTGAAACTTTGCACACCTGTTTGTGGTAGCCCAAAACCACCCACTAAGAAACGGTTTTGTAAAATTCCTATTTTAAGGGTGGTTTTTAAGGGGGTGAAATTAAGCAAAAATGGGTCGTGTACGTCTCTACTATTTGACCGCTAGCGCCTAAACGAGTGATCCGATCTTCAATCTGATGAAAAATCGTTAGTGTGGCATGAAATTATCTACAAGTTTTTTATCCAACATTTTTTTGTATCTCTCTTAGTTTACCAGTCAACGAGCAAAACGTAAAAAAGCTGGTCACTTGGCCCAGTTTCCCCGCGCCCCGCCCCACCATATCGACTCCCTCTTCTATCCAGTTCCTGCCTATGTATAGGTAGAATTTCAGTTATTGATGTCCTGTTAATCTCCTTTTTAGGCCTTGCAGAATACTTTATTCATTCTACGTTTATTCAGACTAATATTCTTACCTGTCCTGCATGTTGAAAGAGTTGTATTACTGTTCTAGAATACAGTAAAGTTATAGGTTCGAATTCTTGAATACTGCAACTGTACTGTACTTCAATTCGGCAAAATAAGTAATTTTCGAATTCTAAAGATGTATCGAATGATTATTGGTGGTTTCTACTTGCCGACCCAAAGTACAAGCATAGGTAAAGGATGCTGGTGTCAAATTTTAAAAATATAATTCTTGAATTTTTCATAAAAATGTCCATACGATGACTGACTATATTAAAGTAAAACAGTTTAACGGCAGTTTGACGAGATACCAGTCAGCTTATTGGCAACAGCAAATAGTTTAAAATTAGTTTTAATTGAATTTTCTAAGACATATTATAATTAGTGGGTCTTACCTTAATTTTATGGAACACTTTTTTACTAAAAATATACACTTTGCGCCGAGCCTAACCTAACACTTATAAATATAAAACTATCAATTTTACGATGAGAGAACTCACACACCAGAATGAACACCAACTACCTGATTTGGTAATAAAATTAGGTAGAAGCAACAGATCTCAAGAACTAAAAATTTTATTTGCTAACTTTTAATAATGTGTTGGTTACACTGCACTGTGTGTGTGTTACTATAAAGACTTGGTAGCTATTGAGGATTTGGATATGGAAAACTATTCCAGATTAACTGTGCAAGAGTGTCAACAGTATGGAAAACTTAATCGAGCGAATTTATCCAAACATCTGCAATATTTTACCAGATGACTCTTCGAGGCCTACGTGAGAGAGCAATCCATGCCTCAACAAACGACACAGCAAATACCACTAATGCAGCTTTACTAGATCAGCTGCCAACCCATAGAATGAGGTACGATTCATTTGATTCAGTAATCGAAGTCGATGATGCTGTGCATTAACCGGTTGAAATTTTGCACACTCTCATTCCACCTGGTGTACCTGCACATACTCTCTACCTCAAGGTTAAGGCAACTATCATGTTTCTCAGAAATTTAAACCCCCCTAAACTGTGTAGGGAACAAGGCTGCAGGTAAAAGCCACCATCTTCACAGGCATTGGCCAAGGAGAAACCGTATTTATTCCTGGCATTCCTCTGATTCCGTCAGACTACCCTTTCCAGTTTAAAGGTCTGCATTTTCCTGTAAGAGTTTACTACGCCATCAGTATTAGCAAAGCTCAGGGGCAGAGTTTGAAAGTGATGGCTGGCTTTGGTCTGAGAAGTAATTGTTTCTCTCGTGGCCAATTGTTCGTGGCCTGTTCTAGAGTCAGCTCTTCTGTCAGGCTGACAATTTTACAGCCGGATAAAAAGACGAAATATATAGTTTACAGATAGGTCCTAAGCACCTAGCTTGGCAGTGGGCGAGGAAAATCGCCCTAAAACAACTCCCCGTAGAATGATATCCAAGCAACAAGTGAGAGGATTTGCGTAAACAAAACTCTTCGTTGATCTAGACAGTAGGCGAGGGGATCTGCGCAAACAAAATTCCCCGCAGAATAAAATCTCGACAGTAGGCGAGGAGATCTGCCCTTACAAAACTCCCCGCAGAATGATATCTAGAGAGTAGGCGAGGAGATCTGCCATTAAAAAACTCTCCGCAGAATGATATCAACAATTTGACAATTTGACAATGCGTTTATTTTACCTGCCTTGGATAGGACCAATGGTCCTCTCTGCCCCCAAAACAGGTACAAAATTGAACCTAACATTATTCTTTACAGAGTTGAGGATTTGAACTTACAATTATTTTTACATTTTCTATTCTAAAACACTTAACTAATTTTATTTCTAAAATTACATTTTTAAGGTGGGTTGACATCTAAAATCTATATTTATAGGAAGGATAACTAAAACATAATTATGTTTAATAAAGGCGCTTGTTGATTTTCTAACGAATCTCCATCATGTGAAGTCAAATGGTACAACTTACTAAAATAAACTGATACAATTTCAGTACAAAACTTATCATTACTAATTTTAAAATTTTGTTTTTGTTAATTCTTATTACCTGTAACCTCATATAACCTCATATAATAACCCTATGTAACCTCATATATCGAGAGAGTAAGCGGGGATCTGCCATTAAAAACTCTCCCAGAATTATCTATCGAGTAGGCGGGGATCTGCCCTTACAAAACTTCACACATAATGATATCTAGAGAGTAGGCGAGGAGATCTGCTCTTACAAAACTCCCCGCAGAATGATATCTAGGCAGGAGCGAGGGGATCTGCCCTTACCAAACTCCCCGCAGATTGATATCTAAACAGTAGGCGACGAGACCTGCCCTTACATCACTTCCCGTAGAATGATATCCAGGCAGTAGGCGAGGGGATCTGCTCGTACAAAACTCCCCGCAGAATGATATCTAGGCAGTAGGCGAGGGGATCTGCCCTTACAAAACTCCCGCAGAATGATATCTAGAGAGTATAGGCGAGGAGATCTGCCGGTACCAAACTCCTCGCAGAATTATATCTAGAGAGTAGACGAGGGGATCTGCCCTTACAAAACTCCCTACAGAAAGATATCTAGGCAGTAGACGAGGGGATCTGCCCTTACAAAACTCCTCGCAGAATGATATAAAGGTAGTAGGCGAGGGGATCTGCCCTTACAAAACTACCCGCAGAATAAATAAATAAATAAATCATTTATTGCGGAAACATTTACATGTTATGCAATCGTCAACTATTACTGTATTTTAAATATCTAAAATTTTCCATACATACTGACATCGAGGTCCCATTCAAACATACATTTTGTTCATTCACTCGCTCTCTTTCAATCGAATTGTCCTCTAGCTCTTTTATCAGTTAGTGTTTTCCACGTTTTCCCAGCTATGTGCCATAAACTCGTCTGTGTTGTAAAATGCTTCTGCGACCAAAACTGTTTTTAGACGAGTTTTGAACGCCTTAGGCGTTGGAGCACTGATGATTTGGTAGCCGGTTGACAAGTTGAACTCCTGCCTGAGGCAAACGTTCATGAACTGCCGTTCTGTGCCTTACAGTTCGGTAGTTTTCCCCCTCTAGTTTCATAAGAGTGAATATCACTTCCTCTTATGGGGTCGCATTTGATCTAAAATAAAGACAGGTGTCAAGAATATAGAGGCAAGGTAATGTCAACATTTTAAACTTTTGAATGATGGCCTGCACGACTCTCTTGCTTGAAGTTTCGCGATCGTCCGGACTGCTTTTTGCAAAACAAAATCCTTGATAAATTTGCATTTGAGCAACCACCCACAATGTTAATCCGTAGGAAAGATGTGGGTAGATTACTCCGTAGTACGCCGTCATCAGTACCTGAATGGGCAGTACTCGGACAGTTGCCTCAGAAGTAGAATGATATCGAGAGAGTAGGCGAGGGGATCAACCCTTACAAAACTCCCCGCAGAGTGATATCTAGAGAGAGTAGGCGAGGGGATCTGCCCTTACAAAACTCCCGCAGAATGATATCAAGGCAGTAGGAGAAGGGATCCGCTTTTACAAAACTCCCCGTAGCATGATATCTAGGCAGTAGGCGAGGGGATCTGCCCTTACAAAGCTCTCCACAGAAAGATATCCAGGCAACAGACGAGGGGATCTGCTCTTACAAAACTCCCCGCAGAATGATATCTAGATAGTAGACGAGGGAATCTGCCCTTACAAAACGCCCGCAGAATGATATCTAGGCAGTAGACGAGGGGATCTGCCCTACAAAACTCCCGGAGAATGATATCTTGGGAGTAGGTGAGGGGATCTGCCCTTACAAAACTCCCCGAAGAATGATGTCTAGGCAGTAGGTGAAGGGGATCTGCCCTTACAAAACTCCCCGTTGCATGATATACGGGAAGTAGGCGAGAGGATCTGCGTAAACAAAACTCCCCATGGGAAACTAGCACGGATACTTCCACGTGGTG
Organism: Matsumurasca onukii; assembly: GCA_018831715.1. NCBI lineage: Eukaryota > Metazoa > Arthropoda > Insecta > Hemiptera > Cicadellidae > Matsumurasca > Matsumurasca onukii. The sequence continues at coordinate 19,241,765 of CM032062.1, read as the reverse complement.
TTTTCAGGATCATTCAGTGTTGGTAAGTAAAAAATTACAAGAATATTGTAATCTGATTGATCACTGTAGTCAAGATACTTGAAATGATTTTGTCCGTGGCGAAGCACGGGTACACAGCTAGTTAAACTAATAAAATTCCTAAAAATTTCAAAATCGGTCATCGGAGACATTGCAGTACATTGTAATCTTTCAAAGAAAACGTGTTTAAAAAAGAGCTGATGAAAATTTTGGGCGTAAGGTGTCTCAAGAAAGTGCTTGGTTTTACAATGTTCTTAAGGGACAAAAACAAAATGACCACAAGGGACTGGCTTTCAAATGTAGAACCAGCAGAACAAGACTTTTTAGCACATTGTGATAGCATTAGAAAAGTTAATTCCTGTACCACTGTATGATGTACATTAACAAATGTATGTAATGTTGAAAATCAAGAAAGAAAGAAATTTGCAAGTTGAATATAGTTACATATTCTACATAAATGTATAAATGAATTTAAATATAAATCATGTACGTATTTTAGTCATCCGACCAAAGTGAACGTGAAATGGGAATGGAAGTTGGAACAATACATATGAGTTCATACCGCAACCTAACCGAGTAAAATGCTTTTGCAAAGGAAATTTGTGAATTATTTAGAAGCAATTCGTTTCACAAAGGCGCTGTTCCACTTTTGTGAGAGGTAAGTAAACACAGTGGCAATAGCAACAAAGGAACAAAACCTGGGCGACCGGAACCACCTACGGGTATTCGCAGCTGTTCAAGCCAAAACCATTCTGATTCATTGCAAACTTAGTTTTCATGTTGTCTTAGTTTTTATAGCCTTTCAAGACTTATTAGAGCAAAGTCTTTCATTGATTTAGAAGTTCTAAAACATAGAGAATCCTGTGGTAGAGTGGCTAGAGTCAAGTCACTCTTATAATACCCAGAATGCAAAATTGTTAAATTTTGATAGCTACCGTTTGGAAATTTTCAATACATTGCCGATAAATGCTGGTAAAAAGAGGTTTAACAAATTACCAGAAAACATCAGGCAAATTCAAAATTTTAAAACTTTTAAGTGGAGATAAAGAACTTTTTATTGTCAAATTCATCTTATACAATGAGAAAGTTCATGAAAAATGGTGTTTACATTTATATATTTAGTCTATATTTTTTACTACATACGGTAGTTGAAGATATTTTAGCTGTTCTTTCTTACCAGTCGTGATAGATGTTGCTTTTTGTTGTTGTTCTATAGTTTTGTTGTCAACACAAAAACAGTATTGTGTACTGTATTTACAAAATAAATCAATAAAATAGTATATTTCATTTCTAGTACCAAAATTGACACTTTTTTGGCGCATAACAAAGTTTTCGTGCAACGGGGAACCGAATACGGGGACAGTGGTTTCACATTTGAGGCGAAGCCGAGTACGTAAATAATTTAGTAACGTCCTGGAAAATACACTTTTAGGACGAGACATACTGTTCATCATACTACAAAATTACACCAAGCATATGCTTTTGATTGTGCCGCACTTTTAGTACTGTGTTCTAAAATATAAATATAGACAACAACTTATTTTTAAAATTAAAATTTAGTAATCACTGAATTTTGATTACCTTCAATATTGATGAACTGACGAAGGAAATCACCTGATACAATGTATTTTGTAGGCAAACAATTCAAGTAAAACCATAACCAACAATTAATTTGTTTACACGTTGCAATGGAAATGAAGCAAAAGCAGTTGCACAAGTTATTTAGCAGTGTTTTAGCTTGCAAAAGTAAACCTTGTCATACAGCAACAGTTTTTCAATTGAAACATTTCTGTGATAAATATATGGTAGCGATATAAAAAAACTTAACTCCTGTGGAAATTTGCTTAAAATAATTGTGTAGGTGCGATATTGGACAAGAGAAGGGTTTCAAGTGATTACAAGGTAGACTAAGAAAGATGTAGGTGAAATACTCGTAAACCCTTCCACACCTTACTTTACAAACTCATTTCAAACTGCTGCGAGGAAATTGTGTTTGGATAAGAACAAACTACAGACGCCTGCTTATTAACTTTCTATTCTGGAATAGAATAGTGGTTTCATACCAAGAGATACCAAGGAAACCGTCTGCTTTCCTCTGTCCACTTGAATGAAATTGCACCCTTTTATTTGAAACATAATTTAAATGAAACTACATCCATACTGCAGCTTATTTCTGGTTTAAATTTGTTTTATTCTCACTAACTCACTATAATTTCTAATTTTTCTTTGTTAGAGGGTTAGGTTTGTGCACTAATGAGCATTCTAGTTATTGTCTCACAGCCATTGGCTTATTGTGCACCCTCATTTACAGGAGACTACTCTGCGTCAAACCTCCTTCGAAAACATGTTAATCTTGGATCAAATACTCTCCTGTTCGTACCCATCCTCCGTACAATAAGTACCTAGGGTTTGCTGTCTCCTTCTCAGTAGTGCGGGACAGTCAAACATGACATGGTGAGCTGCTTTTTCTGCCTGACCACATTTCCTGCAGAGAACCTCCTCGACTCTTACAGCCATTCTCTGAAGGTGACAGCGGAACCCCCAATGTCCAGTTATAAAACCGACTACCTTTGGAGTTCTACTCTGTTTAGACTTAGAGCTTCTACTGCCAGGGCTTGGGATGGACCACTTAGTACCCTTTTAGTTTGTCTATTACTGTCTACGCCATTTATCCGCACCTTCATTCCCTTCGACCCCATAATAAATTCGACCCATGTGTCCTGGCGCCCATGATAAATTACCTTGTTGGCTTTCGCCAGTGTTTTAATTACCTTGTGGCATTCCCATACAATTCTGGAGACGTATTCCTGGCTGTCCAAGGCCAACAACGCCGCTCTACTGTCCGAGTTAATGTACATGACCTTGCCTCTATAGCCTCTACTTACATTAATCCTTGCACATTCAGCAATGGCTGTCACTTCAGCCTGAAAGACAGTTGCCAGTTTGCCCAGACTTATGCTTACGTTTATCTTGGGTCTGACCCCTAGTACTCCTGCTCCAGTCCCACTCCTAGTTCTGAATCTATCCATGTACCAGGTAAGGGCGTTCCTCGTTTATGGAGGCTCCCCATGACTCCACTCATCTCTACCAACAATACTAACCTTGTATGGCTTTTCCAGATCAGTGGTCTTTGTAATTCTGTCGGGAGTCATTTCTAGTATATGTAGCTTGATAAAATCGACTATCTTAGAGTGCTTGCTTGCATTATAATGCCAATTACCACTGCACTGTAGGCTGTAGCCCGCCATCCTCGCTTCCCCTTTGAGGAATATGTCCAGGGGAGGAATATTTAGCACTACCTCCATAGCAGCAGTAGACGTGCTTTTCATCGCAACCAGTATTCCAAGACACGCCATTTGCTGAGCCTTTGACAGGGTTGCTGCCCCTGTGCCTTGTACTTTGGGCCACCACAAGATAGAGAATATTGATGATTTAATGATGAATTGAATGAACTTTGGGTTTATTTATTTGTAAAAAATTATCATCGAGATTTAATTTGATAAATTAATCAATTTTTTAAATAGCTGGAATATCTAATGCACAAGCTCATTTTCGGATGTTTTTTAGTGGGTGTTTAGCATTTCAAGGTAGTTTTAAATGTAGTAAAAGAATAAGAGCCCATCATATGTATTTTTTATCAGTTAATTTTAGAAGTTACGATAATCTTTAGATTCCTTTCTTCAATTCTAGTTCATATCTTTTAAATTCTCTATAATATTTTTTAATTGTATTTTTAAGACATTTAAAAGTATAGCAGACTCAGGCATGACGAATATACTGTAGTTAAAATGTATTAAATACATTTAAATTCTACTTTTTAAGAAAAGTTGTTTACAAGTCTTGTAGCTACATTTTGA